>CP139501.1:87334652-87888404 GCA_021014915.2 Artemisia tridentata subsp. tridentata
CCGCGACCTAATATGAATGATAGGATCTAATGTAAGCAATGAAATGATGCTACACATTCAAATATGTATGTTAACGATACCACTCGTTAATTTTGAAAATAACGTTCATCGACGAAAAATACATTTTTGACGTCTCGTTAAGTTATAAACTACTTTTCGTGTAAATATGTTTAAATGGTACTCCACGATCCTCGTTTGGTGTTCTATCGGTAAATATAATGTTTTCGTCGCAAAATAACACTTTCCATTACTTGTGAAAATATGCCCAAATGGCCTCGTAAAACTAGTCGTGAAATATTGTAAGTTAAGTGTTAGTGATCAAACTTGACGTTTTTGAAAACCTCGCAAGATAATCTTAATTGTGTTTCATTTGACTTTTGATCAAACGCGCCTCGATCATATAGAAAATCGGCTATCAACTTAGTGACTTGTAAAAATACTAGTTTCTATACTAGACTTTATTTTCTATATAATGCTGTCAAAATGTTTTATGTTTCGTCGGGTTTCAAACGTGTGTATCTCGGTCGTTATAAGCCCGTTTTCTACGTTCTTTATGTCCACGGTTTCGTATTAATATGAACTAACATATTTTCAGTAGGTCGGCTCTCTTAGATCACGTCTAACGCCTCATTTTTTCCCTTGAAGTTTGTCACACCCCCAAATTTCGTGATTTGCAGCGGAATAAGTCATTCAGGGGCACGACTGGTCATAGCACCAAAGTTGAAGTTATATTGAACGACCTAAAGTGTCGTTTAGAAAATACATCATTTGATTATTTAAAAATATTTAGAGTTTCAAAGCTAGGTCCCAAAAGGTGAAACAAGTTTTCATAAAACAGGTTCATATAATTCAAACGATGGATAAGTGCATAAAATATAAAGTGAGACGCGTCGACTCCGCGACTCCATGATGTCCATATACAAGCCAACATGCGATACCTTAATTACCTGAAAATACATTGCTAAAAATGGTCAACAAAAATGTTGGTGAGATCATAGGTTTATATAAATGAAATATTGTATGGATACCACAAGTATAAAGTGTATGACAAATTAATGCCACATAAAAATGATACATTAGCTCTTAAGCTCCTGACCCCAAAGCTAGACTGAATGAAATGCTCCAACTGAGTGTTTACCAATCACTCTAGTATGACAGAAATGAAATGCGTTCGTTTGACAAGTTGGCGCTACCAACCCGAACGGAGGAGTCACCCTCAATAGATCTATTCACTCACTCTCGCTTGCTAACAATTAACGGTTCATGATAATAAAAGGGACTTTAATCTGGGCAATGATGTAACTTAAAAAATGTAATGAGTTTGTATACTTTGGTCCGCATATGAAAATGGTGCAATGTATTCTCCCCCGAGAGTTTAGAAATCAATAAACAATTTAAAACGGGGCTATGAAAACTCACCTGATATGATATAGCAACAATGACAATGATGGATATGATGAAATAAAGCTCGGTCTCTAACCACGACATATTATGAATGATGTGATTCAATGTAAGCAATGATACAATGCAACACATGCAATTACGTATGTTAACGATATCACTTGTTAGTTTTGAAAATAACATTTATCGACGAAAAATACACTTTTGACGTCTTGTTAAGTTATAAACTACTCTTCGTGTAAACATGTTGAAACGGTACTCCACGATCCTCGTTTGGTGTTCTATTGGCAAAATGTAGCGTTTTCATCGCAATTTAATATTTTTCTTAACTTGTGAAAATATGTCCAAATTGGCTTCGTGAAACTAGTCGCGAAATATTGCATGTTAAGTGTTAGTTGATCAAACTCGACGTTTTTGAAAACCTTGTAACAATGTATAAATGTTGTTTCATTTAACTTTTGATTGTACACGCCTCGATCAAATAGAAAATCGGCTATCAATGTTATGTTTCGCAAAAACACTAGTTTTTATATTTAAAACACTTTCTAATAGTGGCTGTCAAAATAAACATGGTACGTCGGGCTTCTAACGTGAATAACTCGGCCGTTATAAGCTCGTTTTCTACGTTCTTTACATCCACGGCTTCGTATAAACATGAACTAACATAATCTCAGAAGGTCAGGTCGTCTAGATCAAGTCTAATGCCACGTTTTGTCCTTTGAATCTCGGCGATCAGCAACTAAATTTTCAGAAAATTAGTTTTCGTCGTCTAACTTTGAAAAATCATATCTCCTTCGTTATAAGTCGGTTTTTAGTGATTCTTGCGGCCACGGTTTCGTTTTTGAAAGAACTTTCTGAATATGATGGCCAAAATATACCAAAAGTTACTGAGTTTTCCAGTTTTCACATTTTTGGACAGAACCTATTTTAGATTGTTAAAAACTCACTTCCTTGGTTCTAAACTTGATCATACTAACTCAAATCAACTCCACAAGTTCGCAAATCCTACCATACACCTTCTTAGGGTGTCATGGGGTCCTAGACATCACCAAAATTGGTGGATTTTATGAGATCATTAGTGAAACTTATAGATCTAGTGATTAAGAGAGTTTAGGTTCAAAAGTGGTATGTAAAACATAAATAACTTGCATGGATAATTAATATAACTTGAAAATACATGTACATATGAATCAAATGAAAGCATAAGATGATCAAAACATGTTCTTGAAACTTACTTGATGATTTGATGAGTTTTGGTAAGAAATGAGTAATAAACTTGAGGTTTGATCACAAATCCATAACTAGGAAGGTAAATGGAGTATGATTATGCTTGATCTTGAAAAATCTATGGATTTTGGGTGGTGTTCTTGGTTTGGCCGAACATAGGAGATGGGGTGGGAGGGTTTGGATCTTTTTCTTAGCTAATGGTTTATGTGTTATGTGTTTGTGTTAGTGGAGATGAAATAAAATGTGTACTAATTCATTAATGAGCTTTGGAAGCATTAAGCTAAATGGGGGGGGGGGGGGGGTTAGGGGGTGGCACATGTGGGTAGTATGAGAGGGATTTGATGTTAATTAAGATACTTGTCTCCCATTTATTTAGATATTGGATGATTAGTGTATACATTGAGTGTTATCGGGTACCGAGTTAACTAGAAATAACTCATGACGAGGTGAAATGAGATACGAAGAAGTTGTAAAAATTGTAAAATCATGTTCCTTGCAAGAATTGGGTGTTAGAATAATTATCGGATTGAAATTTCGTAAACCGACGGAGTTATAAGCGTCAAACGAAAAATATAGCGATTGGTTTAAAAACACCGGGTAAAATAATAATATAATCTCTATATCATTATAATTAACTTGAAAATGTATTAGGATCATTTTCGGGAGTATTGGGTATAATGTTAGTAGAAATGACTGAGTGGTAACGTTAATTAAACAATTAAGCATACGTTAATGAAAATCACACAAACACATGCATGGACTGATATGAAAATGATGTTACTGATGATATGCAGACTACTCTAGTTTGTATGATGTGCCTTTTACTGTTGATGCATGAATACGCAGCTAAACCTAACTGGTTACGCGCATTTGAATACCCGTAAATGTGGTTTACAACATGATGAATGATGCCTATGAATAGTGATTTCCCTCCGAGAATGAATAGTTTTATGTGAATAGTAAAATTTTTGACGACTTCTCAAAGTCTCAAACTGACTTAAAAAATGATGAATAGTGAAATGATAAATAGTGATCGGTGAATAGTGATTGATGAATAGTAACTCATGAATAGTAAATTGTTGGGGTTTGAAAAATGACCTGAAATTACGAGTTGTGACACTAAACACCAACTATGGTCAAACTTGATGTTTTCTTGTGTTTTAATTCGAATCAAACAAAAACACAAAAAAACTTAAAAGAAGAACCACAAATCCGAACACATACAATCACTTGAACCTAGCCTTGGCTCTTGATACCAATTGTAACTAACTAGAAATTATAACTCGTGTTGTGTTGTGATTTGTGGCCGAATAAAAGAAAGAAGAATATGAGAAAGTTGGGAGGCTTGAGAGAAAAGAGATAATGTTAGATTATAACTATGAGAAGGTCCAACCCTTCCCTTGTGTGGGAAGGGCTTTATATAGGCATACATAAGGCACCCCGTGTGGGCTATGGAGTGAGCTAACAGTGGGTAAAGACCCAACCCACTCCACGAATACTTTAATAACTAAACTATTACTAATAATACTAATAATCCTACGAGCTACTTAATGCTAATAGATACTCGGGGTGACCGAGTCTTCATATGAATATTTATATTCCTAACAGCTTCCAACTATTACTACATCTGGATTGGTCTAGTTGAACTCACTGGATATTGCTCAGGCAATGTTCTCTAGATGATATTCGAGCTCAGCTGCACTGGATGACCTATCCTTGAGCAAATTGAATGCATCATTCTTGATGCGACGAAGTTCCTCTTTGGTCATCTTCTTGATACGCTGGTCACGTTTGAGTCTTTGTGTGAACTCAAATGTACTACCTTCGATCACTGAATCTTCGTCCATATGAGGTTGAGCACATGCAAGCTGATCAAACCATTCATTTACCTATGTCGTATATTCATCTAGCCAGGAGACAACAGTTGGTCGTTTGGAAGTCTTCTTGCTAGATTTAGACGATGTGGCTTTGGTCTTGGGAGGTGAATCTGGTTGATCATAGTGTTGTTGAAATTCCATTTCCTCAGTTGCAGTGTGCTTGAACTGATGTTCCATTGCTGTAGGTCCTGATCCCGAAGCCTTTGGTGGTTGAGTGGCTGTTGTAGCTGAGGGACTGACTGGTTCTTTGAGTTGTGAACCAGATCCGCTGACAACCTTTTGTTTCTTTGCATGGGTGTTTGGATCTTGGTCTTCGTCCTCTCTTGGACGTTTACCCTTGTCGGCCTTAACTTTACACGACTCCTTCTCAAGATTGGCTTTTATAGCGTCACTGATGGCAATTTCTTCTGGAGTTGGAGAGGTGATGCTTATGAGTTGTTCTAGGAGTTTCATTTGGGGTTCTTTAAGAGTTGGTTCCTTAGGCTTCATCGGTTGGGTTGTAAAGACAAGTGGAACTGAGGCTACAACGTTTTTGACTATGTCTTCGATGTTAGGATCGATATACTCTTCTACCTTCTGGGATACAACCTTGGGCAAGTACTTCTTCACGTACGCTTTTGTATTGCCCTTGACTGTGTGAGAAACCGGTCTTCAACATCATCGGCAAGAAACTCATCCATACGAGCTTTGGTCTCTCGCATCTCGTTTAGTTGTCTAACAAGGCCGTTGACCATGTTGGTTAAGTTTTTGACTTGGTCACTTAGCTGGTTATCTTTCTTTTCACGTGCCAGCTTAGCGGCCTTTTTTACCTTTTCCGACGCCTGGGAGATTACATCATCCCGTTTTGGCCTAGTTGTCTTCTTGGTTTTCTTGCATGTTATGATTGTTTTTCCTTTTGTCTCTTTAGTTATTGCTTCAGTAGATGGTGGTGGTGGTGGTGATGAGGTGTGAGTGGATGATTCTAGAAGTCGTTGAACCTTGGGTGGAGATGCATGCTGAGACACTGGGGGTGTGTCCTGAGCAACTGGTGGAGAATGTGGAGGATTGATTGGTGGTGTAAGGATGTATTTGTCTTCTTCCTTTTCAGCCAACCTTTTTTCTTCTTGCCTCTTCATTTCCAATTCTAGTTCTTCAGCAGCTTTAGTTATCTCCTCCTCATCAGTTAACACCTTATATGTCTCTTCCCCTTCATCCATATCTTTCATCTGTTCGTCTTCATTCTTTTCCTCATCTGTTGACACCTTTTCCGTTTCTTCCCCTTCATCTATATCAGAGTCTTTCATCTGTTCGTCTTCTTTCTTTTCCTCATGATTTCCTAGTTGATTAACTGGATTTGACTGAGGTGGGATGGCTTCTTTCTCAAGTTCAGACCTACCGGGTTAATTAACTGGATCAGTCTGAGGAGGAGTGACGTCTTTAACAACCCCAAACCCACCGGGTTGATTAACCGGATCAGGGTGAGGTGGAGTTACTTCTTTCAATACCCCAGACCCACCAGGTCGATTAACCGGATCGTCATCGGTGTGGGTTTCACCAAAATCTATGGCCAATTCTTCATCCAGTCTCTTTTGTTGTTCCTCCATCATCTGTTGTCGCCTTTTCTGTTCAGCTTTAAAAAACACTCGACTCTTTTCTAGTGCAATCTGAGTAGCTATTTCCTCTTTATAAATTGTCGATTCTTCATCGGTTTTCATTTCTGAATTCGGATTCCTCTTCCTGAACAATCTTTCCTTCTTCAGGTTCTGGCTTAGCTATCGTAACCGGAACCCTTCTTTTAATGATTTTGGGAACTGATGGTTTGATTTTATTAGATACACTAGAAGTGCTTTCTGACTTGCTGCTATCCTTCGATCGAGTCCTAGTTGATGCAGACTCATCATCATATTTGCAAAAACCAACATGACCATCTTTGAAGGCTCTATCATATTCTTTGTAGGCTTTTGTTGTCTTAACCTTCTCTGTCAACAAAGATTCAGGTAGTCTCATCCCTTGCTTTCGTGTGCTGCTTTTGGGAATGTAGACTGACCTGATGGTCTTGTCCATTTTGAGCAGATGCATGTCTCGGTCTTCAATACGATCAGAGATGTCAGCGTTGTCGTTAATTAGATGGGCAATGAGAAGCTTGGTGTAACGGACAAATGGGATTTTGGTTAATAGTTTCTGGTAGTGGCTTTCGATTTGGTAGACAACATCATCCCAGATAAGTTGAGCAAAGTCAATCTCTTTCTGATTAACCATTCCCCAGAAGATTTAAAGATGAGACAGACGGGGGTTCTCGTGACCACTTTCTCTTCCAGAGACAGATCTAGCCAGGATGTAGTATACGGTTCTCCAGGGTTGTGGGATGAACTTTGCTTCAACCCTTGAGATTTTTGTTAATGGGTTGTTTGGTTGTACATCGTAGCCTATCTCTACATGAAAGTTGAGAACCTCTTCTTCTGTAGGTGTTGGATAGAACTCTTGGTCTGGTTCAGGAGCTTCTGGTAGTAGCAAAACCTTACGAAGGTATTTTACATCTATGGTTAATTCCTTCTGGTCCAGCTTGCATGTAAAATAAGTTTGACTCAAGTCTAGCTTTATAGTATTCCACATTTGATGAATGTAGAATTCTGGAACACTAGCTGACTTGTCCAGCATACTCCTGCACTCGTGTTGCTTGAGAACCTCTATAGCAATCTGATTGGTTGGTTCAGCACACTTGACCTTGTGAAGTTCCACCCTTGCATTGTTCTTGCCAATCTCCACATCATAGTCTTGTGGAAGAACATCAGCCTTGGTGAGCATTGGGAGTGGTGGTTGTTGTTGTGGTGCAGCCATTTGAGATATCTAAAACATCAATCAAACACAGATTTGCAGTATACATGAAAGTTAGCAAATAGTTAAACTTGTTATCATTCATGTGGCCTTTAAGTTGCTTAATTTGATAATACATGTTTGAGTTATTAGTTAAAGTTGAATTCCTTTTATTGTCCATTTGAGAAATTACGACAATTTGTGTTTTATAAGAATTTTGACAGTTGAATTGCGACAGGTATCCAATTGAGACAGCTTTTGGCCAATTTCGACAATTTTGGAAATTCTGATAGATTAATAGTCCAATTTCGACAACTTTTGAATTTTGACAACTCTTGACCAATTCTGATGGAAAAACCTAAATTGCGATAAGTTTTGTTGAATTGCGATGGAAATATGAAATTGCGATAAATTTGCCCAATTACGATTAAATGCAATTGCGACAACTTTATCCAATTTCTATAGATTTTGCAATTTCGACAAAACTTATCCAATTTCGACGGATTTTGCATTTTCGATGACTTTTGACCAATTTCGATGAAAAAACCTGAATTGCGATAAGTCTTATCCAATTGCGACGGAAATCAGAAATTGCGATAAAAAATGTTGAATGTCGACAAGTTTTAGGCAATTGCGAAAATTTTATCTAATTTCGATAGATTTTGCAATTCCGACAAAACTTATCCAATTTCGACGGATTTAGCAATTTCGACAATTTCTTATACAAGAAATTGCGACAATTTTATCTAAATGGAGTATGATTATGACTTGATCTTGAAAAATCTATGGATTTTGGGTGGTGTTCTTGGTTTGGCCGAACATAGGAGATGTGGTGGGAGGGTTTGGATCTTTTTCTTAGCTAATGGTTTATGTGTTATGTGTTTGTGTTAGTGGAGATGAAATAAAATGTGTACTAATTCATTAATGAGCTTTGGAAGCATTAAGCTAAATAGGGGGGGGGGGGTTAGGGGGTGGCACATGTGGGTAGTATGAGAGGGATTTGATGTTAATTAAGATACTTGTCTCCCATTTATTTAGATATTGGATAATTAGTGTATACATTGAGTGTTATCGGGTACCGAGTTAACTAGATATAACTCGTGACGAGGTGAAATGAGATACGACGAAGTTGTAAAAATTGTAAAATCATGTTCCTTGCAAGAATCGGGTGTTAGAATAATTATCGGATTGAAATTTCGTAAACCGACGGAGTTATACGCGTCAAACGAAAAATATAGCGATTGGTTTAAAAACACCGGGTAAAATAATAATATAATCTCTATATCATTATAATTAGCTTGAAAATGTATTAGGATCATTTTCGGGAGTATTGGGTATAATGTTAGTAGAAATGACTGAGTGGTAACGTTAATTAAACAATTAAGCATACGTTAATGAAAATCACACAAACACATGCATGGACTGATATGGAAATGATGTTACTGATGATATGCAGACTACTCTAGTTTTTTATGATGTGCCTTTTACTGTTGATGCATGAATACGCAGCTAAACCTAACTGGTTACGCGCATTTGAATACCCGTAAACCTGGTTTACAATATGATGCCCATGAATAGTGATTTCCCTCCGGGAATGAATAGTGTCATGTGAATAGTAAAAATTTTGACGACTTCTCAAAGTCTCAAACTGACTTCAAAAACGATGAATAGTGAAATGATGAATAGTGATCAATGAATAGTGATTGATGAATAGTCTCATGAATAGTAAATTGTTGGGGTTTGGAAAATGACCTGAAATTACGAGTTGTGACAGTCGACCACCCTAAAAGAAATTCAGTCCCTGAATTCAGCTGATGTTGATCTCTGGAGTGGTCTCGGTGAAAAGATGTGGGTATTTGAGTCGCATCTGGTCTTCCCGTTCCCAAGTAAACTCAGGACCTCTGCGAGAATTCCAGCGAACTTTGACGATCGGAATTCGACTTTGCTTCAACTGTTTGACCTCTCGGTCCATGATTTCTGCTGGTTCTTCCACAAAGTTAAGCTTATCATCGATCTGAATTTCTTCCAATGGGATTACGAGTGTTTCGTCTGAAAGACATTTCTTGAGGTTTGAGACATGAAACGTGTTATGAACATTGCTGAGCTCTGACGGAAGCTCCAGTCTGTACGCTACCGGACCGATCCTTTCCAGAATCTTGAATGGCCCAATGTATCTCGGGTTCAACTTACCGCGTTTCCCGAATCGTATCACGCCCTTCCAAGGCGAGACCTTCAACATGACTTTGTCTCCAACCTGGAATTCTAATGGTTTGCGTCGAACATCGGCGTAACTTTTATGCCTGCTTCTGGCTGTTTGGAGTCTTTCTCGAATCTGAATTATCTTTTCTGTTGTTTCTCTGACCGACTCTGGACCAGTTAGCTGTACATCACCAACTTCGGCCCAACAAACTTGGGACCTGCACTTGCGACCCTTGCTAGAGGTTTGTAAAAACTCTTGGCAGCGGCTTATTTGAAGGTTAAAAGTGTGGTTTTTGTGGATTGTTCTTCGTTGCTGTTTGTGTCAAAAGGTGTTGTTCATTGTTGCGGTTTGTGTCATGTTGGGATTGGTGTTTGGAGTGTAGCTGCAAAAAGGGGTACAAGACAAAACTGGGTGAAAGTGACAGCTTTGACTGGTCAAAGTTGCGGTTTGTCTAAGTTGCGGCTTGTCTAAGTTGCGGCTTGTCTATGTTGCGGTTTGTCTATGTTGCGGTTTGTCTATGTTGCGGTTTGTGTGTAGCTGTTTGTCTATTCAAGACAAATTATCAAACAAATGGAAAGGGCATGCTGCCAAAATTTAAAGAAAACTAGCGTTTTGTCTCAGTTTATGATAATCAATTGCTTCATCCACGCTAATCATACACAGATCACAATCAATTTTGCAACAACAACAGACTCAAAAGGAAGGTACAACAGCAACTTACATCACAAGATACGAAATCAAATCCAAACACAAACTACAACAACAACTACTTCGAGACCCACTCTATCCTAATCACACAACCAACAATCACCTAAACAATATTGTTCATCACTGATCAGTCAACAATCTAAAATAGAATGAAGATGAAGAGAACAAGATCACGACTTTCATTGACTTCAATGTGCCATCATCAGTCCACAACTCATCAGATACATGAAGGTTTCTATGAAATATAAGATCTCAGTTGGTTCAATTGGGGTTAAAATCTTTAACGACTTTATAAGTGTGAACATCATCATCATAGATCTTGCAAAATCTAAATCCTAAACCCACCTCATCCAACTAACAACATCAACCGAAACAATTTTGAAAAATACAATGATCTCAGATTTATCTCTTTTTGGTACACCAAGTTCCTCAAAAGACTAAAACCATAGAGATATATCATCATAGATCTTATTCAAACCCCTGCACCTTCATTCAATATACGACATACGCAAGAAAAAGAAAATAACAAAACTTTTATTGTTCTTCTTCTTTCGTTCGTTCATGACCCTCAATCAAAAGATAAAATACAAAGATCTCAGTCTCATTTTCGTGTGGCACTATAAGCACATATACCTTAAAAAATCATACCACGAAAGAACAATACATCATAGATCAGTGAAAAAGGTTAAACCTTCTTGATTAATGTCCGAAATGTAAAGAAGAAAATATAACAAGAGTGTTATACTCTGTCTTTAATTCGTTCATGACTCAACAACAAAATCGAAAACAACATATGTCAAACCTACCATAAACATCAAATATATACCTTGAAGCCGTTTTGAGAAGACAAGAAGATGTTGTGGGTTTCGATTAGAAGGATGTATGTGTTCGGCCTTGATAATTGATTTATGATGATGATGAATATGTGAAGAGTGTGTGATTGTGTTTGCGTTCGTATGGATGGATTTGAGTCGTTGGAGGTGAGAGCAGATAGGAGGAGGGGGGCGGATTAATAAGGGATTAGGGTTAGACTTATGTGTTAAGTGGGATTTAAATAGCAGAGTACTTAGGGTTGTGGATTACTTGTTTTGGACTAATTTGGCTGGCGCTAGAAGGAGGGCACAATGGGCTACATATTGGACTACAATTTGGGATACATTTCGTTTGCTGATTGGATCCGAAAGTGACAATAGGCTTGTGTGGTAATTGATGATCCAATAACTATGTTATGGCCTGTTACTTTGGTAAAGTTGTTTGTATAATTTTTCTTAAAATGGTGTGGTATTCTGTTGGTCCAATCGTTCACGAGGGTACGCACGTTACGGCTAGCATTTGGGTGTATGACTATCAACTTGATTACAGAGTTGTGGATTTGTCAGCATTGTTCTATTAGTGCCTATGACTTGAGTGAGCCTGCAATTTGAACTTTGCAATTTGAGTTATAGCTGACAAATAACAATTTGGTTTAAATTGTGATTTGTCAAGTTGCGTTTTGACTTGTTGCGACTTGACTGATAGCAATCTGACCAATTGCGATTTGACGTTGCAAGTTGACACTTGCGATTTGACTAATTGTGATTTGGTTGATTGCAATTTGACTTGTTGCAAGTCGACAACCTGTGACTTGACTTGTTGCGATCTGATCAAGTTGTGATTTGACTTCTTTGACTTGAATTTTAAAGATTAGTATTGCTATTCACTCTTAGTTGTTCTTATTGATTTGACGGTTTCTCTTGTAGGTTTTAGAAAATCTCGCGAAAGTTTCAATTTCTCGGTTTAAATCTCAAGAGCTGTAAAATCCCTGGAAATTAATTTTGGACAAGTAGGCTGGACTTGGATTTAGACTTAATAAAACTTACGGGGTGTGACTAATTTTTCCGGATAAGTTTGTGCTTCAAGATCGGCAGGAATTGGGAAATTATGGTAACTTGGTTGGTTTGTTAATTCACGGGTTGGTGTACTTAGTGTCACAAACATCTCGGGGTGGATGGACGCACGATGTTTGATGACCCTTGCTTGAGCGTATTTAAGGTGATTAGACTTGGATGTTCAAGAAGTGGATATATACAATAAAGGATGGAAGGTTGGGTATATATCACTACCTATTTTTAAAGGAGTTACGTTGGTGTGCTCAATATAGGTTCTAAATCACAAATTTAGTGCAAGTATAAGTCGCGAACTTGTTCTTTATCAAGCTTCATCAAGTGATTGTTGTCTCTTAAGCTTCTAATGGGATTGTAGTACAAGATCTTCTCAAGAGGTGGTCAGACTTAAAGACCGGAGGTGGTTGTTCAGAGACGTGGTTTAACATTTTACATTCTAAAGTTAAACGTATTTCATCAAGCGGTTTTGGCATATTATGAGCTTCAGGGAATTTATTAATCTACTAAACTATTGATGAGGAGAAAAGCAAGGGGTTACTTCAAGAGAGTCTTAATCACCATCTTCGTTGTTGTAATTTTATTTGTCTCTTTCCATGTATTGTGCCTGACAAATTCACAAACATCACGAACTCTCAGCTTTGGCAAAAAGGTCATTGCATGCCCTTTTTGAGGGGGAAAATTAGTGCGTGTGTAATACCCGAAATTTCAAATATGCAAAATGACAAAATTACCCCTGAAATTTTGAAAGTTAATTAAAGCTTACATAAAATGCCAAATTAATTCCAAACTTTTGGTTATGAGCTACAAATGAAGTGAAATAATTTTGAGGCAACATTTTTAACACTTTGCAATGTAAAAAAATTACTTGTCACCCTATGTAAATCGAGAAATACTTATGCATGTATTTTAATTATTTATTTTACATTTATTAGGTATAAAATCATTTATATTTAGAGATAAACATCAAAACAAATATGGAAACCATTCACAAATTCAGAAAATTGATCTCTTTAACCAATTGCACCGAGATTTATGACCTCCCTTCTCTTCTCACTCGGTTTTATTAATTGCTTCCCATTTTATTCCACCGAAACCCTAAATTTAACACACACAAAATTCTCTCTATTCCATACGAATTTCTGGAGGTGGTTAGCTATTTTTCTGGTGTTCATCTAAGTTGAAAGAAGGCGTGAAAAATAGTGCTAAGGTCGTTGGATCGTTTGTTTGATCGTAGGAAGTTTGGTGTGTCGAATTGTTCTAGCCGAGAGAATAAAAAACTCATACGCTTGCATTCGATCGTATAAAACTTATCTGGTATTTTTCTTGTGTTCCTTACATCACATATGTTCCATAAAAATTAATCTAATCGCACCATGCAAGATAATGTGATCGCTATAAATTTAAGGAGCTAAAACACGTATAAAATCTAATATACTCCATACGATCTTTCTGGGTCGTGTACTTAATTTTCTGTGTTCTATTATGACCGTATAATTCTGGGAAAAATAGTCACTAAAATTTTTGAAGCTTAAATCACTCGTGTTTGAATTATTTGTTGGCGGGTTAAATGGAAAACGAGAAAAAGAATAAGAAACCCTAATGTGCGATTTAGGGTTTGATGTTTTGGGATAGATCTGAAGTATTAATGATGAAATAATGATGAATTAATGATGATGTGATGATTGAGAATTAGGGTTAGGGTTTTAATAGGGTTTTGTAAAATAAAGTGTTTACCGATTGGAAATAAAAAGTAAAAGGGTGTGTTTTGTGAATTATTAAACTTGTGGGCTATTTTTGTAACGTGTATTTGACCAGGGGCTGTTCGAATAAAATATAATATAGGGGTCCTATGTGTGAATTTTGTAATTAAAAGGTTTAATTAGTAAGTTATGTAACTTATATAATTCGATTTGAAATTAAATAAAATGAGGGACTAAAAGCGTAAATTTCTGGAAACTTGGGGGTGCTTCGTATGAATTATGATATAAGGGGTTAATGTGTAAAATTTGATATTTAAAGGTTTAATATGTATATATGATAATTGTAGTATCGAATTGTGGTCTTAATAATTAAAAGGACTAGTTTTGTAATTCAAACAAAGATGAAGGTAATTTCGTTCCATATTTAAAATAAAGGGTATATTCTGTAAAATTGTTAAATTAAGGGCTTGTGTGTTAATATAAATATGTTAAGGGTTAAAATGTAAGTTAATGAATTATGGGGTTTAAATTGGAAATTTATTAACTAAAGGGTGTAAATTGTAAATTATAAAACCTAAAGGGTTAAAAGTGTAATTCCGGATGGCATATGATTTAAAATGAGTAACTTGTGATATTTTCATGTTAAACCTTTAACTTTGGAATGTTTACATTTAAAACCCTAAGCTATGGAAACTTGTTATAATTAACCCTAAACTTTTGTAACTTGCTAAAATGTACCCTATTTCCATAATGAGGCTTAATTAACGACTTAATCTAATTACTTTGTGGAATTTGTTTAATTATGGAAATTTACTAAATAAGGAAACTTTCTAAAAATGGAAACTTACTAATTTTGGAAACCCGCTATAAATAGAAAGTTACTAAAAGTGGAAAGCCGACTAAAATGAGAAATCTGATTTGAAGATGATATTAATATTAAGACGACCATGTATGCGTGTAGATTTGCTGGAGATGGAGTTGTTTCCGATCTTTAGATATGTTTGCATTTGCGGTATAAGGTACAGATATTCTACCCTTTTTCAGTAAGGGTGTTTTCCCTCTCATGACTCATTGATCTTGTTTCGTTTTAAGATTACCTAAGCCATTGCTATGTTTCCCTTACACTTTGGTTCGTTTGTTTGATTCATTTTGACTTTGATGTTCGATATGACCCTTTTTGCTTTGAGCCTCTATAATGATCCGTTTGATATTCGTTCGTTTCCTTGGGATATTAGTATTCGTATCACTTGATGCTTCGAAGGTTCATTTGATTTTGGTAACTAGATGTGAAAACCTTTTTAATTATATCATGGAAATGCTTTGAGGAAAACCTATTTTAAAATGATGTTTATGAAATATGCGATATCACTTTTATTTGGAATCTTACTAAACTTTTATGAAAATTACTTTTAAAGACTACTTTTGTGAAAATAGTTAATAAAGATCATTTTTGATGAAAACCATTTGATAAAGATTTCTTTAAATGAACCATTTGATTATGAACCTTTGATTGGTTCGTTTGGATTCGTTTGACTTTGATATTGGATATGAACCCTTTGCCATGAACCTTTGATATTTGGACTTTGACTATGATTCGATGACTTAGACTATTTGAACCTTTGCTATGATTTGGACCTTTGACCTTTGACCCTTCAGTTTGATACCCGAGCCAAGTTCGTTTCCTAGCCATGAAGGTGACATGGCCTTGTCATTGATGCATCAGTGGCATGACTCACGTGTGGGTGAGTGATTTCTCACACCGTCCCCATATTGTTCGTTGCATGCATATTATATTTATTATGGCCAATATTATTGTTTGGGGGATGTATGGGTTGCAATCCTAGGTTCGTGTCCGTGTTCGTGGACTTAACATGATTTGATATTATATATTGTTCGGTGACTGATGCTGGGTGCAATCCACGTCTTTCACAAGTTCGGGAGTTAGCTACTCCATTTGAAGAATGAGGACACCCCTCATATTATCTGATTTTCTGAGAGGTCTCCCCTCTATATGATTATGAAGACATGGTTACTCTATTTGGTTCATGTTCGGGCTCGTGGTGGATTACTGACCTTTTCCTTTTCCCTTTCTTACTTTGTACTCTTTGACTATACCTTTATAAAACCAATTCACCAAATTATACATGTTCGTTATCTTTTTCTTTCGTTTCCGTTTATATATATCTGTTCACTAGGCTTTTTAAGCTCAGCCGCATTTCTTTTCCTGCGGCAGGTTTAGTAGGGAGCTGGGAATGAGTGGAGAGTACCTTGGACTTAGAAGACTTGATAGTTATTCTGGATTAGAGTTGATTAGAAGATATTATATTTTTAGAATTTGTATTCGCATTTGTAACCTTGTAATTTCAGTATTTCATTTGTAACCTTTGAGATTCTTGTATTACTGTAAATGTATGCTTTGTTTTGATCCGATATGAAACCATTTTTGTGATATCTTTACCCTTGTCGGGTTGTGGTGTAACAATGATGGTATTAGAGAGACAGGCTGCGATTCGTAATACATTTACCCTTGGCATGTGTAAGTTAGGACCACTAAGTTTTCCCTGTAGGCGCTCGTAAGACAACCTTGGAAAATTTGCTTTAAGATTTCCCTATAGGAACGTAAGTTTTGACCTGTGAGGAATGGGTAGACTATAAGGCATTTGTTTAGGTATCATTGCTTCCGCATCACTCTGATTCGTGCCTTGCTTTTGGTTAGATCCTGTTGGTACCACTTTTGGAAAGTGAAAGCTTATGCTTTGCACCACCTAAGATTTGAACCTGATTAAATCTTGAAGGCATTGAGAATTTCATAATAATTGCCTGACACTATTTGATCCTCATCTTCAGATTTTGACTCTGATCTCTGATCCTTTCGTTAATCATTTTGACGCCTCTTCGGGCACCCTGAGAACCTCCATGGCGATGGCGTATTTGATATATTTTGTTATTTATCTCTTGCTTTTGATAAGTATCTATGAATCTTCCGACACTATTTGATTTCGTTTCACCCATCTCTGTCCCTATAAGAAGTCTTGTGGTGTGTAACCACGAGTATAAGAATGTTTCCCCCTCACCTTTGAATGATAAAGATTTGATTTGTGATCCATCTTTCTTTGGATAGTTAACTTCGATTTTATTCTGACAAGGAATTGATTGATTGATCATTCAAATATTGACAACTATTCCCCTATGTCTCACCTTTGGCATTTGCAACAATTTTGAACTCCCTACCATGATTACCTATTGTTAAACCCTTTGCTATCACCATTACTCTGGGAACTCGTGTGTTACTTTCGCGGTTACGAAGTTTTCCTAGAACCCATTTTGTACATCAATGAATGAACCTTATCTTGAGAGTTACTTGGCACCCTGCGTTTTCTGAATATGATTCCTGATCGAACCACCAAATTTCCACCGGAGCGTGAAGTAGGATTTGACATGTTACCGAGAGATTGTCTAGTCACTGAGCGAAGGTGTCTTCCAGATGTGTCCAGGATCATACCAGTTGGTTTGAACAACCGGGAAGAGCAACAAACGAAGACCAGGAAGTAAGTTTGCTTAAGTGTATCTTCTGGGCGTGTTTTAGTTTCGTTCGCGATAAAGAAGGATGGTGACTGGAGATATGTATTGATTACAGGAAGCTGAACTGTAATACCGTTAGGAGCCAATATTCCTCCACCCTGAAACGACTATGTGTTTGTTAAATTTCAGAGCGCGAAGTTTCCTTCTGATAAATTGATTCTATTCTTGGAATCGCCTTCCGTATTCGTAAACGACTGCTATGACGGTTAGTGATGCTAATAGTATTAGTAGCTCTGACTGTTTTGCGAATTTGATAAATGATGTTTTCTCGTGAGTACTTGTGCAAATGGTCATTGTATGACTTAATAGTACGTTCGGAGACGAGGAAGAGCATGAAAATCATCTTTTCACTTTGCTAGGAAATTCGTCGATCATTTGTGCATTCTGAGAGATTGATATTTGTAGAGACAACGATGTACTTAATTGAGGATATCTCCTTAAATCCCGCAAGTTTTGAAAACTATCACCATGTGGTTAAGACCAATAACAGAATGGAGAACTGAAACCTTTTGAACTTTGCAGAAGAATTCTGGAAGATGTTTGCAACTCATGATACCATTTCGTGAACAGAGAGAAACAGCTTAGTTTGATTTAGAATGGAGTTTTGGAAAAGTCAAAATAGAAATTAGCTTCCATACCCTCGGGCGGAACAATTTTTGGGATAAATCAGAAAGAGACTCGTTTATACTCCCTTACAGTACAGAAGGTTTTTCGTATGCATCAGGACAACTAGGAACATATCAGAAGAATTACTTCACTGCCTGACCTGGAGTTGACAACAAAGGCGGCTACCCTGAAGAGTGAAGACATTCCTTACAAGGTAGAAGTGTTGGCGATGCAGAAGATCTAGTCAAGATGGCGAAACTGGAACTGATGAAGACGTGCAGTCTCACTTCCCTATTCATCTTGATTGTACTAAGATGAATTGAGGGCGGAAGCAGACTGGACGAATTTAAAGAGCATGCCAGAAATTCACATTACTCCATCACATTCCAAGAAGAACTGCAGGAGGCTCGACGAACCAGACACAAGTTCCCGATTTTGGTTTCACTTCCCGATTGATGGACAGACGAAGACAGATTAACCGGACTTGAAGAGATTGGATGTGTTGAATGAGCGGATTTTGAAACAGACCCTTTATGTTCGGAAGAATTGATTCTATGAAGGCCGAAGTTATTGGCGACTAACTTTCATTCCCGTTGACCCTCTTAAGTTTCGTTATATTGTAATAAGATCCTTTTAAGTTCCCTAGAAGCATTTCAGTTCGTGTTTATTTTTCGTATCTTCGGTGATGGCTTTGTTTTGAGAGATTTTGGCGAATTGTGGAAGATATGATGCTTGTGACGGCGTACCTCACTTTTGCTAGGAAATCTGGGATTTTGGATACTCTTGCGAATAGTTTTGTTTTCCCTCTTGACTATGATATTTGATCTTGTTGACCCCTGAAACTGTAGAAGTACTAGGTGGATTAAGATAGGTGGTTTTGATTACGACTCGAGATAAAGTATGATCATCATGAAGGCATACTTATGTGGTGCTAGTATTATGACGCCTGATCAACGTGATAATACTTACACCATATAGCGTGCACTCATTGTGGCCATAGGATATCTTGGGGAGTACCTAAGATGTTAGAATTTGAACTCTGTTGGATTATCCGTGATTAGTGAGACGTTAGGTTCATCCTATCTATGCATATACTCTGCTTTCGTTCATTAGATATCTGGATGAGTTTGGACTCTCGTTTTGCATTCCGTTGACCTCAGTTATAAATCTAGAAAACTCTGTGAAGGGCTCTCTACTGTTGACACAGTCAATTTGATTGGAAATTTTGTTCGTATTCCATTAAGTTTCCTGAAGATTCACCTATCGTCCATTTCATGTTCCATGAACCTTTTGATCAAAATCAACTCATTTTGTCTCCTTCTGAGAAATTTGAACCCACCTCGTTTTGATTTGAGTCATGAGAAACTTTTGGTCTGAAGATCTTTTGGAAGAACTTCCTCGGGCATGAGAATGTTGTGATGATCTTTTACGACTTGCTACGACTTCATTTAACTTTGCGACTTCAAATTTCGAGGACGAAAATTTTCTTTTAGAGGGGAAGAAGTTGTAATACCAGAAATTTCAAATATGCAAAATGACAAAATTACCCTTGAAATTTTGAAAGTTAATTAAAGCTTACATAAAATGCTAAATTAATTCCAAACTTTTGGTTATGAGCTACAAATGAAGTGAAATAATTTTGAGGCAACATTTTTAACACTTTGCAATGTACAAAAATTACTTGTCACCCTATGTAAATCGAGAAATACTTATGCATGTATTTTAATTATTTATTTTACATTTATTAGGTATAAAATCATTTATATTTAGAGATAAACATCAAAACAAATATGGAAACCATTCACAAATTCAGAAAATTGATCTCTTTAACCAATTGCACTGAGATTTATGCCCTCCCTTCTCTTCTCACTCGGATTTATTAATTGCTTCCCATTTTATTCCACCGAAACCGTAAATTTCACACACACAAAATTCTCTCTATTCCATACAAATTTATGGAGGTGGTTAGCTATTTTTTTGGTGTTCATCTAAGTCGAAAGAAGGCGTGAAAAATAGTGCTAAGGTCGTTGGATCGTTTGTTTGATCGTAGGAAGTTTGGTGTGTCGAATTGTTCTAGCCGAAAGAATCAAAAACTCATACGCCTGCATTCGATCGTGTATAACTCATCTGGTATTTTTATTGTGTTCCTTACATCACATATGTTCCATAAAAATTAATCTAATCGAACCATGCAAGATAATGTGATCACTATAAATTTAAAGCCTAAAACACATATAAAATCTAATATACTCCATACGATTTTTCTGGGTCGTGTACTTAATTTTTTGGGTTCTATTATGACCGTATAATTCTGGGAAAAATAGTCACTAAAATTGTTGAAGCTTAAATCACTCGTGTTCGAATTATTTGTTAGCGGGTTAAATGGAAAACGAGAAAAAGAATAAGAAACCCTAATGTGCGATTTAGGGTTTGATGTTTTGGGATAGATCTGAAGTATTAATGATGAAATAATGATGAATTAATGATGATGTGATGATTGAGAATTAGGGTTAGGGTTTTAATAGGGTTTTGTAAAATAAAGTGTTTACCGATTGGAAATAAAAAGTAAAAGGGTGTGTTTTGTGATTTATTAAACTTGTGGGCTATTTTTGTAACATGTATTTGACCAGGGGCTGTTCGAATAAAATATAATATAGGGGTCCTATGTGTGAATTTTGTTATTAAAAGGTTTAATTAGTAAGTTATGTAACTTATATAATTCGATTTGAAATTAAATAAAATGAGGGACTAAAAGCGTAAATTTTTGGAAACTTGGTGGTGCTTCGTATGAATTATGATATAAAGGGTTAATGTGTAAAATTTGATATTTAAAGGTTTAATATGTGTATATGATAATTGTAGTATCGAATTGTGGTCTTAATAATTAAAAGGACTAGTTTTGTAATTTAAACAAAGATGAAGGTAATTTCGTTCCATATTTAAAATAAAGGGTATATTCTGTAAAATTGTTAAATTAAGGGCTTGTGTGTTAATATAAATATGTTAAGGGTTAAAATGTAAGTTAATGAATTATGAGGTTTAAATTGGAAATTTATTAACTAAAGGGTGTAAATTGTAAATTGTGAAACCCAAAGGGTTAAAAGTGTAATTCTGGATGGCATATGATTTAAAATGAGTAACTTGTGATATTTTCATGTTAAACCTTTAACTTTGGAATGTTTACATTTAAAACCCTAAGCTATGGAAATTTGTTATAATTAACCCTAAACTTTTGTAACTTGCTAAAATGTACCCTATTTCCATAATGAGGCTTAATTAATGACTTAATCTAATTACTTTGTGGAATTTGTTTAATTATGGAAATTTTCTAAATAAGGAAACTTTCTAAAAATGGAAACTTACTAATTTTGGAAACCCGCTATAAATGGAAAGTTACTAAAAGTGGAAAGCCGACTAAAATGAGAAATCTGATTTGAAGATGATATTAATATTAAGACGACCATGTATGCGTGTAGATTTGCTGGAGATGGAGTTGTTTCCGATCTTTAGATATGTTTGCATTTGCGGTATAAGGTACAGATATTCTACCCTTTCTCAGTAAGGGTATTTTCGCTCTCATGACTCATTGATCTTGTTTCGTTTTAAGATTCCCTAGGCCATTGCTATGTTTCCCTTACACTTTGGTTCGTTTGTTTGATTCATTTTGACTTTTATGTTCGATATGACCCTTTTTGCTTTGAGCCTCTATAATGATCCGTTTGATATTCGTTCGTTTCCTTGGGATATTAGTATTCGTATCACTTGATGCTTCCAAGGTTCATTTGATTTTGGTAACTAGATGTGAAAACCTTTTTAATTATATCATGGAAATGCTTTGAGGAAAACTTATTTTAAAATGATGTTTATGAAATATGCGATATCACTTTTATTTGGAATCTTACTAAACTTTTATGAAAATTACTTTTAAAGACTACTTTTGTGAAAATAGTTAATAAAGATCATTTTTGATGAAAACCATTTGATAAAGATTTCTTTAAATGAACCATTTGATTATGAACCTTTGATCGGTTCGTTTGGATTCGTTTAACTTTGATATTGGATATGAACCCTTTGCCATGAACCTTTGATATTTGGACTTTGACTATGATTCGATGACTTAGACTATTTGAACCTTTGCTATGATTTGGACCTTTGACCTTTGACCCTTCAGTTTGATACCCGAGCCAAGTTCGTTTCCTAGCCATGAAGGTAACATGGTCGTGTCATTGATGCACCAGTGGCATGACTCACGTGTGGGTGAGTGATTTCTCACACCGTCCCCATATTGTTCGTTGCATGCATATTATATTTATTATGGCCAATATTATTGTTCGAGGGATGTATGGGTTGCAATCCTAGGTTCGTGTCCGTGTTCATGGACTTAACATGATTTGATATTATATATTGTTCGGTGACTGATGCTGGGTGCAATCCACGTCTTTCACAAGTTCGGGAGTTAGCTACTCCATTTGAAGAATGAGGACACCCCTCATATTATCTGATTTTCTGAGAGGTCTCCCCTCTATATGATTATGAAGACATGGTTACTATATTTGGTTCGTGTTCGGGCTCGTGGTGGATTATTGACCTTTTCCTTTTCCTTTTCTTACTTTGTACTCTTTGACTATACCTTTGTAAAACCAATGCACCAAATTATACATGTTCGTTATCTTTTGCTTTCGTTTCCGTTTATATATATCTGTTCACTGGGATTTTTAAGCTCAGTTGCATTTCTTTTCCTGCGGCAGGTTTAGTAGGGAGCTGGGAATGAGTGGAGAGTACCTTGAACTTAGAAGACTTGATAGTTATTCTGGATTAGAGTTGATTAGAAGATATTATATTTTTAGAATTTGTATTCGCATTTGTAACCTTGTAATTTCAGTATTTCATTTGTAACCTTTGAGATTCTTGTATTACTGTAAATGTGTAACACCCCCAAATTTTTAATATAGCAGCGGAAGATTAATTTGGGTGTTACCGTGAGGATCGAAAACAAAATCATAGAAAAACTTCCTGAGACGGCATTTTTAATTTACATAGGTCCATAATACAAATTCAGTTACAAAGCGTTACATCAGAGTGCTAAGGTTTCTCCAAAGAAACATCATTTTAACTGAATTACAACTTTATTTTACACCATTTATTGAAGATAGGGTACGCCTGCTCCATACCTTGCCTTGCTCCTCTAGTTCCCTGAGATACATGCTTAAAAGTCAACATAATGTTGAGTGAAATCATGGAGTTTGTAATTTAAATATCAGTTCGATTCACAAGTAAGATTGTATTGAAGATACAATCAGTTTAAAAGTTGATATCGCAGTTCATATATTGCCCTAAGTCTCATGACACGCAAACGTTAACAAAGTACCGCATAAACGGAGGTGTCCATCAAATTAATGATGAAGGTTTTGCCCTCGTGTAATAGGTGATTTGCCAATTCCTATTTCTCTCAAATATAATGCATCGCGACTAATACGACTAGCAAAAAGCATTCCGTCACAGTATTAGTGGGATAGGTCGTCAGCCTCTAATAGATCTATTCATTATATTCGCGTTCACCGCAGTGATTAATGGCTCATGATAAAAGGGTCTTGTGGCAATATGGTAACTTAGGCATATATCAAGTCAGGTAGCATACAGAAAAATACTTGTGATCTGTTTATAGCATGTATCCCCCTCATGGAGTTTAAAAAGTATAAAGAGTTTAAAAAGTGAGGCCATGACTCACCTTAAGCGTTACTGGTGATGGTGAAAATAAACTCAGAGGTGATTATAATAACTTCGATATGCAACCTGGTAAATATATAAATAACTGAGAATCTGACTAATTTCTGGTGGTGTGTGTGTATGAATGGTGGATGATGATTAACTAATGATATACAACGATTTAATCGTTGAAGGTGAAGGTGTTATTATATATGATTATGGTGCTCGTGCTCTCGTAAGATCATATCTTCAAAGAGTAAATGAATTGATATGAAATATTAACATGAAATAACTCTAACGTTACTAAATATCGAAAATTAACTAATATGCAAATAGAATGCGTAAGAATGCATATGAGATATAAGTGTGGTGCCAAAAATGAAAAATGAAATAAGAATGTCAAGTTATAACAGTTGGTACTTGTTCTTTCCAGATTTTACATCCTTTACCCTAACTGTGGCTCGCGTTACGTCGTTAGTCCTCGGTTAAGTCCATAGTCCAATAATAGTCCGAATCTTGTCCATATGTCCATACAAGGCTAGGAGTTCAATGGTATGTCAATTTAAGTCCTTTATAAACTGTTTTCACAGCTTCAGTCCCTAGGTTTCACAGTTTGGCAGTTTTGGTCCTTCCAGTTAGATCGCGTTACATTTTTAGTCCAAAAATGACAAAAAGGTAAAGAAAATTATGGCGCTTCTTTCTAAGGCTTATTTAAGTAATTTTTAACTTATTTTAACTGCTTATTCGATCTATTGCTTATTTTTAGTGTAATTGGGCCTTTAACGATTCATTTAAGCGACTCGTTTAAAATCTAGAGGCGGGGGCATGTAAGCTGTTTTGGGCTTAAACTTGGGTTATTTTTGTGGTTCTAAAAATATTTCATTTGGGCTGGATGGGCTGGTTTAACACCATCTCTTATTGGGCTTTCGTTTAGCCCATTTCGGAAATAATAAAACTTAAGTTTTCCTGAATTGTGAAATAGATACTAGCGAAGGACATTTAAGGTCAAGAAATTTCGAGTGTGAACATGAGCGTATGAGCGGAAAACTAATATACGAAATTCATAGTTTGCTAGGTGAACAATGAGGTTGTGTAATAAAAACAATAGTTCGTTAAGTTATTTTCGAAATAATTGAACAAGTCTTGCTCTGATCGGGACATATCATATCATTAGAAACACTTAGTTTTATTTTCTAAGTTTTTATATCCCTGTTGAATAGCTTATAACGTGTGGCTTTTTATGAGTTCGTTCGAGTTTATGGTTGATATCACACAGAATGGAAGTTGAAGACAGTTGGTTCGTGTGAAAATGGGGCATTGTTATTTGTTCGAATAGCGAGTTAATGTGTGATTTAATATGCGACTTGGGTTGTTTATATATACAACTCTTTGAGATAATTTTATGGGTTTTAAAGTTTACATGTTACGTGTGAGTTAAGTAGCATGCCATGCAAATGTTTATGTGTGAGAGTGGTGGTACGTGTTTGTTAGGGCTTCACAAGCGAGTGTTTGTCATTTTACATGGTTCACGTTAAGATTTCGCTTGCAGTGTGCTCAACATAGAGATGTGTTATACATTTGAGTGGGAAACAAAAGATGGTGCATGCATGACAAATATTTTGAGAGTGGTGTGTGCGTGATGGTTACAACTTCACATAATGAATTCGACATAGTTTAACTATCTTACTGTATGCTCAAAATATATGGATGTTACCCTTTCGAATGAGAATGACCCATGCATGAGTGATATGTGTTTATGGAAATAGGAAGAAAAAGGTTACAAGATACTTACAATGCTTTATGAAAGGTGGTGAAGGAATTGTGGTCGTTCGAATGAGGCACAAGAAGAAAACAGTGAGCTCGAAAAGGTGGTATGCTCTTTGACTCCAACTAGTTTTGCTTCCCAACACTTCGACAGAAAGGTTCTTATGCTATTTAAGGAATGTTTTGATTGTGAAAGAAAATGATAGGTGGTAGGGAAAAGGAGGAGATCGAATGAAGGGTCTTATAGGCGAAATATCTCCCACATTTCATTGACTAGTTGACTCAATGATTGAAGACACTGTTACTATGAGGACACTTGTATATTTCTGTCCTAGTTTGAGTGTGAAGTGAGTAGTGGTAGCTGAGACTTTGTACTTTAGTTCTTGGAGTTTTTTGTTCATTCGGTTTTATACCATATTGGCACAAGATTGAGCTTATCGAGCCATAGGTCGTGTTTATGGTTCATTTCTCATTTGAAGTATCGAATTTAGCTAGGAATTTAGTTGGAAGGTTATAGGAAATAGTGGGGGTATGATATAGTTATGTGTCGATGTTTTTAGTTGTGCACTTGGGTCGAATATGGGACAAACAATATGGGTTTCATTATCATGTTAATACTTGATATTTCTAGCTGGGTTTTTGCATCATGGTAGTTAGTTGGGTGATGCATTTGAATGTGTAAAAATATGTAAAGGTTAAGTTCGATATTTAAAAATACGATCGGGTTTTTGGAGAGTAATATCGACCGGTTTAAAGAAGAAGCAAAGGAAATAAAACAATTCAAGTGGGTGTGTTGGTTGGGCTGTGAAGTTCGATTGGGTTGTGTGGACTTGTTGGGCCGCAATTATTAATGTTCCGATTGGGTTAGTTGTTTAGTATTAGTGTTAGTGTTTGTAGATAAGTGGTATTAGTTTTTGTAAAGTATAGTTGGTGTAATTTAGTGTAGGTGATTTTGTATTAAACGTATTATAATAGCTACGTTAAGTTTTATCGTGAGTATGATCACTTGTCGTTGTTCGTGAAAATGTGTTGTTGCAAAGGAAGCATTATCTCGTGTTTGTGTATACAATGTATATATATAGAATGCATCGTGAAATTAATAACAATAATCGAAAAGTTTAAATTTCCCAGCAAAAATGGGTTTTATTAAATGACAATACAAGGTTATTACTAATTATTAAGATCAACTACAAGGGTTTTTCGTAGGATCTTACAGTACTCCTCCCTCATTCGAATTCCGTCCCGGAATTCAAGTCTAAGATGGCTAATAAGAGTGGTTTACGGGAATAGGTGGGGATATTTTTCACGAATTTGGTCTTCGCGTTCCCATGTGTATGTCGGTCCCCTCTTGGAGTCCCATTTTACTTTCACAATAGGAATACGGTTTTGCTTGAGCTGCTTAACCTCTCTATCCATTATCTCTACGGGTTCCTCTGTGAATACAAGTTTGTCGTCCAGTTTAATCTCTTTCAGCGGAATGACGAGAGTCTCGTCCGATAGGCATTTCTTAAGTTGGGATACGTGGAATGTAGGGTGTGCCCTACTGAGTTCTTCTGGAAGTTCTAATTTATAGGCAACTGGGCCAATCCTCTCGAGGATTTTAAATGGTCCAATGTACCTTGGGTTGAGTTTTCCACGCTTTCCGAAGCGTATCATTCCCTTCCAGGGCGAAACTTTTAGCTTAACTCTATCTCCGACTTCAAACTCCATGGGTTTCCTCCTTACGTCTGCATAACTCTTTTGTCTGTCACGAGCGGCTTGGAGACGATGTTTGATTTTGAATATTTTCTCTGTTGATTGCGTGGTTTTGTAACCTTACAACAGGTTTTACCTCTCGAGGGATCTCAAGAGGCTTACAACCCCACCAGGCAGTGTACCTGACCGATGTAGTATAGTGTAGTGGTAAGTACGGGGGATTGATCGTTCTCCACAGGGAATAGTGTTCGTTAGGTATGAAAGGCTACTCTAATTAGGTCTAAGGGTTGAGGAAGATTCTTTTTTATGTTTTTATAGTTTTTATGAAAGCAAGTAAAATCTCGGGTTTTGAAGGAGTGGGCGGAATTAGTTGCTAGTCAACTAACCCAAATTACTACGAATGCAAATAAAATAAAATAACAAAAATGAAATGTGGTGAGAAACTTATGTGTAGAGAAATGTGTTTACTTAGATTTCCTTACTCCCTAACTATCTTTTACCGGTTAATTAGTGTGTATTAGTCGCATGGATGACGGGTGTATTCCTTAATACCATTCGTGGGGTGGCGTACTTACTTCCCCAACTCTACAAGCTCCTACTTCACTCCTATGTCGAGCCGGCTAGGAAGCTCCTAACATGGGATCACTAGAATTCGCTTGTGCATTAAATACAACCATAAAAACCTTTAGTACGCGTTTGGTTCATGTTTCTTAAGACGTTCAAGCAAGTTACCGAATAGGAAGTTAGCCAGTTTTCTTAAGCCTAACATAGATAAACAATCATCCAATACAACTAACAACACACTAACAACCAATAATCAATAGCTAAGTTTCATTAGATCTAAGCAAACACAAGATAAAATTAGCCTAACATGTTAAACAAAAGACAAGAATAAGATAGAATCAAACAACACATAGACATATTGAATGATTAATTGATAACTTATCTTTCAATGAAACATGGAAGATCTCAAGGCAAAAAGCCCTGAAAAAGTAGCTAAAATCGTCTTAGGGTTTTATCCCAAAATTCCACACACTAAGCTCTCCCTTAATGACAAAAAATTAGAAAACTATATATAGATTTTTGGATCTGACGGCGTCACCTTATGCATTGTGACGCCGTCACCTCGCCGCTTTTAGGGTTCCCGGGTGACCTTCTTGACGCCGTCCCTCTTTAGCTCTTCAAAAATCCATTCTGGCCTATCAAGGCTTGACGCCGTCGGATCATGAACGTGACGCCGTCCCCTTATGATTTAAGCCGTGACGCCCTTGATTTAGTTAAAGCGTGACGCCGTCAGAATTCTCATGCTAACTCACTGGCCCGTCATGAGTAAATTTCACATCCAACTTTTCTTGCCAAGGCATGACGCCGTCCCATGTTAATTGTGACGCCGTCAAGAGTAACTTTCAGCCGATTCTTGAGACTTTGCCGTTTTCTTCACTTTAATGCTCCAAAAACGTCCAAAATGCCTCCTTTTCCAGATTTCTCCTCAAAAGTACCTAAAATGACAAAAGGAACGATTTAGGGCAATATTTGATCAAATAAATACGATTTCGGGCTTAAATGACCCCTTAAAAGCGGTACACTTTTCGCCTCATCAAATACCCTTACACTTGAGATTTGCTTGTCCTCAAGCAAATGCGCTTTTATTCTAATCAAAATACAAGTTAGGGGTCATTTAATGCTAACATAAAAGTAATTACAACAAATAATCGTTCCACTTCAATCATAATAAGCACGGAGATTACATACTAGCACCTCACAAGTAGTGTTTAGATACTCACATCTCTCAAGTGTCATCAAAATAAATCTCATAAATGAAAACGGAAAATATCTCTCACTACCTGTCATAGCAAATAGATTACCATAGGCTTGGGAAAGGATCGAAAACCTCCTCCACTAGGCGTAAGCACCTAAGATAAACTATCAAAGAGGGCTTTTAAATGGGTTATAACGTTAGGTGTAGGGAAAAGGAAAACACGGTTTTGTTGGATACGGGATATTTTACTGGTGGCTAGTTAAAGATCTTGATCAATTACATGTACTATACAATGTTGCTAAGCCAAGACTCGACTCGATCTTAAGCTAAAAACGAAATAACAAAATAACAAAAACATAAAGCAAACATAAAATGAAACGGGATGGTAGTCCGTATGTTTTTTCTATTTTTCATTTTCTCATTTTTTTGTGTTTTTCTGATTTTTTTTTTTTTTTTTTTTTTTTTTTTTTTTTTTTTTTTTTTTTTTTTTTTGCATACACTCTTGCCCTACCATCCAAAATAATACATCATAGGGGCATTGCATTCCCCTTACACTTGAATTTTTACATAACTTTACAAATACTAATCTAATGACTCGAATTAAGATAATTGAAACACTTGGAGTACTTTTAAAATATTTAGCACATATGGGGGTAATAAATGATGTTCTTCCCCATTACTCCATTATACTAGTACTTTACCCATGAGTCCCAATCGTCCCAAAACAATATGTACAAGGATATGACTCGACTTAGCAACCATGTAATCAATTAGATAATTAACTTGGGTTTAAACAAATGTTGTCACAATAATGCACTAAAAATGAGTGCATACAAGGTAGGCTAAGGCGATTTGGGTGTACATTTTAGTGGGGTGTAACAAATTCTTCCTTTAAGTAAAATGCTTAAAGGTCGAAACGAAAAGATAGGCTCTGAGGGGTGTACTAGGGGTATCGTGTACTAAAAATGAGTACAACGCAAAGGGTGTGGGAGAATTACTTGACCAATGTAGCCAACGTAATTATAACAAAAACACAGGTGTAAAACAATGGGTTAATCCTAATGCCTCTTATCATGTAGTAAATCTAACTACACGAATGTAGTCTCACTTGTGGCCTTGGAATGGTCCTAACGCAAGTTCTAGAATCTAAGTGCTACCGGTACACACATCATAGCATAAATGCTTTTCCTACCAATTCTAGGGGCGAACCTCACATATTTGGGGGTGGAAAATTTTTTAGTGGTACGGTTTTTGTGCTAGTTATATAACTCCTATCCGTGAGACGCTTATTAGAACTAAAGTTTCACTCCTATATGTTGTAAAAAATTTTAAATTTGGCACTAAAATTACCTTAACAAGTATTCCTCTCAGTTTTATTACACATCTACTATTAAACAAACAAAAATCAAGCGCAATTGTATTCTCTAAAATCGTACTTTTACCCTCCCCTTACACTTAAGATGAACATTGTCCCCAATGTTCAAATAACAAGATGTAAAAGCGTAAAGTAAAAGAATGAAATCAAATACTCCCCTGATTCGCTTGGTGGATAATGAAATTACACGGTTAAATCTTCCTCCAAGGTAATGTTGAAGTTCCATGACTAATGCATCGCCATAAGCTTGATTCCATAAACATCTCCTTGTCCAAAATAACCTGTTAAACCTGAGAAAACAAACACGAAAACCTGCATAACATCGGCGGGAAAAATCTATATATAAGGATATAATGCTTGTGGAATGATAATTTTGCAGATTCCTGGAGATTATAAGTTGGAGATTTAATAAAAACTTTTTATGAAAACAAAACTTTCAAAAATTTCTGGAAATTAAATCTGACGCCGTCAGGTTATAAACCTTGACGCCGTCAGAAATGACCTGACAAAAATTTTCATTTTAAGTTTTCGGAAAATTTCTGGAAAAACTTTTACCTTACTTCCTGGAAATCCTGCAAAACATCATTATGACTCGATACAAGCATTTGACTCAAACAAATACGAATATGTATGCTAATTTATTATTATTACGATTCATGTTCATTTGTGTTCTAATAAACCGATTTAGATTTCCCTTACACTTAACTTTTGCAAAATACCTTTATATGTAGTTAAGACGAAGTTAAAAACAAAATAAAGCATTTTCACAATTTACTTTTGAACATGAATCAATAAGAATAAAAATTAAACATACATACGGAAAATAAAATCAAACAAGCAAATAAATAAACACACAAAGCAAATAAAACAAATAAAGCTTGGGTTGCCTCCCAAGAAGCGCTTTTCTTTATTAACGAGTCTTGTAGCTAGACTCAAAGTCACGCTACCCTATGTAAGTGAGCTCGTCATCAAGGACGTCTTTAGGGTTAAGCTTGGATTGAAGTTTCCTATTGGTTCGCTTAGTACGATATGTCTTTTCAAACTTCTCTCCATCCGGGTCATACAATGTCATCTTGATATGCCATGACCCGTCTCCATCTTTGGGTGGTTTATCCCAATTCCACTTATGATCATCTTCCTCACAAATCCACTTATTCATTCCTAGGTTAATTGGCAAAACTCCTAGGAAATCAATCATCTTTCTAAAAACTAGAGGGTCTTCAAATGGATCCAATTCGGTGTCCCTAGCCAAGAGTTGCTCCACCGTATGTGTTCGGTTAACAAAGTCCTCTTCTAGGTAAAATGGGCGTTGGGGTCCTATGAAGTCTCTATCAATCCAAGGTCCATATCTAGATGGTCTCCTATTTAATTCTAACCAATGGGGTGTCGGTTCCTCACTAGTATCATAGGCGTGTTTCTTAACATCATAGATTGACCAAGTATCTCCTTCTCCTACCGCTATCTTAGATTCCTTACAATCAATCATAGCACTAGCGGTCGCCAAAAATCCTCTACCTATCAACAAGGGGCATGTAGGGTCGCTAACCATATCAAGGACGTGGAAATCGGCTAAAATGGTTAGTTTTCCAATGTGTACTAACACGTCCTTAACTACTCCAACCGGGTAAGCAACACTTCCATCCGCTAAGCCTATTATCACCTCGGTTTCTTCAAGTTTTCCAAGTTTTAGAGAGGTGTAGAGAGGTAACGGAAGTAGGTTAAGGCTTGATCCAAGATCGGCTAATGTGTCATAAGCCTCCGAATTACCGACCTTGCAAGGTAGAACAAATAAGCCCGGATCATCTAACTTCTTAGGTAGTTTGTTTTGAACGAAGGCGGTCCCTTTTTCGCCTAATTTGAGCTTCTTCTCATCCAACACATCAACAACCGGACTTTCAAGGTGGAGCTCCTTGAATTCTTCGTCAAGGTTTTGAGTGGGAGGTGTTTCAACTATGTTGTTGACCAATTTGGATGTCATAACTTCTTGGTCATTTGGAACGACTTGGGTTTGTTTGAAACACGTGCTCATGGAATTGACCGAATAATATTGTGGACAAGAACTAGGGGACGAAACCGATGAAATAGCGTTGACATTTAGTTTCGGGTTCTTGACCGTGTTGCTAGGGAGTGCTCCCATTTCTCGGTCATTGAGGGCTTTCAACAAGGTGTCAATCTTATCGGTCATCTCGCTTTGTTTTTGTTTGAAATCGGCTTCAAACTTGGCTAAACGAGCTTCTTGAGATGCCATAAATTGAGACATCAATCCTTCAAAGTTATTGGTACTACCATTGCCGGAAGGATTGTTGTTGAAAGTATGGTTCGAGTTGGAACCGCTTGATTGGAAACGATTAGGTGGGTTGGAAGAATTGGTTTGTTGAGAGTTTTGGTTTTGTTTCCACCTAAGGTTCGGGTGATTTTTCCATGAGGGGTTGTATGAATCACCATAATGGTTTGGCTCGGGTTTGAAAGTGTACCACTTGTCTCCCGCTCCGTCGGTACGCGAGGATGCGTAGTCCACAAAAGCTTGTTCGGGGAGTTCCATGCAATCACGAGTGTCGTGGGGACCACTACATAATTCACATGAGGAAGTGATTTTGTTCACTTGGCTTGAAGATTTAGGAGCCTCGTAGGATTTCATGAGAAACTTGACTTGGTCTTCAAGTTCTATGATCCTACGGTCGGAAGTGCTTGAATTGTTAGAAGGCAAAGATATTGCCTTGACCGTTTTATTCAAATCACGGGGATCACTCCAACTTTCGTTGTCATAAAGAGCAAGATCCTCTAGGAGAGCCCATGATTGTTCCGCACTTAGATCACGTAGCTTGCCACCGGCCGATTGGTCAATGGTTTGCCTCGTGGAGAGATTGATATGGTCATAGAAGATTTGGACTTGGAGCCAAAGTTCTATGCCATGGTGAGGGACTTTTTGGAGTAAGTCCTTGAATCGAGTCCATGCCTCGTAGAGAGTTTCGCCTTGACGTTGTTGGAACATCAAGATATCATTCCTTAGCTTGGTAGTTCTTCCCGGTGGGAAAAACTGAGCAAGGAAACGAGTGGTGAGATCATCCCAAGAGGTAATGGATCCTGCGGGTTGACGTTCTAGCCACTGACTAGCTTGGTCCCGCAGAGAGAATTGGAAGAGACGCAATCGGGTCGTCTCTCGAGTGGCAACATCAAGGTCTATAGAATCAACGATTTTAAGAAAGTCCTTGAGATGTTGATTAGGATCTTCAGAACGAAGTCCATGGAATGCGCATCCACTTTGCACCAACCGGATGGTGTCGGATCGCAAGGGTGTGATATTGGCTCCTTGAGTGAGCTCAATGGTGTTTCGATAGCCATGGTGGCTAGGACGGGAATACTCTCCTAAAGTACGGGCTCTAGGAGGTGGTGGTGGTTGTTGTGGTGGTGGTTGTGGGGGTTAAGGATATTACCATCTTCCATGATGTCGGATGGTATGGTTACGAACAAAGACACGAAGAAAATAGATAGACTAAAGAAAACCTAGAAAAATAAAAATCTCACTAGAAAGGAATCTAGTGAGTAGACCTAATAGAAATAAAAATTCAACCTAAACAATAACTATTCCCCGGCAGCGGCGCCAAAAACTTGATTGCGTGGTTTTGTAACCTTACAACAGGTTTTACCTCTCGAGGGATCTCAAGAGGCTTACAACCCCACCAGGCAGTGTACCTGACCGATGTAGTATAGTGTAGTGGTAAGTACGGGGGATTGATCGTTCTCCACAGGGAATAGTGTTCGTTAGGTATGAAAGGCTACTCTAATTAGGTCTAAGGGTTGAGGAAGATTCTTTTTTATGTTTTTATAGTTTTTATGAAAGCAAGTAAAATCTCGGGTTTTGAAGGAGTGGGCGGAATTAGTTGCTAGTCAACTAACCCAAATTACTACGAATGCAAATAAAATAAAATAACAAAAATGAAATGTGGTGAGAAACTTATGTGTAGAGAAATGTGTTGACTTAGATTTCCTTACTCCCTAACTATCTTTTACCGGTTAATTAGTGTGTATTAGTCGCGTGGATGACGGGTGTATTCCTTAATACCATTCGTGGGGTGGCGTACTTACTTCCCCAACTCTACAAGCTCCTACTTCACTCCTATGTCGAGCCGGCTAGGAAGCTCCTAACATGGGATCACTAGAATTCGCTTGTGCATTAAATACAACCATAAAAACCTTTAGTACGCGTTTGGTTCATGTTTCTTAAGACGTTCAAGCAAGTTACCGAATAGGAAGTTAGCCAGTTTTCTTAAGCCTAACATAGATAAACAATCATCCAATACAACTAACAACACACTAACAACCAATAATCAATAGCTAAGTTTCATTAGATCTAAGCAAACACAAGATAAAATTAGCCTAACATGTTAAACAAAAGACAAGAATAAGATAGAATCAAACAACACATAGACATATTGAATGATTAATTGATAACTTATCTTTCAATGAAACATGGAAGATCTCAAGGCAAAAAGCCCTGAAAAAGTAGCTAAAATCGTCTTAGGGTTTTATCCCAAAATTCCACACACTAAGCTCTCCCTTAATGACAAAAAATTAGAAAACTATATATAGATTTTTGGATCTGACGGCGTCACCTTATGCATTGTGACGCCGTCACCTCGCCGCTTTTAGGGTTCCCGGGTGACCTTCTTGACGCCGTCCCTCTTTAGCTCTTCAAAAATCCATTCTGGCCTATCAAGGCTTGACGCCGTCGGATCATGAACGTGACGCCGTCCCCTTATGATTTAAGCCGTGACGCCCTTGATTTAGTTAAAGCGTGACGCCGTCAGAATTCTCATGCTAACTCACTGGCCCGTCATGAGTAAATTTCACATCCAACTTTTCTTGCCAAGGCATGACGCCGTCCCATGTTAATTGTGACGCCGTCAAGAGTAACTTTCAGCCGATTCTTGAGACTTTGCCGTTTTCTTCACTTTAATGCTCCAAAAACGTCCAAAATGCCTCCTTTTCCAGATTTCTCCTCAAAAGTACCTAAAATGACAAAAGGAACGATTTAGGGCAATATTCGATCAAATAAATACGATTTCGGGCTTAAATGACCCCTTAAAAGCGGTACACTTTTCGCCTCATCATCTGTCGTGTCGTGGATTAGTTTTGGTCCGGTAAGCTGCATGTCACCAACTTCCGTCCAGCAGATGGGTGATCTGCACTTTCTTCCATAAAGTGCTTCAAAAGGTGCAGCCTTTAGGCTAGCTTGGTAACTATTGTTGTATGAGAATTCAACCAATGGTAAGTGTTTGTCCCAACCTTTTCCGAAGTCAAGTACACATGCTCTAAGCATATCTTCTAAGGTTTGGATTGTCCTTTCACTTTGTCCATCAGTTTGAGGATGATAGGCGGTGCTCATGTCCAATTGAGTACCGAGGGCTTTCTGTAAGGATTGCCAAAATCCTGAAGTGAATCGACTGTCTCTGTCTCAAATGATAGAGACTGGGACTCCATGTCGGATTATGATTTCTTTGAAGTACAACTGAGCGAGTGTGTCCAACTCGTCAGTTTCTTTGATAGGCAGAAAATGAGCTGATTTGGTCAAGCGGTCGACGATAACCCAAATGGTGTCATATCCGGTCGACGTTCTTGGTAACTTGGTAATAAAATCCATAGTGATTCTTTCCCATTTCCAGACTGGTATCTCGGGTTGTACAAGTAGTCCAGATGGTTTTTGACTTTCGGCTTTGACCCTTGAACAAGTCAAACATTTCCCAACATATGTTGCAATGTCGGCTTTCATGTTTGGCCACCAGTAAAGTTGTTTGAGGTCTTGGTACATTTTGTTGGATCCGGGATGAATGGAATATTTAGAGTTGTGAGATTCATGCATGATAAGATCTCGAATACCTCCGTAGAGAGGAATCCAGCATCTTTTCTTGAAGCATAACATTCCATCGTCTCTTCGTATGAATCCGTTCTCACTTTCTAGCATGCCCTTAATTTTCTCGTGAGCTCGATTTTCTTCCTGAAGGGCTTCCGATTGGGCTATGAGAATTTGAGATGGGAGTGGTGAATAAATTGTCATTTCTAATGATCGAACTCTAAGAGGTTTGATCCTCTCTTTTCTGCTCAACGCGTCAGCTACGACATTCGCTTTACCGGGGTGGTAGCGAATTTCACAATCATAGTCGTTGAGTAGTTCCAACCATCGGTGCTGTCTCATGTTCAGCTCCTTCTGATCTAGTATGTGTTGAAGACTTTTGTGATCGGTGAATACCGTGCACTTTGTTCCATATAGGTAATGTCTCCACATTTTAAGAGCGAATACTACTGCTCCTAATTCCAAATCATGAGTGGTATAATTTTCCTCATTTTTCTTGAGTTGTCAAGAAGCGTAAGCGATGACTTTGTTCCTTTGCATTAGTACCGCACCTAAACCATGATGTGATGCATCACAATATACTACAAAGTCGTCGCTCCCGTTTGGTAGCACTAGAATTGGTGCTTCGCAGAGTTTTTGTTTCAGGAGTTGAAATGCTGATTCTTGTTTCTCTCCACAAATATATTTCTTGTTTTTCTGAGTGAGTTCTGTCAAAGGTTTTGTGATTTTGGAAAAACCCTCTATAAACCTTCGATAGTAACCAGCGAGTCCTAAAAATTATCGAATTTCAGTCGGAGTGGTGGGCGAAGCCCAACCCTTGACTGCTTCGATCTTGGCGGGGTCAACGTGAATACCTTGACAGTTGATGATGTGACCTAAGAATTGAACGGTGGAGATCCAAAAATCACATTTGGAAAATTTCGCATACAGTTTTTCTTGCTTGAGTAACCCCAAAATGGTTCTCAAGTGTTCAGCATGCTCTTTTTCGTTACGTGAGTAGATCAGAATGTCGTCGATGAATACAATTACGAACTTGTCCAGATATGGCTTACATACGCTGTTCATTAGATCCATGAACAATGCTGGTGCGTTGGTAAGACCAAATGGCATTACACGGAATTCGTAATGTCCGTATCGTGTTCGAAAGGCTGTTTTGGGAACGTCTTCTTCTCTGACTCTTAATTGGTGGTATCCTGATCTTAGATCGATTTTTGAGTAAACACTCGATCCTTGTAGTTGGTCAAATAGATCGTCAATTCTTGGTAATGGGTATCGATTTTTCACTGTGAGTTTGTTCAACTCTCTATAATCGATGCACATTCGGAATGTTCCGTCTTTCTTTTTGACAAACAGGACTGGTGCTCCCCAAGGTGATGAGCTGGGTTGGATGAATCCTTTATCTGACAGTTCTTTCAACTGCTCAGATAATTCCTTCATTTCGGAAGGGGCTAATCGATATGGTGCTTTTGCAACGGGTGCTGCTCCAGGTACTAACTCGATTCGAAATTCTACTTGCCGGTTTGGTGGAATACCTGGCAAGTCTTCAGGGAATACTTCTGCAAACTCATTTACAACTGGCACTTCTTCTAGTCGTTTTTCTTTTTCTTTCGGTTTATCTTCCGTTACTTGGACCAAAAAGACGTGACATCCTTTGTTTATATATTTCACCGTTTTGATGTACGAGATGATATTGAGTTGGGTTTTATAGTGGTCACAACGAACAGTGAGCGTATCATTGTCTATGGGGATTTGGATAACTTTTTCATCGCAGATGATTCGGGCACGATGTTTGGATAGCCAATCCATGCCCACAATTGCGTCAAAGCTTCCAAGTTGGATGGGCATGAGATCGATTGGAAATGATTTGTTTTGGAGGGTTAAGGTGCAGTTTTCGAGTACGGTGTTGGTGTTTAACAATTTTCCGTCGGCTATTTCAATTTCATACGAGGTATCTAATTCTACAGGCGCGATATTAAGCAATAAAGCAAATGAAGTAGATACAAAGCTTCTATCGGCTCCAGAATCAAATAATATTTTAGCACTATGTTGATTCAGTAAGAAAGTACCCGTGGTGACATTGGGATTCTGTGGCACGTTTCCATCTCCCAGTAAGTAGGCCCTCCCGCGGGTAACATTGTTGGAGTTCTTCGGGCAATGACTCTTGTAATGACCCGTTTCACCACAACCGTGGCACTTCACTGCTATTGGGTGTGCGTTTGCCCCCGTGGCCCTGCAGTCCTTGGTCACATGGCCTATTTTTCGGCAATTTCCGCAAACAGCGATGCAGGGTCCGACATGATGCATCTTACACTTGTTACACTGGGGTTTTGTCCCAGCATACATTTTTCCTTCAGTAGGTGCAGCCACATAAGCCCTGGCGGCTTCTTGTCTGCGGTTTTGTTGTTGATGTCTATCGTTTCGGCTTTGCTGGTAGTCTCTGTTGCGGTTGCTTCGATCATTGTTGCGGTAGCTCCTGTTGTGATTGTAATAACTGTTGCTGTTCCGGTTGCTGCTGCCATGGTTATCATAGTTTCTCTTTTGTCCAATGACTGTGGAGTTAGAACCTCGTTTAAGCACTCGACTTATCATTCGCTGAGCAAACACGAATGCGGCTTCGAGGGTTTTTGGGTTTGATGCGGTAACGTCTCCCTCAATACTTGAAGGTAGTCCTTCCACATATTTTTCCAACGTCTTTTCCAAGTCAGGTACCATGTGTGGACACAAAAGAGATAACTCTTGAAATTTTCGGTTGTACGTACTGACGTCATTGTTTTTCACCTCTAACTGGTGAAATTCATCTTCAAGCTTTCTGACCTCTGTACGGGGACAATACTTTTTCAGCATCTTATTCTTCAGTTCGGTCCAGGAGATTTGAAATGCTGCTTCGGTACCCATTATTTTGACAGTAGCATTCCACCAAGATTGTAAAACCCGCAAATTAACATAAGATGAAAAGACTAAAATGCCCTTGAATTAAAACTTTGAGAACATATAAATATTAATTATGTGACAAATAACATAAGTTTAACACAAATTAAAACTATACCTTATACAAATTTCAAAAAAAAAAAAAAAAAAAAAAAAACACAACATTATATTGTGCCGCCCCCCCCCCCCCTTGACCAAATTATGGTCCAAGTTCATGATTAGAGAAAGATTGGCAAGTCCCTAATTTAGTGATAATCATTCCTAATATATCACAACACAAATTTCGGTCCTTCTAATCTCCAAATACCGATCTTCCATTTGAAACACAAAGAAACCCTAAACCAAAAACAATCACCGACTGTCTTCATTGTAGCTGCTGCCACGCCTCAAAAACAGTCCAAGAAACGTCGAAATCTTGTCCTAACTCTTGATTAATCATCACAAGGTAAGTCCCTAACATCCACGATGATTCCATACGAATTTTACGCATCAAAAACTAACCCAAAATCATGTTTTGTTCATGATTTGGCTGCTGTTCGTGCGCGCCAAGAAGAGAGGAGAAAAGAGGCAATTCGTGTGGTGATTAATCTTGTGTTCTTGTGTTCTTCGATCATGCTACAAGGGTATAGTATCACTTGTTCAATCCGTGCTCTTGTTTTGTTTCATAATCAAAAGATATATACATAAAACAATCACATGAAATAATAAAAGCTACAAAACCCTAAAACTATATTTATGGATCGGCTGCCACTTTTTGGTATGAAATAATTCGTGAGGATCATGTTAAATATGTTATAGAATGACCAAAATATGTTATGGACTCACCCAAGTCGTTTGGTATAAAGAACCAATGATTGGATAAAGAAAACCCTAAGTAATTACATGTTATATTGAAAACTGCTTCTGAGATGAATCTTTAACTGACTTTAACCGGCTGTAACTTAATCATATGAACGTATATTTTTATACTTCTAGAGTCTAAATTGTAGTTTAATGAAGTGGCTACCTGGAGAAATTTAGTTTGTAATTTTTAGAGGCCTAGAAGGCTACTTTTTGATTTTTGGGAAATCACATGTCTGATCGGATTTGTGAAGTCTGGGAAAACAGTCCGGGTTTTTCATTTATCATTTTAAACCCATAACGAATTAGGACATTTCCTTTGAACTGAGTAATATAACACATGTTAGCTAATTACTGGAATTTTTATAGATTTTTATAAAGTGTTTTGATATGGTTGGTAATCACAAACTTTTTGTAAGTAAAATCTGGGAAGAAATCTGGACAAGTTTACTTGTTGGATTTTTGAGGCATAGCTATACTAGTTTAAAAATTCTGGAAAAATTACAGGGTGTTGTCAAGATATTAAGGTACCTGGGTAAATATTTGGGAAATTTTATTCTGAGTCCCTTTTGTGGTTTTAAAATACGACAAGATGAGGTCTGTTTACTAGTACATGCTGAGTAAAAGGGTAAAAAGGACTTATGATGAAAGGTTAAGTAAACTAAGGGGTTGAAGTGGTAATTATACAAACTAATGGGTTGAATATGTAAAATCTTATAACTTATGATAAGTACACCTTGCACCCTAATATTTTAATGATGGCATAAATGCACCCCAAAACTTATAGCTTCTATAATTACCCTTGAACTTATGAAATATCATAATAAATACCCTAAGCTATATTTATGTAACACTTGTAATATTTAAGTATGATAAATCTTGGACAAGTCTAAAATGGAAACTTACTAATAAAGGAAAGTATACAAAAAGGAGTAAGTTAATACAATTGAACTTAAAGTAATACGTAATTATTAATTCGTATAGGTTCCGAGAAGCGGGAGTAATCTTTTGCTTTGTGATTCGTCTCTTTCCGGGTTGTCTTTGTTATCGAATAAGGTACAGATATTCTGACCTTCTCTGTAAGGTTTCCTATGATTCTTTTCTGATCTGTTAAATTCTCTGATTTGATACTCCGTTACGATCCCTTGCTATGACACCTTTGCTTCGACCTTTGATCTCTGATTTTGAACCTATGATATGAAGACCTTTTGATATGAGATGGAAATGTTTTAAGTAAAGTATGTTGAAAGAGTTTTTCAAGCATGATATATTGACTTTAAGAAAACTATTTTGAAGTTCGTTTTATGAAAACTAATTGAAAGACCATTTTTGAAAACTATTTTTGAATGATTGTTTTTAAATGAACCTTAAGAGAAAACCTTTTGAAAAGTACTTTTGATATTGAACCTTTTGAAGATTTGACCATCGGATACAATGACCCTTTTTGGATATTGACCTGGGATATTTGACCTTCTGATATTTGAACTTCTGATACTTGACCTTCTGATACTTTGACTGGTCTGATTATGAACTTCTGATATTGAACCTTCTGATATGACACCCTGATTATGATATGAACCTTTGACCTTTGACCTTTGACCTTGACTCTTAGTTTGATACCCGAGCCACTTTTCTGTTACCTAGCCAGGAAGGTAACCTGGCCGTGTCTGTGATGCACCACTGGCATGACTCATGTGTGGGTGAGTGATTCCTCACACCGTCCCCATTCTGATTATGATATGCGCATTTACTTTGACTATGGATTATATATGTTTCTGGGGGGCGTATGGATTGCAATCCTAGATCTGATCTGTTTAGTGGATTTAATCTGATATGATATGACTTGTCTGGTGACTGGTGCTGTGTGCAATACACCCTTTCACATATATCTGGGAGCTAGCTACTCCATTTGAAGAATGAGGACACCCCTCATATTATCTGATTATCTGAGAGGTCTCCCCTCTATATGATTATGAAGATTTATGGTTACACTGTTATGATATGATATGATCTGTTTCTGGGCTCGTGGTGGATGACTATCCTAAACCTTTACTCTTGTACCTTATTTATATCTCATTCATTATGCTACATCTGATTATTTCCGTTTACTTTCGTTTCCGTTCATTATATATCTGTTCACTGGGCTTTGTAAGCTCAGCCGCACGTTTTCTTTTCGTGTGCGGCAGGTTTTAGATGGAAGATGGGTATGAGTGAAGAGACTTCTGGACCTAGAAGGCTTGACAGTTATTTTGGCCTAGAGATGATTAGAAGTTATTTTATTTGTATCCGTTTTGTAACCTTATAATTTCAGTATTTCCTTTGTAACCCGTGAGAATCTTTGTATTACTTTGAATGTATGCTTTGTTATATCTGATATGAAACCATTTGCGTGACATCTTTACCCTTGTCGGGTTGGGGTGTTACAATTATGGTATCAAAGCGACAGGCTGCGACTCGTAATGCATTTACCCTTGACCTGTGAAGTCTGGACCATTAAGTTTCCACTGTAAGCGCTCATAAGATAACCTTTAAGATTTGCGTTAGGATTTCCCTATAGGAACTTAAGTTTTGACCTGTAAGGATTGGGTAGGCTATAAGGCTTTTGTTTAAGTACCATTGCTTCCGCATCACTCTGATTCGTGCCTTGCTTTTGGGTTAGAGTCTGTTGATATCACCTTTGGAAGCTTAAGCTTGCACCACCTAAGATTCCTACTCCGATCTCTGATTCTTTTATTAATCATTTTGATGTCTCTACGGATATTCTGAGAATCTCCATGACGATGACCTACTCGATACATTCTGTTATTTGCTTTTGATAATATATGAATCTTCTGACCCTATCTGAGTTCGTCTTAAACATCTCTATTCCCACAAGTATAAGAATGTTTTCCTCTCACTTCTGAACGATAAGACTTACGTTGTCGATATTGAATAGTTAACTTTGATTTTTATTCTGATAAAGGATAGGTTGATTGATCATTGACGACTACCCTCCTATGTTTCACCTTCGGTGTTTGAAACCATTTTGAACTCCCTACCATGATTTCTGATTGTTAAAGTTTTGCTACCACTACCTGATTTTGATCATCACTCTCGACCTGTTTGATACTTCTCCAACTATCCCGAAAGTCATTTAACCATAATGTGTTGACACATTCTATTAATTCATTACCCATGCTGGATAAAAAGGTATCATCTGATATTACTCTGTCCTTGCGAAGTCCATTTCTACTCTTACAAGAAATCTGGTGATTATTAGCCATGGATAAGACGATAATTGTGTCTTGATGTGAAACTGTTAACTGAACCTGATAATGCTGATTTCTGATATTCTATATGCCTCGCTTTTGACAGTTATACGATGTTTGTATTTTGATGATTTCCAACCTACCTGTCACTTTGGTTAAATAACTAAACAAATTTCCAACACCTTGAACCGTTCACTAATCTATCTAAACACTTTGATGAACAATGTAATTGACTTTGATATATGAACTACCTATCTGTTTTACGACCGTACTCATTCTACGAATCCGTTTACTTTGATATATTCAATTTTGTGGTCTTTAAGATATGGATTGGCCGGCCCTCATACGCTGCCAGGGACTACTGTATCTGATTTGTGACCGTTAGTAATATGTTTCATCCCACTTTCGTTATGATAACCTTTAACCGCTCAAATCTGTTAAGCTTAACCTGCTATGGAAACTTCTATCTCAATTTCATTTGATGGTTGATTGTCCCCTGACACCTATTATCCACTCTTAGAAAGCTTGACATTGGAAGTTTTGTTGTACAAATATTCTAGTGCTTCTGATGAAACTCTTGCGTTTCCCTCCTGTTTAAGAAGTGAAATCGAATTCGAATCGACCTCAGTTGACGAACCGTGATGCTATAGAAGTTGAGAGATTGAAGAAGCGGATGGAATATGACCTTGTGCACCTCAGTGATTACTTTGAATACCCCTATTAGTTTATGGAGAAGAAAGAGAAAATTCTGCGTCAGCGTATCAACTATCGTAAACCTAACGTATCACTAACCCTAATCATTTTTCCATTTCCGCGTGCCAATGATTGATTCGTTCTATCTTTGTAAACTCCGTACCAGACGACCTCTGTAGATGAATGAAGGACTGAAGAAGCAACCACAAGAACTTCTAAGAAGGGAGATGACAAACTGAGAATAACCACCGGGAAGTATTTCAGTTTTATGCACAAAGAGGAGCATGTAAATCATCTTGTAAAAGGACCCTTATTCTGGAGGAAACAGACTTGATTGGCACCTAGAGAGTGTAGCAGACAACACTACCATGCATCCGGCGATGACGGCAGTTTGAGATGGCTGAAGACCTGTCAAAGACACGCAGTCTTGCTTCTCTATTCGTCTTAGTTGTACTAAGAGGAATTGAGAGCAGAAGCAGACTAGCAAACGGAAGAATGTACAGTGACCATAACGGAGATTCACGTTACTACACCACAGTTCCAAGGAGAAGTGCCGAAGGCTTGAGGGACCAGACTCGAGTTGATATTTTTTTCCACTCTATGATCATTCGATAGACTGCATGGACTTGGAAGAAGTTTAAGATCATGTATTTGAAGGGACGATAATTCCGAAGTGAACGTTTGTATTTGGAAGAGTTGATTTTGGTGAAGAATGAAGCCACGGATGACGTTATTCATTTCCTCTTGACCTACTCAAATTTCCGTTAACTGATGATAGGACCCCTTGAATGATTTATATTCCTTGTTGGTAATTCCGCTCTGAGTTCATTCTGCGTATGTTGGGCGATAGTTTCGTTATGTGAAATTTGATGAATGATGGACGACCCGATGCTTTTAGCGATGTACCAAATTCTGATAGACATTCTGAGACTTCCGTTAACTCTTTCAAGTAGTTCATTCTCCTCTTAGTTATGGTGTTTGGTTTTGATAACCTATGAGACTGTAGAAGTACTAGGTGGATTAAGATAAGTGGTTTTGATTACGACTTGAGATAAAGTATGATCATCATGAAGGCATATTTATGTGGTGCTAGTATTATGACGCCTGATCAACGTGATAATACTTACACCATATAACGTGCACTCATTATGGCCATAGGATATCTTGGGGAGTACCTAAGTTTAGAATCTGATCTCCGTTGGTTATCCGTGATTAGTGAGAAGTTAGGTTCATTCTACCTATGCGTATACTCTGCTTTCGTTCATTAGATATCTGATTGAGTTGAACTCTCGTTTTGCATTCTGTTGACTCAGTTATAAATCTTAAACTCTTCGTAGAGCTCTCTACTGTTGAAACAGTTAATTTGATTTGAAATCTTGTTCGTATTCCATATGAGCTTTCTAGAAGATTCGCCTATCGTTCATTTTATGTTGCATGGACCTTTTGATCAGAAATCAGCTTATTTTGTCTCCTTCTGAGAAATTTTAAACCTACCTCATTTTGATTCGGGTCATGAGAAACTATTTGGTCTGAATATCTTTTTGGAAGAACCTCATCGGGTGTGAGAAGGTTTGTGATGATCCTTTGCGACTTGCTACGACTTCGTTTAACCTTGCGACTTCAATTTTCGAGGACGAAAATTTTTTTTAAGAGGGGAAGAGTTGTAAAACCCGCAAATTAACATAAGATGAAAAGACTAAAATGCCCTTGAATTAAAACTTTGAGAACATATAAATATTAATTATGTGACAAATAACATAAGTTTAACACAAATTAAAACTATACCTTATACAAAGTTCAAAAAAAAAAAAAAAAAAAAAAACACAACATTATATTGTGCCGCCCCCCCTTGACCAAATTATGGTCCAAGTTCATGATTAGAGAAAGATTGGCAAGTCCCTAATTTAGTGATAATCATTCCTAATATATCACAACACAAATTTCGGTCCTTCTAATCTCCAAATACCGATCTTCAATTTGAAACACAAAGAAACCCTAAACCAAAAACATTCACCGGCTGTCTTCATTGTAGCTGCTGCCACGCCTCAAAAACAGTCCAAGAAGCGTCGAAATCTTGTCCTAACTCTTGATTAATCATCACAAGGTAAGTCCCTAACATCCACGATGATTCCATACGAATTTTACGCATCAAAAACTAACCCAAAATCATGTTTTGTTCATGATTTGGCTGCTGTTCGTGCGCGCCAAGAAGAGAGGAGAAAAGAGGCAATTCGTGTGGTGATTAATCTTGTGTTCTTGTGTTCTTCGATCATGCTACAAGGGTATAGTATCACTTGTTCAATCCGTGCTCTTGTTTTGTTTCATAATCAAAAGATATATACATAAAACAATCACATGAAATAATAAAAGCTACAAAACCCTAAAACTATATTTATGGATCGGCTGCCACTTTTTGGTATGAAATAATTCGTGAGGATCATGTTAAATATGTTATAGAATGACCAAAATATGTTATGGACTCACCCAAGTCGTTTGGTATAAAGAACCAATGATTGGATAAAGAAAACCCTAAGTAATTACATGTTATATTGAAAACTGCTTCTGAGATGAATCTTTAACTGACTTTAACCGGCTGTAACTTAATCATATGAACGTATATTTTTATGCTTCTAGAGTCTAAATTGTAGTTTAATGAAGTGGCTACCTGGAGAAATTTAGTTTGTAATTTTTAGAGGCCTAGAAGGCTACTTTTTGATTTTTGGGAAATCACATGTCTGATCGGATTTGTGAAGTCTGGGAAAACAGTCCGGGTTTTTCATTTATCATTTTAAACCCATAACGAATTAGGACATTTCATTTGAACTGAGTAATATAACACATGTTAGCTAATTACTGGAATTTTTATAGATTTTTATAAAGTGTTTTGATATGGTTGGTAATCACAAACTTTTTGTAAGTAAAATCTGGGAAGAAATCTGGACAAGTTTACTTGTTGGATTTTTGAGGCATAGCTATACTAGTTTAAAAATTCTGGAAAAATTACAGGGTGTTTTCAAGATATTAAGGTACCTGGGTAAATATTTGGGAAATTTTATTCTGAGTCCTTATGGGGTTTTAAAATACGACAAGATGAGGTCTGTTTACTAGTACATGCTGAGTAAAAGGGTAAAAAGGACTTATGATGAAAGGTTAAGTAAACTAATGGGTTGAAGTGGTAATTATACAAACTAATGGGTTGAATATGTAAAATCTTATAACTTATGATAAGTACACCTTGCACCCTAATATTTTAATGATGGCATAAATGCACCCCAAAACTTATAGCTTCTATAATTACCCTTGAACTTATGAAATATCATAATAAATACCCTAAGCTATATTTATGTAACACTTGTAATATTTAAGTATGATAAATCTTGGACAAGTCTAAAATGGAAACTTACTAATAAAGGAAAGTATACAAAAAGGAGTAAGTTAATACAATTGAACTTAAAGTAATACGTAATTATTAATTCGTATAGGTTCCGAGAAGCGGGAGTAATCTTTTGCTTTGTGATTCGTCTCTTTCCGGGTTGTCTTTGTTATCGAATAAGGTACAGATATTCTGACCTTCTCTGTAAGGTTTCCTATGATTCTTTTCTGATCTGTTAAATTCTCTGATTTGATACTCCGTTACGATCCCTTGCTATGACACCTTTGCTTCGACCTTTGATCTCTGATTTTGAACCTATGATATGAAGACCTTTTGATATGAGATGGAAATATTTTAAGTAAAGTATGTTGAAAGAGTTTTTCAAGCATGATATATTGACTTTAAGAAAACTATTTTGAAGTTCGTTTTATGAAAACTAATTGAAAGACCATTTTTGAAAACTATTTTTGAATGATTGTTTTTAAATGAACCTTAAGAGAAAACCTTTTGAAAAGTACTTTTGATATTGAACCTTTTGAAGATTTGACCATCGGATACAATGACCCTTTTTGGATATTGACCTGGGATATTTGACCTTCTGATATTTGAACTTCTGATACTTGACCTTCTGATACTTTGACTGGTCTGATTATGAACTTCTGATATTGAACCTTCTGATATGACACCCTGATTATGATATGAACCTTTGACCTTTGACCTTTGACCTTGACTCTTAGTTTGATACCCGAGCCACTTTTCTGTTACCTAGCCAGGAAGGTAACCTGGCCGTGTCTGTGATGCACCACTGGCATGACTCATGTGTGGGTGAGTGATTCCTCACACCGTCCCCATTCTGATTATGATATGCGCATTTACTTTGACTATGGATTATATATGTTTCTGGGGGGGTATGGATTGCAATCCTAGATCTGATCTGTTTAGTGGATTTAATCTTATATGATATGACTTGTCTGGTGACTGGTGCTGTGTGCAATACACGCCTTTCACATATATCTGGGAGCTAGCTACTCCATTTGAAGAATGAGGACACCCCTCATATTATCTGATTATCTGAGAGGTCTCCCCTCTATATGATTATGAAGATTTATGGTTACACTGTTATGATATGATATGATCTGTTTCTGGGCTCGTGGTGGATGACTATCCTAAACCTTTACTCTTGTACCTTATTTATATCTCATTCATTATGCTACATCTGATTATTTCCGTTTACTTTCGTTTCCGTTCATTATATATCTGTTCACTGGGCTTTGTAAGCTCAGCCGCACGTTTTCTTTTCGTGTGCGGCAGGTTTTAGATGGAAGATGGGTATGAGTGAAGAGACTTCCGGACCTAGAAGGCTTGACAGTTATTTTGGCCTAGAGATGATTAGAAGTTATTTTATTTGTATCCGTTTTGTAACCTTATAATTTCAGTATTTCCTTTGTAACCCGTGAGAATCTTTGTATTACTTTGAATGTATGCTTTGTTATATCTGATATGAAACCATTTGCGTGACATCTTTACCCTTGTCGGGTTGGGGTGTTACAAAGATAGTGCATCTCCCCTTAAGGTTCCAGTGGCAAAAGTGACCTTGTTGTTTTCTGTGCAGTTGCTTCTCATGAATACTGTTTCCATGCATTCAAACCACTGAGCTAACTCTGTCACTCCTTCTACGCCTCGGTAGGTGGTTGGTTGACAACTCACGAATTCTTTGTAAGTGCATTTACGTGGTGTAGATGCCTCACTTTTCGTTGTTGTTCCCATGGTATTGCTTGAGCGGTTTACGGCATCGGCCTCGCGTGCTGCGGCGATGCCGGCATCAATCATCCTTCGAACCTCCTCAAGCGTCAGTGCTATGGTAGGGTTGGTAGTTTCGTGTTCGCTATGTTCCATTTTCTATTAATGTCACAAGAATACAGATTTAGAATTTGGATAGAATAGTTGAGTATATGCACAATGTAATCATGGTGTGAAATGGTGATTAAATTGAATATTTCCCATAATTATGATGCCTCTTTAATTTATCCATTTACGGATATGAGATTGTTTAGGAACAATCGATTTAATCATACAAACTGGAATTCATCAATTTTCCTTACATATCACCATATTATATGTGTTCAAGTTTTTATGATATTTACACAATTAGAGAATCATAATAATAACAGGTAACATCACGACATGTCTGGATACAATTACAATACATACGAACAACCATAATACATAAGTTAACAGATATATAGTACATTACTACCAACATTACAACATTAATAACTTGATCAGTTGAGTTATACAACAAAACGATACAAGAGTCTTTATTAATTGCCACATGCGGCAGACTATAATGTCTCAAACTATACAACATGCTAACTATGTCTACTGCTCAGGTCTATCCGTACGCCTCATGAGCTCTGAGATCTGGTCTCTGAGTCTCTGTATCTCAGCCTGATGCTCCATCTGTATGTCTCCCATGAGTCTCTCCAATGTGTCAGCTCTACGCTGTGCCAGGTGAGCCTCCCAAGCTAAGTCCTGTCCCTCTCTACGTATGGATATCGCGTGGGAACGGGTATCTGCCAAGTCTGTCTGTATCTGTCTCAAGCACTGCTGTACTACTGCTCTGTTAGAAGCAAACCTATGCAGAGTGTCACTGATAGTCCCTGGGGAATCCAATGGTACATGGTCGATCATCCGAAGAAGTGAATCAATCTGCTCTCCGTGACTCTCGAGTCGTGTCACCACTGTAGATGGTATAAGGGTGTGGGTGACTACTGGTCTAAATCCTTCCCAAGCATCATGTGTCTGAGCTGGGGGAGTGAAACCAGGAGGATAAGGCAGTGATGGTGAGGATGGGTGTATCTAGTCTGAGATGCGGGGTCGACTCAATGAGGGAATATCCTCCGCAGGAATAGGGTCCTGCTGACAAGGTGGCAGTGGGTATGTCTGAGTACATATATCAAATAGATGGTCAGGGAGTAGGGATGGTGCAGTCTGATGGAACTCTACTGGTGTATCATCTGCAGGAAGCCATTGCTGACTCTCATAGTACAAATCGTCAGGGGGTGGTATATAGAAAGGAGAGTAGGTGTCATAAACAAAATGTGGTGGTAATGTAGGTGCTGGCAAAGCTGGCACATGAGGGTCCTCCAATAAAGGTATAGCGGCGGCTCCACCCTCCACAAAGGGCTCGATCGCGTCAGGCACGATCTCTGGTGCTACAGTATCAGGAAGTATGGAGGACGTGACTGATGCTATTGATCCCTCGGAGTCCGGCTCCGATGATACACTAAAGTGGGTGATGAATGACATGGTACTGTAATAATCCATATATGGTAAAATAAGTAATTACTAACATCAAGTGGTGTAATATAAGCATGAAATGATTTAGTTGTGCACACTAACTATCAAGTATGCAGAGGCTTATATAAGATAATCCTAATGTATAACATACCGATTGTGGCAGCAAGCAGGCATGGAGGGCTTAAGGTAACATGGTGTATAATTAATTTGTTTGAAAAATGTAGTTATAGTCCAACGTTTAAAAACATTTGGTTCTCTATAACCGAAGCTCTGATGCCAATCTGTAACACCCCCAAATTTTTAATATAGCAGCGGAAGATTAATTTGGGTGTTACCGTGAGGATCGAAAACAAAATCATAGAAAAACAGCCTGAGACGGCATTTTTAATTTACATAGGTCCATAATACAAATTCAGTTACAAAGCGTTACATCAGAGTGCTAAGGTTTCTCCAAAGAAACATCATTTTAACTGAATTACAACTTTATTTTACACCATTTATTGAAGATAGGGTACGCCTGCTCCATACCTTGCCTTGCTCCTCTAGTTCCCTGAGATACATGCTTAAAAGTCAACATAATGTTGAGTGAAATCATGGAGTTTGTAATTTAAATATCAGTTCGATTCACAAGTAAGATTGTATTGAAGATACAATCAGTTTAAAAGTTGATATCGCAGTTCATATATTACCCTAAGTCTCATGACACGAAAACGTTAACAAAGTACCGCATAAACGGAGGTGTCCATCAAATTAATGATGAAGGTTTTGCCCTCGTGTAATAGGTGATTTGCCAATTCCTATTTCTCTCAAATATAATGCATCGCGACTAATACGACTAGCAAAAAGCATTCCGTCACAGTATTAGTGGGATAGGTCGTCAGCCTCTAATAGATCTATTCATTATATTCGCGTTCACCGCAGTGATTAATGGCTCATGATAAAAGGGTCTTGTGTCAATATGGTAACTTAGGCATATATCAAGTCAAGTAGCATACAGAAAAATACTTGTGATCTGTTTATAGCATGTATCCCCCTCACGGAGTTTAAAAAGTATAAAGAGTTTAAAAAGTGAGGCCATGACTCACCTTAAGCGTTACTGGTGATGGTGAAAATAAACTCAGAGGTGATTATAATAACTTCGATATGGAACCTGGTAAATATATAAATAACTGAGAATCTGACTAATTTCTGGTGGTGTGTGTGTATGAATGGTGGATGATGATTAACTAATGATATACAACGATTTAATCGTTGAAGGTGAAGGTGTTATTATATATGATTATGGTGTTCGTTCTCTCGTAAGATCATATCTTCAAAGAGTAAATGAATTGATATGAAATATTAACATGAAATATCTCTAACGTTACTAAATATCGAAAATTAACTAATATGCAAATAGAATGCGTAAGAATGCATATGAGATATAAGTGTGGTGCCAAAAATGAAAAATGAAATAAGAATGTCAAGTTATAACAGTTGGTACTTGTTCTTTCTAGATTTTACATCCTTTACCCTAACTGTGGCTCGCGTTACGTCGTTAGTCCTCGGTTAAGTCCATAGTCCAATAATAGTCCGAATCTTGTCCATATGTCCATACAAGGCTGGGAGTTCAATGGTATGTCAATTTAAGTCCTTTATAAACTGTTTTCACAGCTTCAGTCCCTAGGTTTCACAGTTTGGCAGTTTTGGTCCTTCCTGTTAGATCGCGTTACATTTTTAGTCCAAAAATGACAAAAAGGTAAAGAAAATTATGGCGATTCTTTCTAAGGCTTATTTAAGTAATTTTTAACTTATTTTAACTGCTTATTCGATCTATTGCTTATTTTTAGTGTAATTGGGCCTTTAACGATTCATTTAAGCGCCCCGTTAAAAATCTAGAGGCGGGGGCATGTAAGCTGTTTTGGGCTTAAACTTGGGCTATTTTTGTGGTTCTAAAAATATTTCATTTGGGCTGGATGGGCTGGTTTAACACCATCTCTTATTGGGCTTTCGTTTAGCCCATTTCGGAAATAATAAAACTTAAGTTTTCCTGAATTGTGAAATAGATACTAGCGAAGGACATTTAAGGTCAAGAAATTTCGAGTGTGAACATGAGCGTATGAGCGGAAAACTAATATACGAAATTCATAGTTTGCTAGGTGAACAATGAGGTTGTGTAATAAAAACAATAGTTCGTTAAGTTGGTTTCGAAATAATTGAACAAGTCTTGCTCTGATCGGGACATATCATATCATTAGAAACACTTAGTTTTATTTTCTAAGTTTTTATATCCCCGTTGAATAGCTTATAATGTGTGGCTTTTTATGAGTTCGTTCGAGTTTATGGTTGATATCACACATAATAGAAGTTGAAGACAGTTGGTTCGTGTGAAAATGAGGCATTGTTATTTGTTCGAATAGCGAGTTAATGTGTGATTTAATATGCGACTTGGGTTGTTTATATATACAACTCTTTGAGATAATTTTATGGGTTTTAAAGTTTACATGTTACGTGTGAGTTAAGTAGCATGCCATGCAAATGTTTATGTGTGAGAGTGGTGGTACGTGTTTGTTAGGGCTTCACAAGCGAGTGTTTGTCATTTTACATGGTTCACGTTAAGATTTCGCTTGCAGTGTGCTCAACATAGAGATGTGTTATACATTTGAGTGGGAAACAAAAGATGGTGCATGCATGACAAATATTTTGAGAGTGGTGTGTGCGTGATCGTTACAACTTCACATAATGAATTCGACATAGTTTAACTATCTTACTGTATGCTCAAAATATATGGATGTTACCCTTTCGAATGAGAATGACCCATGCATGAGTGATATGTGTTTATGGAAATAGGAAGCAAAAGGTTACAAGATACTTACAATGCTTTATGAAAGGTGGTGAAGGAATTGTGGTCGTTCGAATGAGGCACAAGAAGAAAACAGTGAGCTCGAAAAGGTGGTATGCTCTTTGACTCCAACTAGTTTTGCTTCCCAACACTTCGACAGAAAGGTTCTTATGCTATTTAAGGAATGTTTTGATTGTGAAAGAAAATGATAGGTGGTAGGGAAAAGGAGGAGATCGAATGAAGGGTCTTATAGGCGAAATATCTCCCACATTTCATTGACTAGTTGACTCAATGATTGAAAACACTGTTGCTATGAGGACACTTGTATATTTCTGTCCTAGTTTGAGTGTGAAGTGAGTAGTGGTAGCTGAGACTTTGTACTTTAGTTCTTGGAGTTTTTTGTTCATTCGGTTTTATACCATATTGGCACAAGATTGAGCTTATCGAGCCATAGGTCGTGTTTATGGTTCATTTCTCATTTGAAGTATCGAATTTAGCTAGGAATATAGTTGGAAGGTTATAGGAAATAGTGTGGGTATGATATAGTTATGTGTCGATGTTTTTAGTTGTGCACTTGGGTCGAATATGGGACAAATAATATGGGTTTCATTATCATGTTAATACTTGATATTTCTAGCTGGGTTTTTGCATCATGGTAGTTAGTTGGGTGATGCATTTGAATGTGTAAAAATATGTAAAGGTTAAGTTCGATATTTAAAAATACGATCGGGTTTTTGGAGAGTAATATCGATCGGTTTAAAGAAGAAACAAAGGAAATAAAACAATTCAAGTGGGTGTGTTGGTTGGGCTGTGAAGTTCGATTGGGTTGTGTGGACTTGTTGGGCCGCAATTATTAATGGTCCGATTGGGTTAGTTGTTTAGTATTAGTGTTAGTGTTTGTAGATAAGTGGTATTAGTTTTTGTTAAGTATAGTTGGTGTAATTTAGTGTAGGTGATTTTATATTAAACGTATTATAATATCTACGTTAAGTTTTATCGTGAGTATGATCACTTGTCGTTGTTCGTGAAAATGTGTTGTTGCAAAGGAAGCGTTATCTCGTGTTTGTGTATACAATGTATATATATAGAATGCATCGTAAAATTAATAACAATAATCGAAAAGTTTAAATTTCCCAGCAAAAATGGGTTTTATTAAATGACAATACAAGGTTATTACTAATTATTAAGATCAACTACAAGGGTTTTTCGTAGGATCTTACAAAATGTATGCTTTGTTTTGATCTGATATGAAACCATTTTTGTGATATCTTTACCCTTGTCGGGTTGGGGTGTTACAGCGTGTTTCCTAGCAGTTCTGTCTCCAGCGATGTGAATTTTAAGATTTATATCCTAGCAGTTCAGTCTCCAGCGGTTTGAATCTTAGCAGTTCCGGTTACAGCGGGTCAGATCGTAGCGATTCAGGATTCAGTGGTTCAGTCTCCAGCAGTTTGAATATTAGCGGTTCCAGTTTCAGTGGTTTAGCTTTCAGTGGTTTGGGTCTTAGCAAATTGCCTAAGAATTCAGCGGTTTGATACTTACTGTTGTGCAGTTTGTTCTTGAATTTATTTCTCAGTTAAATCTCAAGAACTGTAAAATCCTGTACACAGTACGACAACTATTCCATGCACTGCACCTGATAACATCCAAGCAGCTGGGTCAGACAGCTATGTTTGATAAGACTGACTATGAGTCATGGGCACTGCTAAGAATTTGCGCATGTTTCTTCCCCCTTTGACTATTCAACCGCACAAAATGATCACGAAGTTAATTTGGTATTCCTTGTTTGAGAATGAGGTTGGATTTCATGAAGGCGTCTACTTATTTTATCTTGAAGTCGGGGTTGGTTGGATGCATGACCTTCAATGATAACTTGCTCGTACTTAAAATTTAAGTTGAAGACTTAGGTTATCTAGTTACCAGCAGTCGGGGTAACTATCACTTAAGAGTTCCGTTGGTGTACTCAGTGTCACACGTCAATGACGTTGTCGATAATCGCAAGAGGTGTTAAGGTCTCATACTTTGGTTGGGTATTGAGTACATAGAGATTTGCTTGGAGCATTAATTCTCTGCACCGTTCTTCTAACATTAGTGCAAGCTTAAGTAACGAATTTGGGGACTTCTAATTCTGTTTTCAATATTGGTATATCGGGTTTCCTTCATCAAGTGGTCACTAATCTGTGTACAAGGTTGGTTAGTTGGTCAAAGGTTTTAAAAGTTGTGATGTGATCAGTAATTCTCACAGGACATTCTTAACCCACACTGATATTCACCAAGATCAAATCAGTCATGCCACGTTCTATTTGATTACTGTCTCACGGTTTCTTCTTGGTTTTGTAAAATCCCGCGAAAGAACTTATTTCTCGGTTTAAATCATAGATTTGTAAAATCCCGTGATGATGGGATTATGAGCTCTTGACCGTGATCGGGTTAAAACCATTATCAAAGTTCAGTTAAATCATCATAAAGGGCTAGATCTGGGCATTAACCACAAGATGTGACTACGGCGTTAATTCATTATTATCTATTTGAGGCTGAAGTGAAATTTCATGGGTGCGTGTACTTAGTATCTGAAGATATTGGGGAGGTTGGATGAAGATTCTTCGAGATCCTTGTTCGAGCTTTCAACGTTTACAATGACGAGGACTTGGATATCTAGTTATTTTTTCTTTCTCTCTATTACAAAATAACTATCACTTTAAGGAGTTACGTTGTAGTGCTCAGTGTCACACGAAGTTGTGGATATCCAAGAGGTGATGTCCGCCTTATACTTGATGGTTGGTTGGTTGAAGAGTATAGAGTACTTAGGGATTCAGTGTTGCACGAAGTCTCTACACCGCTCTTTGTCTCGCATTAGTACAAGTTTAAGTCACAAGTTCGGGTTATGTTACTTCAGTCTCAAGTTCATCATATTGGGTTTTTTCTCCATCAGTGGTCACGACATCAAGCCGAAAAAATGATAATGGGGTTGGTAACGAGTTAGATGAGAGAAGTAGTAAAGAGAGAGATAATGACGTCTGTACACATCAGTGCAGGCCTCGCTCTTCATCATAATGACGTCTGTACACATCAGTGCAGGCCTCGTTCTTTAAAGAAAAGAAAAGTGTACGCTTGAGTGCACTTTATCTTCAAAAGAAGAGGAATCTTCTTATTTATGGCCATTCTCATCAACAAGTTTCATACTCTTTCGGTGCTTATTCAGTCTTCAAGTGGATCGGCGCACATTGGAGTATATTCTTATTCACTTGCTCAACCAAAAATTGCAGTTGACAGGCATATGCAATTTTTGAGGGGGGGAAAGGGTTAATAAACAACATGTCAGCCTTCAAGAACCGTCAAGTGGAACTACTTACCGTTGATGGTATTCATATTCACTCGTTCAATCTTCAAAAGTTGCAGTTGGCAGGCATATGCAATTTTGTAGGGGGGGGGGGAAGGGTGAATAATCTACATGTTGATTGATGATTGAGAAATGGTCATACGACTCCTGAATACGTCAGTTCAGGAGTCGGGAAAACCATGGTTCTCCAACACTACATCTTCCTCCGTCCATCAAGGTGTTGAAGAACATGGTCATGGAATGCTAATCGACATCGTCTCACGAGCTAGTACAATCAGCAACAAAGGGTTTCTAGTCAATGCTTCATATACACGTTATTACGCTGCATGTACACATCATGATCATGATTCCGATTAATCGTAACCATCATGGGGGAGAGAAATGTGTACACCAAGGACGCACAACAGGTTCACGTGATCGGGCTTAATCATTTATTTCGGTGTTGATAACCGCAGAAATGATCAGTGGTTCAACTTGCTACCTTGGTATTAACGTTTCACTATTACGTCATGGGTTGATTAATCGTAACCATCAGGGGAGAGAGAATGTGTACATCAAGGACGCACAACCGGTTCACGTGATCAGGGCTTAATATCCAAGGATGGATACATACTATAGATGATCAGTGGTTCAACTTGTTACTTTGGTGTTATACTAAAGACTGAAGAAGGTCGAATCGTCAGTCTATTCTACATTCTCTGTTGTGTGTTATCATCTCATGTGTATGCTGCGGGCTGATGGGTTGTATGTAAGATTACTGGAAGACATTTGGTGAGATGAAGATGGTTGGTATTCTGTTCCTCTATATTGGGCAATCTTGAAGAAGGTCGAGTCTACAGTCTAATCTACATTCTCCGCTATGTGTTAGAAGACTTAAGACGGCATGCATTTGGTTATCAAAAGACTTCTTCATATTATGGGCGTTCATCCAAAGTCTTCTTTCTATTATGGGTGTTCATCAGAAAGGTTGTCAGATTGGGGGAGAGCACTAATTAGGGGAGAGTGAAAAGCCTTAATTAATCCCTGGTTAAATGTGCTCACATTGCTCTTCAGCAAGTAAAGTGATGGCAGCGGAAAAGATCCAAGAAGCTGAGGAGTAATGGTTTTTCTTTCGTATCCTTGTATATATTTTGCTTCATTTATTTTTGTGAATATCTTATTCCATTGTGTAAATAGATATATAGAAAACCTGCTAATTGTAAATAGAGAAACGTAAAACCAGAAAATCCATAAAAAAAATAGAAAATACCAAAAATAGTTTCACCTAGGCATGTCTTCTGTTTATCGATAACATTTACGGACTTAGAAATGTCATTCAATAATGGCACGGGTCTTTAAATGAAACTCGAGCAGAAGTTAAAATGGATTGGTAAAACATGTCTAAAATGGCTTGCTATTACTTTAGATAGCAACCCGCGCTTCAAAATGGGGAAAGCACGTCGCCAAAAAGACGGCTGTTCCTCCAACTGGGTGATGTTCACCTGGGCATGGATTACTTTATATCCATGTTTCTTCGATCTGATGTACATTTCAGTGCATCATTTCTTGAAAAAGAAGTGAAATCTTTTTTGTATGCAAATAGTTTTCATTCTATGATTCTTTCGAAAATTATTTGTGAGACACTTAGTGGTTATGTGTTGCTTGAAATTCTTTTAAACTTGGATTGTGCATAAAATTTGTCACTCAATCAACGACTACAAATCTTTAACTAGAATACGGGTCATTGATTGAGGGGGAGAGTGAATTCAAGTTTTATATCATCAAACGGGTTTCTTGATTAATTCATAACGCTTTGAAAAGGTTTTGTAGTTAATGGGGTATTAGTTGAAGAGGATCTTGCTAAAACTTTATATCAAATGACCAAACGTGTTAGTTGCTAGAAAGTTTAGGACATTATGTGCAATTTGCTTATAGTTTCCTAGCTTTATGTATCTAGAAGGTTCATTTGTGCTACTTTGGTATCCTCGTTTAATCCCCTAGATACATCAAAACTCAAAACCTAAAAGAAGTAAGAAAACCAGTTGTGTTTGATGTTCTTGAATACTCCTATGACATTTGTATGATCTGAATGAATGAGTTTCAAATGTTGTCTGACTTCTGTTAGTCGATTCCTGCATAATGGTTGTTGAAATAGTGCATATGTTCTCAGGATATCCTCAGGTATATATCTATCGTGTTAGAATCTTGTTCCTAAGATCCTGAATTGAATGATGAAATATGAGTGAATTGCCATGTTCATGAGTGCTGTTTGCTCTTCATGCTAGATAGTAGTTTGACGTATTTCCTGACTGTGGTTTGATTAAATGAATTTGGTATTATAATGTGGCAAGCTGCTGAAGGGTAGCTATTAAGGAATAGTGTATCTGTATGTATGTATATCTGTGTTGATATTCTTATGCAGATTCCATAGCCAAAATGAATGTGCCAGTTCCCATTCTAACCATTTGATCAGACGTTCAAACTCTATTGATTGGCTCGGAATTCACCACAACAACAACAACAACAACACTTTCACCACCACCACCGCCATTCATCTATTTTGGTCTCGCCAAGTGGGGATCAACTACATTTGCGAAAGATTTGTTGGTGGATGGATGATTGATGTTGACCACTTATTCACTCAGAAAAGCGGATGATTACATTGTCTGCACAAAAAGGTCAATATCATTTGTGTCATAAAAGTTATCTTGTGCATAAAAAGCAGTGAATCTCCCTCTTAGATTAAGGGGGAGCATAGTATGTTCCATCATCAGACTACATTAAATCGGACACATTTTCTCCCACATTTTCTAACTTATTTAAATCAATTGGGATCACAAATCTCAAAAGGTTTGAAATTTTTGATCAGGGGAGAGAATGTGATTTAAATATAAAACCTGATGAAAATGTGATGTTTTGGACTTAAATGTAAGCTCTCCTATATGTGCTAAACTCTTTCGTATATCGATGCACATATTGAGGGGGAGCGAATTGACAAAAAGGATTTGGCATGCATCTTATGTGAGCAAGGCTCAGACTTCACCAATGAATTGACGATAGCTAAAGTCAGTAGTCGAAAGGACATGTCCTGGACGGGTAATAATTTCAAGCCAGTTTATCTGGTGATGTAAGCGTGTCTCGCAAAGGACGTGTCTGAGTAGAATGTACCGATTTCGAGCGATCTTCCTTGAATGTGATCTGGACAGGTAATAATTTCAAGCTTGTTTACTAGTGATGTAAGCGTATCTCGCGATGATCATGTTCTTGGAAAATCAATCAATTCAAAAGTGCGAGCTTCACCTAACATGTGCAAATTTATAAAACAATCATTTGAGCACATGTTGAGGGGGAGCATTTGAAAAATATAAAACTCTCAAGTGTTTGCAAAAATGTGTTTCAGAATCATGAACACTTTGAGAGATTTTTCAAAAATTTGGTTTATGGCAATCGTGGAAGAATACCAAAGACCGACCATTTTATTGAATGTATGGAGTTATAAGGATGGTTAGGTTAGGCTCAAGTTCCCACGATCCCGCCAGAGCCGGAGGGATCTACCCAGGGACAATCCACTAGTTAGTGTAGAAGTCCTTAGGTATGATTAAAAAGGAGAAAATTGGATAAGGGAAAAGTGCGGACTGAGATGGAGCTAGTACTGGAACAAACCCAACAAGGTGCTAGTTATGAAGTCTCGGTAAGCACTAAAGGGGTTGAAGAATGAAAAAGAAATGTAAAGATGAAGGGTGAAAAGAAAGAAGCCCTCCTTACACTTTAGGCAGAAACCGGGTCAACACATATGCTGTCAGAATCACTTAGTTGATTGCTGGCATTGAAGACAAAGTATCATGGACCCAGTGATACGCTGCACAACCCTCCCTAGCCACTCAAGGTCCCTCAAAGGACTCTTGTTTCAATTGTCACGGAGTTCAATACATTTCTATCGTCTCTCTCACTCCGAGTTAGATGATATTGAAAAGGTGGCAGTCCTCTCCAGCCTCCGACCACCAAATCAAAACGCACAATAGAGTCTAGAGCCACGAGATGCATAAAAAGATCTCTTAGGGACACAAACTATTTCTACACTGGTTGGTCAACTTCAAGGACACCAGTTGTAAACTAAGAGTCCTACGCAGATCTTAGCAATCTGCCAGAACATTTATGAGAGAATTTACGAATGTAATTCTCAATGATTGAATGGAAATTCCTGCCAGGGTCAACATCAAGCAGCCCTGAAAGCAGGTCACTTCGGTAATTCCCTGTGGATTACGCTTAGTGATTGCGGCAGTTTCAAACAGTCTACAGTCGTGGAGTGATCTCCAGCGACTCACCTAATCGTTGATATGCTACGGTACGATCTTAAAAAGCCCTCTGTGGGTTTTCGATTAGGAACGGTCCTGGTAAGGATTAGAGAGAGTTTTCACACTATGTTGTTAACAATCTCGAAGTCCGAACCTGTAAGTACCGGACGTTTTATTGCTAACTGTCGGATGCAGGAACTTTTGGCGATTGTAGCTGATTGCTGTTGAAGCTGTTTGCGGTTGTAGCTGATTGAAGTTGCAGCTGATTGCGGTGGTAGTAGATTACAGAAAAGATGCCAATCCAGCACCACATGCTCACACTACATAATCATCGTATTCAAAGAAGTCATGATCAACCAAAAGACCTTCAACACGGCTTCTGCTAACTCTGATGCTGAAGATCATGACCCAGAATAGTGTGAGCATGTCGGCTCAAAGATTTACACATCACATGGTAACATACTGCTGTAAGATGACTTGGAAACAAATGTTGGATGATAAAGTCGAAGAATACTCAAAGATCATCCAAGACAAAGGAAAAGTCAGAAAAAGTTCGCTGCTGAAAGCACAATGATAAAATACGTTGAAGAATCAAAGAACACGAGCTATGAAGACAAGTTCTAAAGACGGAATGCTAGAAGTCAAATTATTATTTCCGGGGTGACCTCCCTTAGGGGGAGATTGTTAGGAATATAAATATTCAGATGAAGGCTCGGTCACCCCGAGCATCTATTTAGCATTTACATAGCTCGTAGTCTTATTAATATTTGTTTAGTACTATTAGTATTATTAGTATTATTAGTGTAGTTACATATATTTGTGGAGTGGGTCGGGGCTTTCCCCACTGTCAGCTCACTCCACAGCCCACTAGGGGCACAAGTATTAGGAACTATAAATAGCCCTCTCCACACAAGGAGAGGGTTGGAACTCTTGTATTATTTCACACACAAGCTAATCTTACACAAGTTTTCCCTTCATCTCTTTCTCTCTCTAGTTCTTCCATCTAACTCAAACATGGATCTAATCTTCCATAACCCAAGACCACCCGAATCATCCACACAATCAAGATATTTAGATCTTACAACAGGTATCCAACTTCTATCCTTGAAGCATAATGTTCCATCTGATCTCCTTACTAGACCGTTTGCATTATCTTGCATTCCTTTGAGTGTTTCACTTGGTAGGTTTTCTTCCTTGAGTGCTTCTACTTGAGCCTCGAGGATTTTTGATGGTAGTGGTGAAATGATTGTCATTCCCAATGATCTGACTCTCAAAGGCTTGAGTCTCTCTTTCCGACTGAGTGCATCTGCCACAACATTGGCTTTTCCTGGGTGATATCTGATTTCACAGTCGTAATCACTAAGTAGTTCCAACCAACGACGTTGCCTCATGTTAAGTTCCTTCTGATCAAGAATGTACTGTAAGCTTTTGTGGTCTGTAAATACTACACACTTTGTTTCGTAAAGATAATGTCTCCAAATATTGAGTGCGAAAACCACGGCACGCGACTCTAAATCGTGAGTAGTGTAATTCTTCTCATGCTTCTTAAGCTGACGAGATGCATAAGCTATCACCTTCTCGTTTTGCATTAGCACTTCTCCAAGTCCTTTGTGTGAAGCATCGCAATATACCACGAAGTTTTCAATCACCTTCTAACAATGATAAAATTGGCGTGCTGCAAAGTTTCTGTTTCAATAACTGAAAAGCGGTCTCTTTCTTTTCTCCCCAATCGTACTTCTGGTTCTTTTGTGTCAACTTGGTCAGCGGCTTAGCTATCTTGGAAAAACCTTCAATGAACCTTCTGTAATATCTGGCAAGTCCTAAGAATTGACGAATTTTTGTGGGAGTTTTTGGTGTTGTCCAATCTTTAACTGCCTCAATCTTTGCTGGATCAACCTGTAGTCCCTGACTATCAATGACATGACCAATAAATTGTACTCTTCTGATCCAAAAATCACACTTTGAAAATTTGGCGTACAGTTTCTCTTTCTTGAGCAGTTCTAAGATTGTCCTGAGGTATTCTAGGTGCTCTTCTTCACTCCTTGAGTAAATCAAGATATCGTTAATGAATACGATCACAAACTTATCTAAATATGGCTTGCACACCCAGTTCATGAGATCCATGAACACAGCTGGTGCGTTGGTTAGTCCGAACGGCATTACCTGAAATTCATAATGGCCATAGCCTGTTCTGAATGCTGTCTTCGGGATATCTCCCTCCCGAACCTTAAGCTGATGGTAACCCGATCTCAAGTCGATCTTGGAATAATAACTGGAACCTTGCAACTGATCAAACAAATCGTCGATCCTGGGAAGTGGATAACGATTCTTCACCGTTAACTTGTTTACCTCTCGATAATCAATGCACATTCTGAAAGATCCATCTTTCTTCTTTACAAACAAAACTGGTGCTCCCCAAGGCGAGGAACTCGGCCTAATGAATCCTTTATCCAAGAGCTTCTGCAATTGGTTCGACAACTCTTGCGTTTCTGAAGGTGCAAGTCGATAAGGTGCTTGCGCAACTTGTGCGGCTCCTGGCACTAAGTCAATCTGAAATACGAATTGGCGAGTAGGTGGCAGTCCTGGTAAGTCTTCTGGAAAGACTTCTGGAAAATCTTTAACTGTTGGCACATCCTCAAGTCGCTTCTCCTCCGACTTCTTTTCTGTGATATGAGCCAAGAATGCATAACAACCCTTCTTTATGTATTTCTCTGTTTTAATGAACGAGATGATGCTGAGTCTAGTCCCACTGCGTTCTTCGCGAACGACCAGTGTTTCGCCATCATAAGGAAGATGAACAACTTTTTCATCACAAATGATTCTGGCATGATGTTGAGATAACCAATCCATTCCGATGACAATGTCGAAACTTTCAAGTTCTACTGGCATGAGATCTATATTAAACGGGTGATTAAGAAAATTGAGAGTGCAACTACGAATGATCGTGTCGATGCCAACTAAACTACCGTTAGCTAGTTCAATGTGATATGGAGTGTCTAATGCGGTTGGTTCAATGTTGAGTAGTGGTGCAAATGCAGTAGAAATAAAACTTCTATCGGCTCCTGAATCAAATAGTATGGATGCATAACGATTATTAATGAGGAACGTACCCGTAACGACATTCGGGTCCTCCCTGTCATCTTCTCCTCCAAGGACATAAGCTCTTCCTCTAGCTGTTCCACCTTGGTTATTGGTTCCCTGATTCTTTCCTTTTGGACATTTATTCTTGAAGTGCCCAACTTCTCCACATCCAAAACATGTTACTGGGGGCTTCTGATTATCAACCACAATCGGGGCTTTGCAATCCATGGTCGAATGACCAAACTTCCTACAGTTCCCACACGGATTCGGACAATTTCCAGGATTATGATGGGTTTGACATTTGTTGCACTTGGGTAAAGTACCATTGTAACCTCTTTTCTCAGCTTGACCTACAACATAGGCCTTTGCAGTTTCCTGTCTCTTAGGTGGTGGTTGAGTAAAATTGCTATTCTGGGTGTTATCCCGATTTCTTTTGTTGTTGTTGTTGTTATTGGAATTGATTCGGTTGCTGTTATAGTTGTTGTTGTTTCGGTAGTTGTTGTTGGAGTTACGGTTGTTGTAGTTACGGTTACTGTTGGTGTTGTTGTTGTCTGAAGCAGTTCCTTTCTTTACTATCTGAGCCATGAGTTTCTGAGACATTCTGATTGCCTCATCCAATGTTTGTGGGTCAAAAGAAATCACATCTCCTCAGATGTTGTGAGGTAATCCTCCAATGAAATTCTCTAATAGCTTCTCAGTGTCCGGAACCATTGTCGGACATAATGCTGCCAATTCCTGAAATCTCCTGATATATGCCTCAATATCATTACCTGCTGTCACTAGCTTACAAAACTCTGTTTCCATCTTTTTCACTTCTGTTCGTGCGCAAAACTTCTTTGTCAGCAACTTCTTGAATTCGTCCCATGTAAGCTTGTGAGCATTCTCCATTCCCATGGGCTTTACATACGAATTTCACCATGACATAGCTTCCCCAACGACTGTACTAGTAGCAAACTTAACCTTGCTGTCCTCCGGACAGTTGCATAGAAGGAATACTGATTCTGTCTTTTCAAACCATCGGATCATGGCAGTGGCTCCTTCAGTTCATTTGAATTTTTCCGGATCACTACTCTTGAAATCTTTGTACGTACACTTACGTCCATTTGTACCATTGGTATTTGTTCCGGCGGCTTCTGCGGTTTCTGCCTGCGAAGCGGCTTCAGCAGCAGCTGCAGCTACGGCAGCTCTTTCTGTAACCAATGCTGCCTCGATACTGTCGGCAACTAGCTTTCTGATCTCAGCTGAAGTCATAGCAGTAGTGGCTCTTTTGGGTGGCATAATTCTTCACAATCACAAACGATAACAACAATGAGAATCCACAATAGAAAACGATCATCATACACAATATATACAACCACAACATGTATATACATCCACAACACGTATAAATACAACCACAGCATGTATAAATACAATGAAACCACAACGAAACATCATAAATATAATCACAACGCACATGAATGTAATACATGAAAATTTTGGTTACGCAAACCGATATCATAAAATAGCACAACGAAAATCCTGCATAGTAGAGTCACACTTGATATATTTGTTTGTACTACAAGTAAAAGACAACAAGTACTAACTATGTCCCACACCCCGGGACTAGGATAATAATGTACAAGCTACATGATAAAGGTCTGACACTAGGCACCTCCTCCGGGTGCTCCATCTAGCCTGCGGAAAATCCTCTGAAGATCCCTAGACATCGCAACAACGATCTCCTCTAGGTGCTGAACTCGAAGCTGGAGATCAGTCTCCCTAGTCTCTGATGCAGACAACCTAGCCTGAACTGAAGATAACTCACCGGCCTGGCGATGATGCTCATCCTGGAACATCTGTGCTCTGTCGACTAACCCCGGCATCTCTTGCCTTAGGGGTGTGATATGCTCTGAACTCTCCAACTGACGAGCCTTTAAACCCTGGTGTGACACATCGATGGCAACCCTGCCCTGGATCAATCCCTTGACCTCCTCCTCAATAGCCTTAATACGGCTCACTGGAGTCTCGTCTAGATGAGACAATGCCCTGTCAATCTCTCCCTGAAGCTGATCTAGTCGCGAGTCAAATGTAGCAGCAGTAAGCAGTCTGTCAGCAGCAGCCCTCGAGCTCTCACCAACCTCGACTCTGCTGGGCGGTGCTGTCTCTGTAGCATCTGAAGTATCTGGTGATGAGATATCAAGACGAGCCCGCTTCTTGAGCGGTAGGTCTGACATTGGAGTAGGATCTCTGCGTTCATAACAGAGATGAACTGGTGCTGATGGCATCTGTGGTGCTGATAGGGATGGCAATGGTGGAGACAATGAAGATAAGGATGGTAAAGGTGATAATGGTGGTGGTGTACTGAATGCCACACTCCTCCTCGCTGTCAAGCGGTGGCAGAGTGGATGAGATGAAGTAAGTGATGATGGTGGTGGTAGGGATACAAATGCTGCTGGTGACTTGATAGTGAGATGATGAACCCGCTTAGCAGCAGTGCGCTTCATTCGCGGCCCACCTGGATATGTACGGTAAACTCGACCATAGGGTACAAACTCTCCTGGCTGGATAATTGGAACAACTCTGGGACCACGACGGATCACAGGTGATAGTGGTGGGGTAAGCACGACTTCCCCCTCCTCAAAGGGTTCTGTCTCGGCCTCTGACATCACAGGTGAAGACTGTGGAGTAGGCTCCACTGATGACAAAATGATAGTGGGTATCGGGGATGATGTAACCGACTCTAGTATGATGGAGGGTAGTGAGGAAGTATCGTCTGACTCAGAGTCTGATGAGATAACAATAGGGTGTGAATCCGAAGACATCACTGAGACAATAGATGTGAAATAAAAGTAAATAAACATTTACACAATGTAGGTTAATATGCACTTGTGCGAGAATTAATGTATGAACCAATCACTATGTGCTATAATATGCACTCATTCTACAATGATGAGATGCTATGATGGTGCAGCTATAGTCTAGGATATAATGGACAACCTAGTTCGCTATAACCTTTTCTCTGGTACCAATCTGTCACACCCCCAAATTTCGTGACTTGCAGCGGAATAAGTCATTCAGGGGCACGACTGGTCATAGCACCAAAGTTGCAGTTATATTGAACGACCTAAAGTGTCGTTTAGAAAATACATCGTTTGATTATTTAAAAACATTCAGAGTTTCAAAGCTAGGTCCCAAAAGGTGAAACAAGTTTTCATAAAACAGGTTCATACAATTCAAACGATGGATAAGTGCATAAAATAAAAAGTGAGACGCGTCGACTCCGCGACTCCATGATGTCCATATGCAAGCCAACATGCGATACCTTAATTACCTGAAAATACATTGCTAAAAATGGTCAACAAAAATGTTGGTGAGATCATAGGTTTATGTAAATGAAATATTGTACGGATACCACAAGTATAAAGTGTATGACAAATCAATGCCACATAAAAATGATACATTAGCTCTTAAGCTCGTGACCCCGAAGCTAGACTGAATGAAATGCCCCAACTGAGTGTTTGCCAATCACTCTAGTATGAAAGAAATGAAATGCGTTCGTTTGACAAGTTGGCGCTACCAACCCGAACGGAGGAGTCACCCTCAATAGATCTATTCACTCACTCCCGCTTGCTAACAATTAACGGTTCATGATAATAAAGGGGACTTTAATCTGGGCAATGATGTAACTTAAGCAATGTAATGAGTTTGTATACTTTGGTCCGCATATGAAAATGGTGCAATGTATTCTCCCTCGAGAGTTTAGAAATCAATAAACAATTTAAAACGGGGCTATGAAAACTCACCTGATATGATATAGCAACAATGACAATGATGGATATGATGAAATAAAGCTCGGTCTCTAACCACGACCTATTATGAATGATGTGATTCAATGTAAGCAATGATACAATGCAACACATGCAATTACGTATGTAAACGATACCACTTGTTAGTTTTGAAAATAACGTTTATCGACGAATAATACACTTTTGACGTCTTGTTAAGTTATAAACTACTTTTCGTGTAAACATGTTGAAACGGTACTCCACGATCCTCGTTTGGTGTTTTATCGGCAAAATGTAGCGTTTTCATCGCAATTTAATATTTTCCTTAACTTGTGAAAATATGTCCAAATTGGCTTCGTGAAACTAGTCGCGAAATATTGCACGTTAAGTGTTAGTTGATCAAACTCGACGTTTTTGAAAACCTTGTAACAATGTATAAATGTCGTTTCGTTTAACTTTTGATTGTACATGCCTCGATCAAATAGAAAATCGGCTATCAATGTTATGTTTCGCAAAAACACTAGTTTTTATATTTAAAACACTTTCTAATAGTGGCTGTCAAAATAAACGTGGTACGTCGGGCTTCAAACGTGAATAACTCGGCCGTTATAAGCTCGTTTTCTACGTTCTTTACATCCACAGCTTCGTATAAACATGAAATAACATAATCTCAGAAGGTTGGGTCGTCTAGATCACGTCTAACACCTCGTTTTGTCCTTTGAATCTCGGCGATCAGCAACTAAATTTTTAGAAAATTAGTTTTCGTCGTCTAACTTTGAAAAATCATATCTCCTTCGTTATAAGTCGGTTTTTAGTGATTCTTGCGGCCACGGTTTCGTTTTTGAAAGAACTTTCTGAATATGAAGGCCAAAATATACCAAAAGTTACTGAGTTTTCCAGTTTTCACGTTTTTGGACAGAACCTATTTTAGATTGTTAAAAACTCACTTCCTTGGTTCTAAACTTGATTATACTAACTAAAATCAACTCCACAAGTTCGCAAATCCTACCATACACCTTCTTAGGGTGTCATGGGGTCCTAAACATCACCAACCTTGGTGGATTTCATGAGATCATTAGTGAAACTTATAGATCTAGTGATTAAGAAAGTTTATGTTCAAAAGTGGTATATAAAACATAAATAACTTGCATGGATAATTAATATAACTTGAAAATACATGTACATATGAATCAAATGAAAGCATAAGATGATCAAAACATGTTCTTGAAACTTACTTGATGATTTGATGAGTTTTGGTAAGAAATGAGTAATAAACTTGAGGTTTGATCACAAATCCATAACTAGGAAGGTAAATGGAGTATGATTATGACTTGATCTTGAAAAATCTATGGATTTTGGGTGGTGTTCTTGGTTTGGCCGAACATAGGAGATGGGGTGGGAGGGTTTGGATCTTTTTCTTAGCTAATGGTTTATGTGTTATGTGTTTGTGTTAGTGGAGATGAAATAAAATGTGTACTAATTCATTAATGAGATTTGGAAGCATTAAGCTAAATGGGGGGGGGGGGGGGGGTGGGGGGGGTGGGGTAGGGGGCGGCACATGTGGGTAGTATGAGAGGGATTTGATGTTAATTAAGATACTTGTCTCCCATTTATTTAGATATTGGATGATTAGTGTATACATTGAGTGTTATCGGGTACCGAGTTAACTAGAAATAACTCGTGACGAGGTGAAATGAGATACGACGAAGTTGTAAAAATTGTAAAATCATGTTCCTTGCAAGAATCGGGTGTTAGAATAATTATCGGATTGAAATTTCGTAAACCGACGGAGTTATAAGCGTCAAACGAAAAATATAGCGATTGGTTTAAAAACACCGGGTAAAATAATAATATAATCTCTGTATCATTATAATTAGCTTGAAAATGTATTAGGATCATTGTCGGGAGTATTGGGTATAATGTTAGTAGAAATGACTGAGTGGTAACGTTAATTAAACAATTAAGCATACGTTAATGAAAATCACACAAACACATGCATGAACTGATATGGAAATGATGTTACTGATGATATGCAGACTACTATAGTCTATATGATGTGCCTTTTACTGTTGATGCATGAATACGCAGCTAAACCTAATGGTTATGCACATTTGAATACCTGTAAACCTGGTTTACAACATAATGAATGATGCACATGAATAGTGATTTCCCTCCGGGAATGAATAGTGTCATGTGAATAGTAAAAATTTTGACGACTTCTCAAAGTCTCAAACTGACTTAAAAAATGATGAATAGTGAAATGATGAATAGTGGAATGATGAATAGTGATTGATGAATAGTAACTCATAAATAGTAAATTTTGGGGTTTGGAAAATGACCTGAAATTACGAGTTGTGACAAAGTTCGGAAAAATAGCAAACTATTTTCAGAATAATAGTTTTTCGTCGTCTAACGTAGAAAAATCATATCTCCTTCGTCGTAAGTCGGTTTTTACTCATTCCAACGCCCACTGTTTCGTTTTTGAAAAGTATTTTCTGAATATGAAGGCCAAAATATCCCCTGAGTTACTGAGTTTTCCAGATTTTACGTTTTTGGACAGTAGCTTTTATATTGTGTTAAAAACTCATTTCTATGGTTCAAGTCTTGATCATACCACTTCCAATCAACTCCACAAGTACTCTAATCCTACCATACACCTTATCAAGGTGTCATGGGGTCCTAAACATCACCAACCTTGGTGGATCTCATGAGGATACTACTAAAAACCTTTAGATCCATAGATCTATGTTAAAAATGAAAAATTAAGCATTGAGTGGTACGTACCATATATATATTTGTATGATTAGTTGCTAGAACAAACAAAATACATCAAATGAAAGTATGAAATATTGAAAAATCATATGAAACACTTACTTGAAGATTTGAGGTGGTTTGGAGATAGATTTGTAAGTAACTTTGATGTTTTTATAGTAAAGCCTTAACTAATAACTCAAATGGGACTTGATTAACAATAGTTCTTGAAAAAATGATGGATTCTTAATGGTGTTCTTGATCTAGGCCGAACCAAATGAGAGGAAGAAGAGAGAATACATGAAGTTTTAGCTAGTTGAATTGTGTAAGTATGTGTTTGTGTAATTAAATCCAAAAACATATGGAACCTTTGCATTTAATTTGTGTCATACTAATCAAGTGTTTAGGGACATGGGGGGGGGGGGGGGGCGGCCACATGGAGAAAAAGAAGAAAGCATTTGCTAATTAATGATCTTGTCTCCCCCATTTAGTAAGTAATAGTGTGTTTGTGTATACATTAGGTGTTATCGTGTACCGAGTTAACTAGAAATAAGTCTTGACGAGTTGAAATAAAATACGACGAAGTTGTAAAAATTGTAAAATCATATTTCTTGCTGAATCGGGTGTTAGAATGATTATCGGGTTGAAATATCGCAAACCGACGGAGTTATAAGCTTCTAACGGTAAATATAGCAATTGATTTAAAAACACCGGGTAAAGTAATATTATAATCTTTATATCATTATAATGGGTATGAAAATATGTCATGATCACTGACGGGAGTATCGGATATAATGTTAGTAGTAGTGACTGAGTGGTAACGTAATTTAAATAATTAAACATACGTTAATGAAAATCACACAAACCCGTGCATGACCTAATATGCAGATGATGTTACTGATTATATGCAGACTACTCTAGTCTATATGACGTGTCCTTACTGATGATGCATGAATACGCAGCTAAACCATACTGGTTATGCGCATTTAAATACCCGTAAACCTAGTTTACGAAAGGATGAACAATAACCATGAATAGTGATTTTCCTCCGGGAATGAATAGTGTCATGTGAATAGTAAAACTTTTGAAAACTTCTCAAAGTATCAAATTGACTTAAAAATGATGAATAGTGAATTGATGAATAGTGATCGGTGAATTGTAATTTCCTGAGATGAATAGTGAAATTTCGAAGCTTGAAAAAGGACCTGAAATTACGAGTTGTGACAAACTCTGAACCGCCGATTTAACCCTCGAAAACTAAAAAAAAAAATATATATTTTTCACTTGAACCGCCGGTCCAAATCTCGACCGCGGCGGTTCATGCTTTCGGTAAAAATTTTCAAAACCAAACCGTCGGTTCAAATATGAACCGCGGCAGTTTGACCCCTCGGAAAAAAATTTCACATCCCAAACCGCCGGTTTGTTGGTGAACCGCCTAATTTTTTTTTTTTTTTTTAATTTTGTTTCTTTATTTACTCATTTGTTTAGTTTATTAGATTTGTTTTAGAATTTAGTATGATTTCTTTTTGAATAACTTAGTTGTTTCTTTTTACTAACCCCTAACGTTTGTTTTGGATGTGTTGTCTATGAATGTTTAGCTTATTTTTAGTTATGGATTCACCTAGCGAAGTTTCGGCTTATTTGGACAAATTGGAATTGGAATTGATGGATGATGGAGATGTTATGGCTAGGATGGAGAAAATGGTTGATTTTGAAAAAGTGAAGTTGCAAGCGAAAGAAAAAGAAGTTGAACGTATGGAATGTGAACCTAAAAAGCCTCGGGTAATAACTTTCACTCGTGCTAAGTTAAGAGAATATGACGAACCAAGCATGAGGTATTCCACACCTTGAGGAATAGAAGGATTAGGAGCTTGGGATGCAGAATGTAACATTGGACAAAGTGATAGTTATATGACCTTTGCTTTTTATGAAAAGTTTGGAAATGGGAAATATGAAGTGGACAAGTATAATAGGAAAATAGCTAGGGATGTGAAAATTGAAATTCATGGTTATACCTTTGCTATGGATTTGATTATTGATGAGTATGAAGATACTACGGATCCTTCCATTGTTTTTGGGAGAAATTTCTTGGTGGCAACCAAGTGTGTTCTTGATTTTGGGCTTGGAGAAATGCGACTTGATATTGGAGAATTACAGGATGACAAAGATGTTAATTGGTTAATTGAACAAATAGAGGAGGCATGTGAAAATGAAGATGGTATTCTTGGGAGCATGGAAATGGTTAAGATAGGAAAAGCTACTCGTTTGAAACAAAAATACCCACCTTTTAAAGGTCTTATACCTTCACCGTCATCATTACCACAACCTACCACACTAATCAAAGGAGAAAGTTCTTCTAACCAAGCACCCTTACCAAAAGAAACACAAACAAAAGAATCCATTGATGAAGCAAAATGTGTTGAGGAGATTACTACAAAGTTCAAGGAATTGCTAAATGAAAAACCAATACTCCATGTGTTGGAACACTATGCTCATTATAGGAAGTTGTTGGATGAAATTTCAGTGGAGAAAATGAAACTTGATAAGAAGAATGAAATTGAAGAAGAAGAAGAGGAGAAGGTGATGGAGAAAGGTCTACCTAAAAAGAAAGAAGATCCGGGGAATTATCTAATTCCACTAAAAGTGAATGGAACCATTGCAATAAATGCCTTGGCTGATACGGGGGCGAGTGTTAGTATAATGCCTTATAAGCTTTACAAGATTATGGAGTTGGGAAGAGCTTGTCCTTCCAATGATGTTTTGTTGATGGCAGATAATACCATGGCAAAAGCTTATGGTAAAGTGAAGAATGTGAGATTACAAATAGGATTCCAAACATATTTGTGTGACTTTTTGATTTTGCATGTACCTATTGATAAAGAAACACCCATGTTGGTTGGACGCCCATTCTTGAGTACGATTGGAGTAATAATTGATAATGGCAAATGAACGATGGAAATTGATGATGGAGTGGCTAGAAGGATTTACCACGCCAAGAAAAGAGAAAAAGTTCTAGCGGATGAAGAATCAGATGAAGAAGATTGGTTGGATGTATTCGATATTAGCCATGACAATGAAGGTAACCCAAAATATGAAAAAACAGCCCCATCGTTTGAACATATTGAAGCTGATTTGGAGAGAGCATTGGCTATGGAGAATTACTTCAATCCTTTCAAGAACATTATTGTGTACAAGAAGATGGTTGATTTCCTTGGTTCACCCAATGTCAGACCGGAAAGCTACGGCAACAAAGCGTACAAGCTCGAAGCGAAGGACAAGAAATGTCATGGACAAAACTGGAAATGATACTAACTTTCGTAAGTTTTACTTATAAGACTTACTCTTTTTAAAGCACTTAGCTTGTTTTTTAAATTTTATGTAACACATTCTTCTCACTTGGGAAAGAAGCATTAATGGTAGGTGTCTTAGTGTTCATTTCTTAAAATGATGTAATCCTCCCTACCCACTTAATGATACAACGCATTTCCCTCAAAATCTCTTGTTTCGTTATTTACAACAAAGATTTGTTTAGCCAAGTACTTTGCAAGTTTCAATGTCGAAGTATGAAGCAAGACACATGTCTTGTATGAAAATAACATCCATTACAATTCACATTAACTTTCCTATAAAGTCTTAGGGTATTCTAAGCCCTTCGCAACTTAAGTATAAAGACGGAGTGGGTCGCGACTCTCTGTCGCAGTCAAACTATACGATTGCCGAAAATCTTGGTCCAAAATACACACAATAAGGTCATAACCTCTTAAAAATATTGAGTGGACATTTGATGGGTATAGCAAATCAAAAGGTTGAAGGAGACAATGATTGGTACACTAAGATAGAGATTACTAGCCCGGGTGGACGCCGTTTCACTCGTGAGTTCAAAACAAAGGAAACTGATAGAGTTCTTTCGGGGAAATTTCATTCGGAGGATATTCTAAGGTTTGGGAATTATTTTGATTAAAGGAAGAATGTGGAAGAATAAAGAAGCTTATTGCTAAGCTTTTGCTCATTTTGTCTCTTATGAGTTTTATCATGTTTACTAATCCTTAATTGATCTTATTATGTTTTGCACTTCTTTGTTAGTTGAGTGTGTTTTAGCTTTTAAGCTTTATAAGTTATGATTAATAAGAAGTATTTAAGTTTGAGTTTAGTCGTTTTTTAATTTATGTAGTTTGTATAAATTAAGTTCAATGGAATGTTGGAAGGGTTTTTAAGTTGTGGTGATGTTTGGAAATGACCAAAGAATGAAAGAACGTTGTGGAAAACTAGAAGGGGGGGGGGTTGAATAGTTTTACCGTTTAAAATTAATTCGCTTTGTTACTCTATGTTATTTTAAAGGAAACAAGTACAAACAAATATTCACACAATATATATATATATATGAAAAGTAAAGAGAGGAAAGATCAAACCACACAAAACGGATGTTTATAGTGGTTCGGCTACAAGGAGTCTCTTCCTTGCCCTACTCCACTGCTCGAGCCTCTAACTCGAGAGTTATCCTTCACTAAGAAACAAACTCTCTTCTAGGTGGAGAAAACCTTTACACGTCGCTTACTTCCTTTTCCGGTACTAAGCTAAACACCGGGTTCTATTTCAAGGTAGAACCAACCTAACGTCGCCTATACAATTATCGACACTAAGCTAGATGTCGAGTTCTTTACAAGGGTACAATCACTCCCTACACTCTTTTGGTTCTTTCACAAGGGTACAATCACTCCCTACACTCTTTGTGTTTTGAGGACTAAAACACTAACCACACTCACTGAGATAAGTGATATAAATAATGATGTGTGAACTACAACTATATCACACAGTAACTATGCCAAAGGTTTTACACGTCTGTGTTGAACCTTGATGCTTAATCTCCTTTGCTACAAAAGGAAAGATTAATGAAATGAATGAATGATAAATGTTAGATGATATGTAAATTAATGAGTATGAATGTTAGGCTATATGAGTGATGGTGTGTCCAAATGATCAGCTTGCTGTTTATAGGCAAGTTGGTGAACAGCCGGCGGATCCGGCGGATCCCATAAAAGGGATCCGTCTTTGATGTCGTTTGGTTCCGCCAAACATGACAGCTAAGAGTTTATGGATATCTTTCCAAATCCAGCTGTATCCTCTACATCTTTGTTATGTCACATCAAAATCTTCCAAATTCAACTATCTTGCTTGAAGATCTAGCTAAGATATTACATAATCTATGTATGATGCATGCCATGATGTCATTGTATCATTTTAAAAATAAAGTTTCCTTTTAAGGAAATAAACTAGTAGATGTGTAAAATGTAATTCTAAGTATACTTGTGAAATGTAAAATGTGTTTTAAAGAGACTTTAGCTAGTATTTATAATTTGCTAAAAGATATACTTTGTAATTGTCATTAACAAAACTAAATAAAGATCATAAAATATAAATAACGTTTTTAGGACGATATTTATATTAACAATCTCCCCCTTTTTGTTGATGACAAAACATAAAGTATATTTTTGAGCAAAGGAATAAATATAGCATGAGTTCTTTAAAATATAGATTAAGTTTGTTTTATTTGAGTTTAAAAACTCTTTTTATGCAAAAGTGTATGTACTGTGATGATTCACAATTATGCAAACTTAATCCTTTCTCCCTCTTTTTGTCGAAACAAAAAGAAGAGTTGCGTAGCGGAATGCGATTTTGAGAACTTTAAGAGCTCCCCCTTGTTTGATACTCCCCCTAAATGGAGTAACAAGGTAATGATGCATGATCCTACAAAACAAATGGTTAGAAAAATGAAATGCTCCCCCTCGATGTATACTCCCCATTACAAGAGTCCCAACGTATACATTAGAAGGGTATGAGATGCTGCAAAAGAAATGTGAGTTGTGAATAGCTTCAATGGAGAAGCATAATGCATATGAAATGGTCATCCAAATAAGAATGTTAATCTAGTTGACTTTAAAAAGTCAAAATGTAGTGTCTAATCAAAATTTTGTACCTAAAGTACAAATGATCAAACTATAATGTAGATTCCAAATAGCTATATAATGATGTTAGGCACCTAACTAATGATAATATGCTATATGTTGATCACTCATAAGCATAAAAACATCACATTCATTCATTGAAAATTATGTGACAAAAGTCACAAACTTATGATGTTACATGAAAATGAAAACACTACAACAAAATGAGGCTAATGCAACATTTTCTAAGCAACACTTTTAAAATGTGTTGGTTTTTAGAAAATATCAAACAATAAGCAACATTCTCATAATAAGTGTTGCATTTATTGGTCTAGTGCAACATATTTTTAAAAGTGTTGCAAAGCTTGTTATTCTATATGAATAAAAAAAAATTAAACCGCCTCCCACTCCCCCCAAAATGAAATTTCAGATCTATGTCTCCCGCTCCTTCCAAAATTATTTTCCCCAAATCAGTTTTCACTCTCACCCAAAATTAAAATTTTTAATTCCCCTGACCATTGTACATCAATCCTTCTTCATTTCTCCATACACAGTCCTTCGTTAATTGCTCACAACTCTGTCACCACCTCACTTTTTCTTCACCAATATGTTACTTGACAATCAGTTTCACAGCCATGTCTTATCGACTCCGAATCATTTATCATGGTAACAAACTATTTCTACTTTAGTTATTATATTTTTATTATATTTAAAGACCATTAAAAATACAAATATTTATAATATGATGCCTACTGGCCACCACCTGCCGTACCACCACAGCCATCCCAAACCACATTTAGTTTAAAGGTTTGTTTATGTTTTAATTATTTAATTTTACTTTGTTTATTTCAGTTTTTTTTTTTTTTTTTTTTTTTTTTTTTTTTTTTTTTTTTAAATGTTTGTGTTTGATTTTGGTAGTACCGCCTGCCGACCACCACAGCCGGAGCATCTCTTTAGTTTAAAGGTATGTGTTTTTTTAAGATTGGTTTGTTTAGTTTTGATTTGTTGACTGAATTAATAGAAATGGAGAATTAAAATTGGATTCCCTTTCCACCAAAACCATTCTTTCAATTTTAATAGTTTTATGGAGAATTAAAATTAAGGTTGATCTTTCCGATGAAGCGTTGAGGAAGTGCAAGCTAAGAAGCTGGAGGCGAATACAACAGTAAAGGTTGACCTTCTTGTTAATTTGGAAAGATATATATGTTTGTAATTTTTAAACCAAGTGATGACCTCAAGTCATCATATGATATGCTTATTAATCATTCTCACGGAATTAGTCTAAACCTATACTACACGACAGACGAGGCAATATAGACCCATTTGAATGAATTGGGTCACTTTGGGATATTGTTGACTGCGAACAGGTCAAGTGGGTAATTCACCAAAAAACTTAGTTAGATAGAGAAGAATCATTGTATCAAGTGTCTAGAACCTCATAATTTGCTTTATTAAGAATTTTGGATAATTATTTTTATTATCCATTTTGTTAATCGTATTAAGTGTTTATATATTTATGTAACGAAAAGCAGATCAAGCTAACATGTGTTGACGCAGCCTAAAATTTGGGCATTTTGATGTGTTACCAAGTCGATATGAGCCATGTAGGGTGAATGTTTGTTTTTTGTTTTCTGATATCCGATCAGAGTCCTAATTTTAATTATTTATTGGCATTTCATTTTAGAAATTCTGTTTAGCAAGTCCACCTGTTGACCTGTAGAACAAGGAAAGACCTATTTTAGGTTTTAAACCAAATGACAACCTTAATTGATCTGCTTGGTGAATCATCTGCATGGAAGTAGTCCAAACCTATACTATATAGTCTGTCAATAGAGGAGGCAATATCAACCCATTAACGTGAAAACGGGCCAATCTGGGATACATTTTTTACCCCAATGGGTCAAACGGGTACAATTAGAAAAAAACTTAGCTAAGTAGAAAGAAAGTCAAACGAGTTGAATTGTGAAAGTCATCGCGTAATCAAATGTTTTGTATTATTATATGTTACCCAATCCACCTATTATTATGTGCTGAATGTCTTTTAGTTGCGAATATCTAATTGAGTTCTTGGTTTAAATTGGTTTATTTGCTTTTCGTTTCAGAAAATGCTCTACATAGACCCCATCAGTATATTTACAGCAAAGACTGCACTAGAGCATGAGTATATTAAGGATATAGAGTCTGTGCCTTGGCCCATAATTCGCCACTCCTAGTACTATTCATATGTGGTCTATAGGTATGTCCTTCCAACTTCATATAAAATCTCAAGACATTAGTTGGATGCAATATCTACAGCTTCTTTTGTGCAGAACTGAAAATAAATTTTTTTCCTTCTCATATAAAACTATAAACTCAAGTTCAGAACTGAAAATAAATTGTTTAGTTTTGATTTGTTAATTTGATGATGTTTAGAGTGTTATTTGCGGCTGGTTCGGGTGTCAATTTGATGCTGTTTTGGGTGTCATTTTGCAGATGTTTTCAGTGTCATTTGTTATGTTGAGTTGTTGTTTGCTGCTGTTCACAGTGATTATTGTCTAGTGTTCTATATCTATTTCATCAACACCATACTCTTCAATTAAATCAAGTGTTTCTGGGGTTGTAATCATGCTTCCAAGTTATGCAGCAGAACTGTAATCAATAAATCATTTTCAATGTGTTGTGGTCTTGTGGATCTTGACTAAACTAGTAATATCGGTTCAAAGATTTAATTATAAGTGCGTTACTGGAGTTTAGTTCTTGTTGTCGTGCTAGTTGGGTTGTGTTCTGATTTTAGCACATTTGTAACTCAATCTTTATGTTTGTATGTGCTTGTGGCTTAGAGCCATGTTTATAGGTGGTTTACTAAAGCGGGGTTGGTTGAAGCGGCAAGGCAGAAAAAGCCGCCGAATTCGAAAGTAGGAGATGATGAGTGGCAGAAGCTCGTTAACTTCTGGGCCGACCTGGATCGTATGGCCCAATCGGAGAGGAATTCCAAGAATCGATCCAAGAACAAAGTTTGGTAAATAACAAATGGATGGTATCGACCAAGTGCAAACTTGTGATGAGGCGACTGGAACCTATAGGTGCATTTTATTGTTTTAACCTACTCTATTTTTAGCGGGTTGGTTCGGGTTACGTTTCATATCATAAGGGTCAAACGGGTAGATAAAAAAACCAGCTCAATAGGAAATGGGTCGAATTTAAAGGAAGGGATATAAAGGTAAAATTACCTTTTATTACGCTCTAGTTATTTAACTTTGTTTGTGAAAGTGAACGAATTTGCATAAATATACAGATAGACATGAAAAGTCAGAAAAGGTGGGATGACAGCATCTTAACAAAGGAAGAGGAGAATGCGATGTTGTGCAGCAAGAGAGAAGCGGCTTTGAAGCGAGAAAGGATCAAAGAGTATGCGTATAACCACAGAGTATGTGCATTTTCACGTTTATATTTACAGTTTGACTTTTGATATCAGAATGCCAAAATTTAACTTTAAGATTGGTATAAGTATGTTTTCCCTTTAGAATAGCATTATACAGGTCCATACATCAAACTTAATTGAAGATTTTACATGATTGGAGGTTTTTCGATGTGTGTTTTTGAAGTGATGATGTGATTCTGCATAATAAACTATAAGAAAAATTAGTTGTAGTAACTTGACAAAATTTGAGTACTTAAGTAATTACTTCGAGGAGCGACAAAAAAAGACACTCATGTTAAAAAAGATGATGCATCTTGTGAGATGTGAGTATACATCTCTCGGATTAGGCTAAAAAAGGGCTAGATAGGTATCTTTGTTTTATCATTTGGAATTGTTGCAGATGGTATGATATGATTATTTTTTGCTGATATATCATAACAAATGGAGGATGTGTTTATCCATACATTATGAACTGATCTTTGTGACTGCATGTCACATTGTTAAGAGAATTAGTTGTGGAATGCACCCCCTTATGTCAAGTTAAGATACATTTTAAAGGTCCTATCAGCAGCTGCCTGGTGGTTATATTACCAGTTACGTATGCTTATACATCAAGAGTTCCAGCTGGACTTGCTCAAACCATTAAAGGTTGGTTTGGAAATAGTCAAGGCTCCCCGTCATTGTTCATTGTGGCTGTCGTTGCCTACTTGGGCTCAGATATTGGTGTGGTGGTCGCGCTGTGAAGCTTAGTGTTTGATAACATCTTGTTTGATAACAGCTGCACATAAGGTTTACACGGGGACTACAGAGGAAATAGAAGCCATGGTATTTGCGCAGCTGTCTCATCTAAAAAACAGGTAGGTGTTCGTCGGTTCATGAATGTGTTGATTATGGTTTTGTTTTAATCATCCTGCCTCACCTAAATCTATGTGATCCGTCTTAAAAATTTGTACATGATACGACCCAATAGCAGTAGTAGCAGACTAGCAGTTGAAAAGGAGTTTATTTAATGGTGTGTTTAACAATAATATCAGTAGTAGCAGACTGGCAGTGGGCATCTTTTTTATAAAAGCGTTGATAATATAGTTGTAGTTGTAATTATAATGTATAACGCTCCTAAATGCTACTTCATGGAGCGTTGAAAAAGGAGCATTTCTAAAAAAAGGAAAAGCTATTTGTCGCTCGCCAAACAATCATTACTCATCGCTCATAAATGTTCCTAAACGCTTTGCGCCAGACACACCTAAATGTCACGAGTATAGTACTATAGTTATCGGTGAATAACCGAATATAATTGTTCTAATTATGGTACCTTATATTATGTTTGTACATAATGAAGGAAAAAACTAACCATATTCTTTATTGTTTTCATGTGTATGAGGCTACAAGCTTTTTTGGCCTGTCAAGTTCCGAGTGAAGAATTGCAAAGAAGATGTCAAGATTATTTCCAGGATTGTAATTTGATATTTGATAACCCCTTTGGTGTAGACATGACATTTTATGTTGTTATTTTACGTGTACATGCAAGTACAATATGCATTATGTTTCTTATTATCGAATGAATATTATTACTACTATAATGGAATGGAAAATTATATGTATTGGGCTTTTTGTAAGAAATATATGACATATGTAGCATCAGTATTGTGTAAAAAAGTGTTACAAATCATTAAAAAAGTGTTGCAACTATGTGCTAGAAAACAACACAAAGTGTTGCACTTGACGGATTAAAGTGTTGCTCATGTGGTGATACTAAATAAAGAAGTGTTGCAGTTTCGTGCAAAGAGTGTTGCACTTATGTGTAGCAATGTTGCATTTGATTCTAAAAAGTGTTGCACATGCGTAAAAAAGTGTTGTGTTTAGGCGTAAGAAATGTTGCGTTTGAGTTTAAAAAGTGTTGCATTACAAAGTTACTCATTTGCTAAACATAAGCAACACTTTAAAGAAGTGTTGCATATTACAATAATAAGTGTTGCATATACCTAAGGCGACGTTGCATAACGTAGCACTTGGTAAAGTGTCACATTAGGCATAATGCAACATTTTAAAGACATAATACAACATTTTATTGGTGTTGCTTTAGCTTCATTTTGTAGTAGTGAAAATACATCCTAAATATAAAAAGTCCCACAACAACATCTAAAAGGTCCTATATAATGAGACTAAAATTCTCCTATTGAGGAGGATGAGAGATGGTGTTTAGACGCTCAAGAATGTGGTTCAAAATGAACCTCATTTCATTTTGGAGCTCGTGCACCAAAATGTTTGTCCTTTGAGCTATGTGAGCGGTTCTTTCACACTTGTTGCAATCATGGCGAGGAAAACCGGGCGGAAGAGTAGACTCATTTGGTTGTGGTGGTAGTGGTGATGATTGGTTGTTGGGTGGTGGTGGTTGTGCTTGTTCATTGGTTGTTGGTGGTGTTTGGAGGGAGTTCATGAGGATGTTTTGGAGGTCCATGGCTTCATTGAGGCGGTGATCTACCATACCCGAGAGAGTGTAGAGACGGTTGAGTTCTTCACTAATCTCCTCTTGGGTTTGAGGCAAATTGATCCACATTGCCTCGTCTATGGCAATGAGAGTTGATGTGGGTGAGAGAGGTGGTATTTGAGGTTGAGATGATTGTGCATCATGGTATAAAGGACCATGGATATCCGGGAAAATCGGATGAAAAAGCATAGGCTCTTGACCTTCGAAGGTCATGGGTGGAGGATTGGTTGATCTTGGTGGGAGATCCTCCAAGTCATTAAGGTATGGATGAGGTGATGCAGGTGGAGTCCTAAATAGCTCCATAGGTTGGAGTTTGGGTGAGTTTGGTTGTGATTGAGATTTGACAGTCTGTGATGGAGCGGGTGGTGGTGTGGTAGCTATTGGAGTTATGGTTGGAGGTGGAGTTTGTACACCAACATTTGATGGTGTAGGTGTGGATAAAGTAAGGAAATTTTCACTTGCTATAGGAGATGAGATATTAAGAGGAGATGATTCCTCTGATGATGAGTTAGCAAGATTTATGAAGCAACATGGCTTAACACTAATGCGGGCAGTGCGTTTTGGAGTTCTAGAGATGTAGGAGTTGGTTGATTTGGTCAAGGTGAGCTAACAGAACTAAGATGTACAGGTTATATGTTGTGAAGAAGGTGAATGAGTGAGTTTTGCTCTAAGTTATGATCTTAATATATAGGCAGATGGTTTATAGAAACTAGTGTTTGGATTTGATGTAAATCCAATAGAGAATGTTGGTTCCTAATGATTTGGAACAAAAATTTGTGCAAATCACATCACATAAGTCAATCCATAGAACTTATGTTGAGTAATATGATGAAGATATGCAGTAAATGCAAAGGGATAGTGGAAAATCCTGTGATGTGAAGGATCCCTAAAAAGGGTTCCTTGTTTGTATTAGAAAGGTAACTCACTCCTTAAATTTAAAAATTCAAATTTTGGTGAGAAATGTTGTTCTTAAGTTTCTAAGAGTTTCTAAATCATTCTAAGATGTATAATGATCAGTGAACCTATTCTAAAGAATACTAGAAACTAAAATCTAAGAATCGGGATGAGTCGAAAAGTTTTAAGAAGTTTACTGTTATACCTGCGGATCCAATCGACAAGGCGTGCGGATCCAATTTTTGGGATCCGCCTGATCCGCAGGTTGAAGAATAGCGGAGCCAACACTAACACATGGCGGATCCAAAATGAGGGATCCGCCAGATCCGTGGACCAAAAGTACTAAATTTAAACAGAGAGATGTGCATATTTTTTGTTTTTTGACGAAAACCTAAAAATACTCCTGGAGCATATCTATCATCTAATATGTAATGCAAAACAATCAAATATGATAATACTAACACATGTTTAATCATAGATTAATCCGTTTATGGGAACTTACCTTAAGAGGAGTTAAGCCAAACATAGGCTTAATCTTGGAAAATTGATAACATTAAATGTTATCGACCTGCAATTCTTAGTTAGTTCACATACAATTCAAGTAGCATCATAACAAGTTAATAAACAATCATTTTTAATACTACATTGTCTAATCATGATTGGAGCCAAACACTCCTTCAACTCAACTTTTTATTCAATTTCTTCATGCCCTTATGAAGCTTCATCATCCAACGTCCTAAATTCTTCACCATTCCTTTGATGTTGCGATACTCGGCAGATTCATTTGGGATTGGTGGAAGTTGGCTCAAGTACTCCGAAGGAGGAATCCTAGAGTTTGGCAACCCATCATCATCACTCATAGATGATGATGATGATGATGTTTGAGCACGAGGACGTTTTCCCTTGTCAACCGCTACCCTAAAGTCTCTCAAGGGAACGAAGGTGCGTTCCATCTCATCATATTCGGGAACAAATCCTAAGGCATTTCTAGGAATGGGTGCAAAACCTCTAAAGAGACGGGTCAAAAGCATTCCATAAGGCAATGCCATTTTTCCTTGAATTGGAATATCGGCCATTCTCTTGGCGATATAGTAAGCAAGGTTAAAAGGTTGATGGGTTGACACATTGTACATCATGTGGCAAAGACAAGCATTGATGTGATCGCGGTTTCCTACTGTGCACATGACATTGGCCCTTAAGACTTCTTCCATTTTCCTAAATTCGGGCTTTAGTTCATTGAGCTCCATAGCAAATGGATCTCTAGCTACATATTTCCCTCGATACAACCTTGTTGGGTTGTTCCTAGGTATGAAGAGATGCTGACGAATGATTTCTTTTGAAGTTAAAGGAGTGGCATATGGTGCCCTTCGTTCAAGATTTGACTCAAGAATGGTCAATGACCATTTATCAGAATAGACACTCGTTCCATGACTTGGAACTCCTATGACTTCTCCAAATTGATTTAATGGGATATTGAATTGATGTCCATTGACGCTAAAGCGAATGTTCATTTAACCTTGATCGTTTGACTCTAGATTGACACTAGCATAGAATTCTAAAATGAATCGAGGAATTAATGGTTCATCGATATCTAGGAGGGAATCAAAGTGAATAGCCGCTAGCTGTTCCCTAAGATTGGTTCCTTCATAGAATGAGGGGTCTACAAACCTACCCTCATGTACGTAGTGTTTTTCTAGAGCTTTTAAAATTTCAACTTGTTGATCAGTAAGTCCTTTGGTTTTATGGTGTTTAGGTAGGTAATTTACGGTGTGTTTATGATCATAGTTGGTCGCGGGAGGCATGATTTTCCTAAACACAAAAAAAATTATATATTTTTAGTCGAAATTATCAAAAATATGTGTATAGGTCTAGTGTGTGCCTACATGGGGACTATGTGGAGGTACGGTTATCTCGACTCATTTAGATGCATGAAAATTTTGTTTATGCAAGTTTTATGATAAAACTAGAGATAATCCAAACGCTCCTACTTCAATGTAGCTACATTTGAATGTACCTGAAAATACATATTAGTTATGTATTCCCTTTAGCATTCAAGAGACATTATGCAGTGATGTTTAAAAACTAACGTTTTTATATTTGTATGAACAATGTTCAAAAACCATTTTTCCTAGTCGTGAGAAGATTTTAGCAAAAATTTCTCATGGGGTTTTTGATGAATAATGATAATGTACTACAAGATGCAATTCCTAACTAAGAAAAACATGATTTGAAGTGCAATTCAGTAACTATGTTTCATGATTTTACAAGAATTATGTATATTCCCCAAGTTTTGATTTTGTGCATGAAATAGAAATCCTAGACGCAGATCAGGAGTATAAACATGATAAGGATACTTACAGTGATGTTTGGAGCACAAATTTGTGGAAGAAAATAGCCTAAATTATGATTGTGATGAAGTATGAAACGAATTCAGTAGGTGATAAGTTTTAGGAGAGTGATGAATACTACTTGGTGTTGTTTATTATATAATAAAACAACCAGTGCATGTGACGGATCCGGCGGATCCAAAACAAAGGATCCGCCTTTGTTATCGTTTGGATCCGCGGGATCAGAACACAATTTTTGGTTTAGTGTCGAGTTTGGTTAAACTAAGGTTTACGCTATTGTTTTATCTAATCACTATGTTCCATTAATCCTAATCCAAGTCTAAGGTAGTTGAAAGGTTCTCTTTTGAGAGGTTTTGTGATGATGTTGGCAATGTTGTCCTCTGAGGAAACTTTCTCAATTGAGATGTTTCCCTTCTGAACATTGTCGCGTAGGAAATGATGACGTATTTCAATGTGTTTGGTTCTAGCGTGTTGGACCGTATTTTTGCTGAGGTCGATTGCTCCTTTGTTTTCACAAAGAATGGGGATATCGTTGAGTTCAATTCCATAGTCTACGAGAGCTTGTTTCATCCACAGTGCTTGTTGACACACCTTTCCTACAGACACATACTCTGCTTCGGTTGTTGAAATTGCAAGGGCCGTTTGTTTCTTAGCGAACCATGAGGTGAGACAATGTCCTACAAAAGTACAAATACCGCTAGTACTTTTCCTATCAACATAGTCACCAGCATGATCTGAATCGGCATACACTATGGTTTCTATACCTGTTCCTTTGGGATACCATAATCCTAAATGTGTAGTACCTTTAATGTATCTAAATATCCATTTAACGGCTTCAAGATGGGATATTTTGGGATCTTCTTGAAAACGTGCACATAGACAAACACTAAACATAATGTCAGGCCTACTAGCCGTAAGATAGAGTAAACTTCCAATCATTCCCCTATATTTAGTGCTATCTACGGATTCATTTTTTTCATCCTTTGTGAGTTTGGTTTCGGAGGACATGGGTGTTTTCATTGGTTTTGAGTCTTCAAGACCAAACTTCTTAAGCATATCTTTGATATACTTTGATTGGTTGAAGAATATCCCATCTTCTAATTGTTTTATTTGGAGACCTAAGAAAAAGTTTAGTTCCCCCATCATACTCATTTCAAACTCGTCATGCATGATTTTTGAGAAATTGTCACATAACTCTTGACAAGTTGAGCCGAATATAATGTCATCCACATATATCTGGACGATGATGATATGTGATCCCTTTTTCTTGGTAAAGAGAGTGTTGTCTACTAGGCCCATGGTGTACTTATGGTCAACTAAGAAGGTCTTAAGTCGATCATACCAAGCTTTTGGTGCTTGCTTAAGTCCGTATAAAGCTTTCTTTAGTTTGTAAACATGATTTGGTTTTTCAAAATCGGCAAAGCCGGGAGGTTGTGCAACATATACTTCTTCAGTTATAAATCCGTTTAAGAATGCACTTTTGACATCCATTTGAAATAATTTAAAATCATGTGCACATGCATATGCAAGTAGTATTCTAATAGACTCAAGTCTAGCTACGGGTGCAAAAGTCTCATCATAATCTATACCCTCTTGTTGATTATAGCCTTGGGCTACTAACCTAGCTTTGTTTCTAGACACAATGCCATTTTCATCCATTTTATTTCTAAAAACCCATTTTGTACCTATTATGGTTTGATTTTTAGGTTGTGGAACTAATGTCCAAACGTCATTCCTAACAAATTGATTTAATTCTTCTTGCATCGCAATGACCCAAGATTCATCTTTTATTGCTTCATTAACATTTTTAGGTTCTATGGTTGAAACAAAACAAAAGAAATTACTTTCATTTTGAGCTTTAGACCTTAATGTTCTTTCGTTGAGTTTTCCTATGACGTTTTCTAATGGATGACTTTTAGCTTCTTTGATGTTGACTAAATCTCTTTTTACTGGTTCATCTTCTTTAACATTTTCCTGATTATCAACCATTTGGTTTTCAACTAAGTCATCATCTACCAAAGGTGATGTCTTAGAGGGAGGTGGACTTTCATCGAATGTTACATTCAATGATTCCTCGACTATTGAGGTTTCCTTGTTCAAAACTATGTATGCTTTACTAGTTTGTGAATATCCTAGAAATACACCTTCATACGACTTTGGGTCGAATTTGGTGAGATAGTCCTTTGTGTTTAAAATGAAGCACTTGCTTCCAAACACTCTAAAATACCCTAAAGTAGGCTTTTTGCCTCTATATAACTCATATGGAGTTTTTCCCAAGAATGGTCTAATTAGAACTCGATTTAGAATATATGTAGATGTATCTACAGCGTGACACCAAAACTTTTGAGGTATGTTTTGTTCATTTAACATAGTTCTACTCATTTCTTGAATTGTCCTATTTTTCCGTTCTACTACACCATTAGATTGTAGAGTTCGAGGAGCCGAGAAATTATGTGTTATTCCATTATTATCACAAAAAGTTCCGAATTGGATTTCGTTGTCAAATTCTCGACCATGGTCGGTTCTAATAGATACTATGTTACTTCCTATTTGATTTTGAATTTTCTTGCTTAGAATTTCAAATTTATCAAAGGCCTATTTTTGGTTTTCAAAAATTTAGTCCACGTATATCTAGAGTAATCATCTACTATAACTAATGTGTAAAAATTTCCTCCATAACTTTGTATAGCCAACGGGCCAAACAAATCCATATGCAACAATTCTAGACACCTAGATGTAGATACCATGTTTTTAGCCTTATGGCTATTATGCACTTGTTTCCCAATTTTGCAAGCATCACAAAAGTGTTGGTCATATTTCAACTTGGGTAGGTTCCTAACGAATTCTTTAGATGATAAGGATTGAATTAGGCTCATATTGGCATGACCTAAACGTTGATGCCATAGAGTTGAGTTTTCGTCCAAAGAGGTAAGACAAAGCTTGTCTTTAGGTGTTTTATCTAATTTCATAACATATACGTTATTCTTTAAAACACCTTTTCCTATGGTTATGCCATCTTTAAGTATTTTACTTCCATTTTCACTAAAAATGACGTTATATTTTTGCGACATAATTGACTTATACTAAGCAAGTTAAATCCTAAATTATCTACATGAGCAACATCATCAATAGAGAGAGAGTCATGAGAGATCGTACCTTTTCCAATGATTTTACTTTTAAGTTTGCTACCAAATGTGACATTACCTCCGTCGTACACTTGGTAAGTTGAGAAAAGGCTTTTGTTTCCCGTCATATGTCTTGAACACCCACTATCTTTGATCCACTCATCAGGTTCTAGTTCAACCTTTAAGCATACCTAAGTTCAAGAAAGACTCAAGCGTTTGGTCCCCAATATCTCATGGGTCCGTTTGGGTTAAACATAACATTATCATGGTTTATGTAAGCAAATGGAGGAAAGTTGTTCCATGGCATGTAATTGGGACCTTGGAAGTTTCTAGGCATATTTTGGTTCCAATTATTTTGATAATGATGTTGTGAGCTAACATTACTCTTAGGAAAGGGATGTTTGGGAAACCTAGTTTGAGGTCTCTGTTGAGTTGTTTTAACTCTATACTCATTCCTAGCTTGACCTCTTCCTACAGAAACAGCTGGTTTTAGCTTGTTGTTAGTTATACTAGTACTAGCTTTTCTAGTGACCTTAACGAATTCAGTACGGTTCATTTTAAGATCCTTCTGTTCAACTTCTGTACCCGCGGATCCCTTGGGTACAACTGGCGGATCCAAAACTTTGGATCCGTCAGATTCGTGGGCTTCTGACTTGGTTGAAACAGTTTCTTTTTCATTCACAGTTTGTTTCTTAAAGTCACCCAAGGTTCCTAGTTTCATAAAACCTAGTCCGGTTTTATCATGAGGAAGTTTTTGCATCTTCATTATCTCATCTGCACAACTTATGTTTTTATCAAACTTTTTAAACTTAGAGTTTTGCTTAATGAGATCTTCCTGTGTGGTTTTTAGTGCATCTAATTCTAATTTTAGTTCTTGACAAGAGACACATGTATCTTTACTATTTTTGCCTTTTTCCATTCGTATCTCTTTTTCTTTAAGCCAATACACTTCATTTTCTAAAAGTGTTGTTTTAGTTTTCAAGAATTTGTTTTTGTTGATGATTTTTAATGTTATATCACATAGTTTGTTATATTCTACTTCTAAGGTTTCATCATCTATAGAGGAGTATGAGTCAGAATGTACCTCTTCTGTGTCATGAGCCATAAGGGCAACTTCGTTGTTCTTATGCTCATCATCATCTCCTTCACTATCACTCCAAGCTCCACTAACAAATGCTTTTTGAGACTTGTTCTTTGGAGGCTTTGGACAATCACCTATAAAGTGACCTGAATCTCCACACCTATAGCACTTCCTTTCTAACTTGCCTTTTCTATCATCACGGTCTTTACGAAGGGATTTCTTTTCTTCACGAGGTGGTCTTACGAACTTTCCTCGTCTCCTGAAGAATTTCTTGAAATCTCTTACGGCCATGGCATATTCTTCGTCTTCGCTACTAGAACAAGACTCTTCATCATCACTTGACTCAGCTCTAGCTTTCAAAGCAATGGACTTCATTTTCTCCTTCTTGCCTTTAACTATTTCTGAATCTTTTTCCATCACCATTTCGTGAACTTTGAGATTTCCTATGAGCTCATCCAGTGTCATGCTTGAAAGATCCTTGGATTCTTCAATAGCTGTCACTTTTGCTCTCCACTTTGGGTGGAGTGCTCTTAGAAATTTCCTGACAAAATTCTTACTAGAAAAAGATTCGTCAAGTGCTTTAAGTGATGTAATAATAGTATTAAACCTAGCAAACGCACTATCAATGGTCTCATCTTCAGAGATAACAAATTGTTCATATTGTTGAACAAGAAGATCAATTTTGTTATTTTTGACTTGTGAATTTCCTTGATGAGTGATAATTAGAGATTGCCAAATATCTTTATCCGTTTTACACATAAAAACTCTTTCATATTCTTTCTTAGGTAAAGCATTGTAAAGCATCATTTTGGCTTCATTATTTTTGGCAATCAACTTCTTTTGCTCATCACTGTGACGAGTAAGAGAAGTTTCTATATCCCGACCACCCAAAATATCATTACTTATGGCCTTGTAATCACCTTCAACAATTATATACCATAGATCTATATCCTTTGACTTCACATAAGTCTCAAAGCGATTTTTCCAATAAATAAAACAATTAGGTTCGAATAGAGGTGGTCTTTGCATAGATTGCCCTTCTTTAAAGTTTTCAAAATCCATGGATCGTTTTAAGTTTTAAAATACAATATATTTTAAAAATCTTAAGTAACGTAGCTCTTGATGCCAATTGTGGAAAACTAGAAGGGGGGGTTGAATAGTTTTACCGTTTAAAATTAATTCGCTTTGTTACTCTATGTTATTTTAAAGGAAACAAGTACAAACAAATATTCACACAATATATATATGAAAAGTAAATAGAGGAAATATCAAACCACACAACACGGATGTTTATAGTGGTTCGGCTACAAGGACTCTCTTCCTTGCCCTACTCCACTCCTCGAGCCTCTACCTCGAGAGTTATCCTTCACTAAGAAACAAACTCTCTTCTAGGTGGAGAAAACCTTTACACGTCGCTTACTTCCTTTTCCGGTACTAAGCTAAACACCGGGTTCTATTTCAAGGTAGAACCAACCTAACGTCGCCTATACAATTACCGACACTAAGCTAGATGTCGAGTTCTTTACAAGGGTACAACCACTCCCGTTTGGTTCTTTCACAAGGGTACAACCACTCCCTACACTCTTTGTGTTTTGAGGACTAAAACACTAACCACACTCACTGAGATAAATGATACAAATAATGATGTGTGAACTACAACTATATCACACAGTAACTATGCCAAAGGTTTTACACGTCTGTGTTGAACCTTGATGCTTAATCTCCTTTGCTACAAAAGGAAAGACCAATGAAATGAATGAATGATAAATGTTAGATGATATGTAAATGAATGAGTATGAATGTTAGGCTATATGAGTGATGGTGTGTCCAAATGATCAGCTTGCTATTTATAGGCAAGCTGGTGAACAGCCGGTGGATCCGGCGGATCCCATAAAAGGGATCCGTCTTTGATGTCGTTTGGTTCCGCCAAACATGACAGCTAAGAGTTTATGGATATCTTTCCAAATCCAGCTGTATCCTCCACATCTTTGTTATGTCACATCAAAATCTTCCAAAGTCAACTATCTTGCTTGAAGATTGTTAGGATTTATAAAAGTGATGGTCATTTACGTTTTATATTTTTGTAATGTGTCGTTGTATTTAATTAAGTAAAAGTAGTCTATGGGCTTGGACCTAATCTAATAGGTTAAATGTAATGTATTAAAGAGTCCATGTAAAAGCCCAACCCAAGTCCAAGCCCATCCACCCATCTCTCAAAAACTATAAATAGAACCTCCCACCCTCATTTGGGAGGTTGGTGTTCTGGGTGTTCTTTGAGAGTTATTAGTGTGTGCTTAATGAAATATATTTTGTCTCTCTACTTTATCTCTATATCTTATCTTGTGCTTTATTGATTATTAGTGTGTGTGATAAGGATTGATAAGGGTTCCTACAAGTGGTATCAAGAGCCAAACATAGATCTAGGATAATATACGTTTATTCACACGGTAGTAGTTATTGTTTCATATATTTTGTCACCCTACAGTTTCATCAAGAATTGTTTTTCACGCTACTGTTCATCAGAGGGCATTGATCGAGCATTTTTTCATTTGGTCGACCTAGGTAATCGAACAACTTAGGATTTAGTCGAGCAACTAGTCGAGCTAGACTAGTTGATCGAACAAGAGTGTAATCGATCTACAACATAGTCGAGTTAGACTATCGTTGTTCACCTGTGATCGAACTTCCCATAATCGATCTTCTTGTTTAGTCGAGCAACTCATTTGATCGAATAACTCTTCTTTAGTCGAACTTGTTCATTAGTCGAGTTAGACTACATGATCGAATAACTTCATCGAACAACTTTCACCGAACAAATTCTTTCATCGAATAATTTTTTTCACCGAAGAATTCTTGATCGAACAACTTCATTTCATCGAACTGTTTCATCGAACATGTTTTAACCGAACAATTTTTTTTTCACCGAATAAAGCTTAATCGAACAACTCATCGAACAATATTTCACCAAACCAACATAGTCGAACTTGTTTTTTCATCGAGCATCCTCTCTTCATCGAACAAGTTAGTCGAACTTCTTGTGATCGAGAAACCTTGCAGTCAAACTAACTTACTTAGTCGATCTAGAGATTCATCGAACAAATTAGTAACCGAGCATCTTTCATTAACTTAATAGTCGAACCAAGGTTGATCTTGTCGAAGCACTCATCTCATCGAACCAGAAATTTTTTAGACGAAGCATCATTGTTGAGACCGCATAATTTTTGGTTGTGTTTTTGATTGATAGTTATTTTTGGTTCTTAAGAGATAAATAGTGCAAAACAAGCGTGTGTTGTGTTCCATTTTATAGTATTGAGTTTTTGCATGAGAGGTGTTTTCTTATAAAACGTGTTTTGCTTTCCTTCTATTACTGTTATATTATACTTTTGCTTTTGTCGAGTATTGTACTACGTGTGTTGCATGAGTGGTTTAACGTGTATTATTTTGACATGAGTTTGCATGTGATGAAATTTGGGCAGTTGATGTGTTTTTGCATGTGGTAGTTTGCTTTTAACGTGTTAGTTTTCTTTGTTTTTTGAGTTTGGTTCTTGACGTGTCATCCATATTACATGCATTCACGTGTATCTTTTGACATAAGTCAACTTTGTGTCTAATATACTTATTGTTTGTGTCTAATATACTTTGTGAGTAATTTTTTTTAAGTTTGGGATTTATCAAGTTTGAAGTTTATCTACTTTGTGAACTTATCAAGTTTCTAAATCTCAAGTTTCTCAAGGATTATCAAGTTTCTCACAAGTTATCAACTTTCTCGATTTATCAAGTTTTTCAACGACTCTTCAAGGACAACGACAAAGGACTTAAACCAAACATAACTCGTGAACCATAACCAACCAACTCCTAGATCTTTGCATCGATCCAACATCAACCTTATCACATACCGAAATTGAATGGAATCAAGTTCTCAAGCGGTAAAGATGCCTCAAATTGTGCCATACGCTATTCACTCAAAGGAAAATTGTCTAGCACACTTTAAATCAGTTAAGAGTCAATGTGAGGCAGTCTCAGAAGCAAGGTTACCGCTAGGGAATCCATATCCATTTCGTCGAGTTTTTGCAAAACTCTTCGGATCTGAAATGGATTATTCAACCATTAGAAGGACACTCCTACATAACTTGTTTCACATAGAGAACCAAATTAAACAAGGAAGTGAATGCAAAGAAGCATATCAAGCGCTCAAGACGCAGTTTCAATGGTTTCTCGACGTAGATTTCAGAATGATCAAAAAATCTCCAGATTATGAATCAACAAGCCGAATATGGAGTGAATGCGTCACTAGATACCTGGAAGTTGAAACGTTCAGAAATCAGTTGCTTATACTAATGAACACATTGGAATTGATGCTTACTAAAAGATCACTTCATCTAAAAGGGATGCTGGAAGAAGAGAAATTGAAAGAACGGGAAAGAATTGAAATGGAGAAGCAGAAACGGGAAAAAGAGCAAATTGAAAGAGAAATGCTATTAAAGGAAACAAAGGGAAATGAGAAAGAGGCAGACAAAGAGGAACACACGGTCAACGCGGGAACTACAACAGATGCTAGCTTGGTTTTCGCAGAAAGAGATACATCTTCAGTACAGCAGATTGGAAGCAGTACTCCAATGTATGATTCGGATGCTGATGGTACAAACACGAATGAAGTTGTTTGGGATACTGAGGATGGCCATATCAGACCTTCATCCGACAAAGCAATTTTGGCTACGGTACAACCTTCAAACGATAATGATAATGTTGTTGTGTTCGATAATGTGTTTGCTCATGACAAGACACATCCTGCGCATCCTGAGTCCATAAGTGACACATATGTGGTTGAACGGTTTGATAGTAATATCACTCCCACAACTCCAGATATGGATCCTAATGGAGGAGAGCCTGCCCAGGATAGATCTTCTTATGAACAAGATCGTGCTTTCTTTACTTCATTAATCAAAAATTTCAAAAATGAACTTGAAAAGTGCAAAGAGGACAATCGCAAAGCTAAGCAAACCAACGTCTTATTATCCAAAGAGCTTGAGGAATTTAAAAAAATAACAAAAAGCAAAAACATTGAAATCTCAAACCTGAAATCTCAAGCTCGAAAATTAAATGAAGATGTTCTCACACCAATCTTAAAACGAAATAAAGAACTTCAAGTTGAGTGTAGCGATGCCCTGTCACGTGAAAAACTTTCCATTCAAAAATTGGATAGAAATATGGGCCCCGCTAACACAAGGATCCAAGAGCTTTTAAAAGAGAACGTTGAATTAAAAATGAGATACTCAATGCTTCAGGAAACTACGTCAAATATTAAGATTGTTAATTCAAAACTTGAGAATGAAAATCAAGAGGTTTTAAAACGTGCAAACAATCTTGAAGAAAAACTTCGAAAAACAGACCAAAGTGCTCAAACTCTTCAAATGATGATTCCTAAAGCTGAGAAAGTTCATAAAGGAAAATCAGGAATTGGTTTTGAAAATACAGATCCGGTGGAACATAAATTTTTGCCGACTGATGCTCTGTTCATGTCTGAAGAAGATGAAAAATTGGCAGAGGAAAAACGCTTAAAAGCCAAAAAAGGAAAAACCCCACTCTCGTACCAAGGCTTTGTGTATGGGTGTATACAATTGTCAGAAATACCAAAACCACCTTTAAAAAGAAAAGACCCAAATGTGAAAAGATTTTTTAAAGAAGTTGAACTTGCTACTTATGATGCTAATTTATTGCAAAATAAAGCAAGGAAACAGTTTTGTAATCTTAAAAATCACATTGAGCACACGTTAAAGGTCATTTGGTCGAAACAACAATACACCAATAGTGACTACAATCGTCTCATGTCATCAGACGCTTGGCTAAAAAGGGAAGTCTGTAAGCTTTTAAAAGATGAGATTGAACTTCCTGTGAAAAATATCAACTTCAGTTTTGAATACTTTGAAAAATTCCTTGTCACTGAAATGAGAGAAGATTTAAAGTACGTCCATTCTCTTGAAGACGAATTTGATGCAAAATGCTTAAATCTTGATATCCAAAAAGAATTTTTCACAAATCAAATTGAGTCACTCAAGTCAGTATCTGTCTGCCATGAGCATGAGAATGTGGATTTTTTAAAATCTGAAAATCTTTGTTTCAAAAGGAAAATCACTGAACTTTCCAAAGAAGCGGCTGAAGTCAAAGAAGAATTGTCAAAAAGAACTGCTCAGTTTGAGAAAGATTTAACAAAACTTGAAGCACAAAGTATTTCTTTCCAACTCAAACTGCAGGAACAAAAAGCATCTTCTGAAAACTCTTTGACAACAGTGCTTAAAGAAAAGGAAAAGATTTTTGAAGAAAATTGTGATGATGCCAAAATCAAGTTTGATTTGGATGAACTTGATACAAAAAACATTGAATTGGAACATGCTGTGGCATCATTACAAAAAGAAAATGAGCATTTGAAACAGACTTACAAAAACCTGTATGATTCAATCAAACGTTCACGGGTTCAGACTCAAAAATCAATCACGAAACAAAAAGAGACTGATGTTTTGAAGTCTCAATTGTCTGAATTCGCTGACAAAAAGTTTGAAAAGGTTTTGCAAAAGATTGAAACAATGAAGAGGAAAAAGGGTGAGTCTCAAATCACAAAAGTTTCCTTTCCAAATCCCCTATTTGAGTCTAATACCACAGATTTTGAAAAGGAAAAGGAAAATGAAAATAATGTGCTTCAAAAGAAAGTAATTGAGCTTGAAACTCTTTTAGCTCAACAAACAAACGATCTTGAGGATGCCAAAACTGATCTTTTCAACAAAATGACCAAATTCGAAAAATATTTTGAAATACTTGAAAAAGAAAATATTGAGTTCGAACGGAAATTGGCTCGTAAAACAGATGATTCAAAAGCTGAAAAAGATCAATTTTTGAAACAAATTGCCTCTTTGGAATCTAAATTGGCATCTCAAGATCAAGTTCAAAAGGAATACAGTGATTTGAGAACTTCATACAATGCTTTAAGAGTCAAGTTTGAGTCTCTTAACCAATCAAAAGGAAAAGCTCCTATTTCAAATCTTTCAACACCAGAAGTGAGTGTTTCAATGAAGGTTTACACGGGTGAATCTTCAAAACCATTTTCGAAAAAGGTTTCCCAGTTTACAACCTACTCTTTGCAAAAAGGAAGGACGTTTTCGAAGAAATCATGTTTTTCTGAAACACTCACTCCTCAAAATCTTTCAAGGTCAAATACTTCACATGGAAAGAATCAAGCTTTTCAAACTCCACACTCTCGTTTTACACCAGTAAAGAAAGTGTGGAGACCAAAGCAAAGTCGTTCAAAATCTTTCAAATATTCAATATCAGAAATGCTTTCGCTGCAACATAAGAATGACTCTGCTTTGAAAATTCCAAATTCGGGAAGGTTTCCATTCATCTCAAAAACAAATTTTCGAAATGAAACACCGGGTTTCAAAAATAGATGGAAAACTTCTTCTTCATGTTTTAAAACTCCAAGAGAGACACCGGGTTTCTCAAACAACTTTCACAAGAAAAAGAGTTTTAAATCACCGTTGATTCCACGAGTGCTATTTCAAAATGAAACACCGGTTTTCAGTCCTCGTTGGAATTCAACTTCTTTGAATCGGATTGACACAGCTTACAAATGGATTTCAAATTATGGTAAACCCATTGGCGCCGTGCTTAAATGGGTTCCCAAGGTTGTTGTCTGATGAAGCAAAAAGTGTACCGCTTTTAGGGGGTCATTTAAGCCCTAAATCGTATTTATTTGATCAAATATTACCCTAAATCGTTCCTTTTGTCATTTTAGGTACTTTGAAGAAGAAATCTGGAAAAGGAAGCATTTTGGACGTTTTTGGAGCATAAAAGTGAAGAAAACGACAAGGTCTCAAAATTATGCCGGAAAGTACCTTTGACGGCGTCAGGGATTGTTCCAGACGGCGTCACGGCTTGGCAAAAAAGGTGGATATGAAAATTACTCATGATAAGCCAGAGAATTTTACAATGGAAAGTCAGACGGCGTCACCCTTTGAAGTGATCAAGGTCGTCACGGTTTAAGCTAAAGAGGGACGGCGTCAAGCTCATTTCTAACGGCGTCAAGCTTTGATAAGCCAGAGCGGATTTTGGAGGTCTAAAGAGGGACGGCGTCAGGAAGTCCATCCGGGAACCCTAGACACGGCGAGGTGACGGCGTCAGGATCTACAACGTGACGCCGTCAGCCCTTAAACTCTATATATAGTTTTGCAATTTTTTGTCATTAGTGTGCAACTTTGTGAGGAGAAACCCTAAGACGAATTTCTGCCATTTTTAAGGGTTTTCATACCCTTGGATCTCCATGTTTAATTTAAGATAAGTAATTGTTTAATCAATCAATATGTCTATGTGTTGTTTGATTGTATATTGTTCTTGTCTTTTAATTAACATGCTAGGCTAGATTTATCTTGTGTTTGCTTAGATCTAATGAAACCTAGCTATTGATTATTGGTTATTAGTGTGTTATTAATTGTATTGGATGATTGTTTATCGATGTTAGGCTTAAGAAAACTGGCTAACTTCCTATTCGGTAACTTGCTTGAACGTCTTAAGAAACATGAACCAATGCGTACTAAGGTTTTTATTGTTGTATTTAATGCATGAGCGAATTCTAATGATCGCATGTTAGGAGCTTCCTAGCCGGCTCGACATAGGAGTGAAGTAGGAGCTTGTAGAGTTGGGGAAGTACGTACGCCACCCCACGATTGGTATTAAGGAATACACCCGTCATCCACGCAATTAATACACACTAATCAGCCGGTAAAAGATAGTTAGGGAGTAAGGAAATCTAAGTAAACACATTTCTCTCCACATAAGTTTCACAATCTTTTCATTTCCAGTTATTTTATTTTATTTGCATTTGTAGTTATTTGGGTTAGTTGATTAGCAACTAATTCCGCCCACTCTTTCAAACCCGAGATTTTACTTGCTTTCATAAAAACATAAAAATACAAAAAGAATCTTCTCTCACCCTTAGACCTATTAGAGTAGTTTTTCAATCCTAACGACACTATTCCCTGTGGAGAACGATCAATCCCCCGTACTTACCACTACACTATACTACATCGGTCAGGTACACTGCCTGGTGGGGTTGTAAGCCTCTTGAGATCCCTCGAGAGGTAAAACCTGTTGTAAGGTCGCAAAACCACGCATCAAGTTTTTGGCGCCGCTGCCAGGGAATAGTTATTGTTTAGGTTGAATTTTTATTTTATTAGGTCTACTCACTAGATTCCTTTCTAGTGAGATTTTTATTTTCTTTTTCTAGGTTTTCTTTAGTGTATCTTTTTTCTTCGTTTCTTTGTTCGTAACCATTACCATCCGACATCATGGAAGATGGTAATATCCTTGATCCCAACAACCCACCACCACAACAACCACCACCACCTCCTAGAGCCCGTACCTTAGGAGACTACTCCCGTCCTAGCCACCATGGCTATCGAAACACCATTGAGCTCACTCAAGGAGCCAATGTCACTACCTTGCGATCCGACACCATCCGGTTGGTGTAAAGCGGATGCGCATTCCATGGACTTCGTTCCGAAGATCCTAATCAACATCTCAAGGACTTTCTCAAAATTTTTGATTCTATAGACCTTGATGTTGCCACTCGAGAGACGACCCGACTGCGTCTCTTTCAATTCTCTCTGCGGGACCAAGCTAGTCAATGGCTAGAACGTCTACCCGCAGGATCCATCACCTCTTGGGATGATCTCACCACTCGTTTCCTTGCTCATTTTTTCCCACCGGGAAGGACTACCAAGCTAAGGAAGGATATCTTGATGTTTGAACAACGTCAAGGCGAAACCCTCTACGGGGCATGGATTTGATTCAAGGACTTACTCCAAAAAGTCCCTCATCATGGCATAAATCTCTGGCTTCAAATCCAAATCTTCTATGACCATGTTGATTACCACACCAAGCGTGCCATCGATCGAGCTGCCGGAGGCAGATTGCGTGACAAAAGTGCCGAGGAATCATGGGAAATCATTGATGAGCTTGCATCCGACGATGATGAATTGTGTCAAGTTTCCCACGACGTACGCTCGGCGGTCAAGACATATTCATCGCCCGATAAAGCCAATTAAATCACTGAGGAAAGCGTTAGTGAACTTGAGAAAAGGGTTGCATATCTTATGGAAAAGCAAAAGAGACCTTTAAGTCCACAAAAAGCAACATTTAACTCGGTCTCAAGCATTAAGCAAATACCATTGTCCGAATCACCCCAGAGGGAAAATACTAAATCCTTTCATAAGCACGCTCAACCCAACTCACCACCTCAGGAACTTAGTCCAACATTCGAAGCTCGAATGAGAGAATACATGTCAAAACACTCCGAACGGTTGGCAAAATTTGAGGAAGCTATCTACAAACAAAAGGAGGAGATGGAAGAGAAGATGGCTGAGATGATGGGTCTTTTGAAAGAATACACAAAAACAAAAGCTCCTGAAAATGTGTTAGTGCGAAAAGACGTTGAAGTTCCCAACACTAAATGTGTTAATGCCATCTCCGTCATCCAAGAGGGCGAATATGATGGAAGAGGGAAATCGATAACTATGGAAGTTAACAAAATTGACCTCGTCCCACTTAATGATGGATACACCAATGCCTGCAACTGCGATTCAGACAAAGGCAAGGAGGCGCCCTCTAAGGAGCGCCAATTGGTAGAACCGCCTAAGTCACAACAAGTGAGGCATTACTTGAAGCACGAGATAAACAAGGAGACCATAAACGATTGGGTGAGAAACTATCGACGTACTCATCTACCCAACAAAGAGTCCAAGAGGACGGAACCGGATGATGAATCTGACACATTACCCGGAGGGGAATTGTATGAGAGCCTCATAAGACAAAAGTTAGTGGAAAAGCAGGAATTCTACGGGGTCTTCGAAATACCATGCAGCATTGGAAAACTCAAGTATCTGGATGCGGTAGCTGACCAAGGTTCTGACGTAAATTTGATGCCTTTATCCGTTTATGTCCAGTTAACCGACGAACTGCCATCCATCACCCGTACTAAACTCTCCTTTGCAAAACATTCTTATGAGTACCCGTTAGGAATTGCAGAAGATGTGTTGGTCAACGTTGCCAGATTCCTGTATCCGGTCGACTTCATGATTATTGAAAGAAATGATATGAATATGCCAATAATCCTTGGGGCACCCTTTCTCGCTACCACTAGGGCACAAATCGATTACGGAAATAGTGCCATCCTAATGAAGAAGGGGAAGAAAACGATAAAATTCCCAACGATCCCACGTCATATACGAGATGTTGCTCTACAAAAGAAGATGGAGGCGAACCCCAATATAATCCGTGGTAATGTTCTTGAGAAAATCCTTGCATGGGAGGCAAGGATTAAGAATTACAATGAGAATGAGATTAGAGGATGTAAGGGCGGAAATAACAATTACATTGAGGCTAATGAGCAGACCAATAACCCCGTTGAATTTACAAAAGGAGACTCAGTGCTCCTAAGGCATTCAGAAACAAAAGCACCTACCAATGAACCAAGTCCTTGGTGGTACGGACCATTCACAGTTAAAAGTCTACACCAAGATGGGGTAGTAAGCTTGACCAGCAAGGGAGGAGGTGAAGTGACTGCGAATGTCGAGCAATTGAGACACCACCACCCTGATAACAAGGATTACACTTATCAGGGATACGTCATTATGAATGATGGAATCACGTAATGTACGTGACTTTGAGTCTAGCTACAAGACTCGTTAATAAAGAAAAACGCTTCTTGGGAGGCAACCCAAGCTTTATTTGCTTTGTGTGTTTATTTATTTGTTTGTTTGATTTTATTTGTTTCCGTATGTATGTTTAATTTCTATTATTATTGATTCATGTTTAAAACTAAATTGTGAAAATGCTTTATTTTGTTTTTAACTTCGTCTTAATTACATATAAAGGTATTTTGCAAAAGATAAGTGTAAGGGAAATCCAAATCGGTTTATTAGAACAAATGAACATGAATCGTAATAATATTAAATTAACATACATATTCGTATTTGTTTGAGTCAAATGCTTGTATCGAGTCATAATGATATTTTGCAGGATTTCCAGGAAGTAAGGTATAGGTTTTTCCAGAAATTTTCCGGAAACTTAACATGAGAATTCTGTCAGATCATTTCTGACGGCGTCATAAGTTACAACCTGACGGCGTCAGGTTTTAATTTTCAGAAATTTTTGAAAGTTTTGTTTTCATAAAAAGTTTTTATTAAATCTATAACTTATAATCTCCAGGAATTTGCAAAATAATCATTCCACAAGCATTATATCCTTATATATAGATTTATCCCGCCGATGTTATGCAGGTTTTCGTGTTTGTTTTCTCAGGTTTAACAGGTTATTTTGGACAAGGAAATGTATGTGGAATCAAGCTTTTGGCGATGCATTAGTCGTGGAGCTTCTACATTCTCTTGGAAGAAGATCTAACCATGTTACCACATTATCCACCGAGCGAATCAGGGGAGTATTTGATTTCATTCTTTTACCTTTTCACTTTTACATCTTGTTATTTGAACATTGGGGACAATGTTCATCTTAAGTGTAAGGGGGGGGGGGTAAAATACGATACTTTAGAGAATGCTATTACGCTTGATTTTTGTTTGTTTAATGGTAGATGTGTAATAAAACTGAGAGAAATACCTGTTAAGGCAATTTTAGTGCCAAATTTAAATTTTTTTTACAACATATAGGAGTGAAACTTTGATCTTAATGAGCGTCTCATGGATAGGAAGTTATATGACTAGCACAAAAACCGTACCACTAAAAAATTTTCCACCCCCAAATATGTGAGGTTCGCCCCTAGAATTGGTAGGAAAAGCATTTATGCTATGATGTGTGTACCGGTAGCACTTAGATTCTAGAACTTGCGTTAGGACCATTCCGAGGCCACAAGTGAGACTACATTCGTGTAGTTAGATTTACTACATGATAAAAGGCATTAGGATTAACCCATTGTTTTACACCTGTGTTTTTGTTATAATTACATTGGCTACATTGGTCAAGTAATTCTCCCACACCCTTTGCGTTGTACTCATTTTTAGTACACGATACCCCTAGTACACCCCTCAGAGCCTATCTTTTCGTTTCGACCTTTAAGCATTTTACTTAAAGGAAGAATTTGTTACACCCCACTTAAATGTACACCCAAATCGCCTTAGCCTACCTTGTATGCACTCATTTTTAGTGCATTATTGTGACAACATTTGTTTAAACCCCAAGTTAATTATCTAATTGATTACATGGTTGCTAAGTCGAGTCATATCCTTGTACATATTGTTTTGGGACGATTGGGAATCATGGGTAAAGTACTAGTGTAATGGAGTAATGGGGAAGAACATCATTTATTACCCCCATATGTGCTTAATATTTTTAAAGTACTCCAAGTGTTTCGATTATCTTAATTCGAGTCATTAGAATAGTTAATTGTAAAGTTATGTAAAAGTTCAAGTGTAAGGGGAGAACCGACGCCCCTATGATGTATTATTTTGGATGGTAGGGCAAGAGTGTATGAAAAAAAAAAAAAAAAAAAAAAATCGAAAAAGTCAAGAAAAATACAAAAAAATGAGAAAAAGAAAAATAGAAAAAACATACGGACTACCATCCCGTTTCATTTTATGTTTATTTTATGTTTTTGTTATTTTATTTTTATTAGCTTAAGTCGAGTCTAGTCTTGGCTTAGCAACACCATATTGTACATGTAATTAATCAAGATCTTTAACTCGCCACCAGTAAAATATCCCTTATCCAACAAAACCGTGTTTATCATATCCCTACACCTCACGTTATAACCCATGTAAAAGCCCTCTTTGATAGTTTATCTTAGGTGCTTACGCCTAGTGGAGGAGGTTTTCGATCCTTTCCTAAGCCTATGGTAATCTATTTGCTATGACAGGTAGTGAGAGATATTATCCGTTTTCATTTATGAGATTTATTTTGATGACACCTGAGAGATGTGAGTATCTAAACACTACTTGTGAGGTGCTAGTTTGTTCCGTGCTTATTATGATTAAAGTGGAACAACTGTTTGTTGTAATTACTTTTATATTAGCATTAAATGACCCCTAATTTGTATTTTGATTAGAATAAAAGCGCATTTGCTTGAGGACAAGCAAATCTCAAGTGTAAGGGTATTTGATGAAGCGAAAAGTGTACCGCTTTTAGGGGGTCATTTAAGCCCTAAATCGTATTTATTTGATCAAATATTACCCTAAATCGTTCCTTTTGTCATTTTAGGTACTTTGAAGAAGAAATCTGGAAAAGGAAGCATTTTGGACGTTTTTGGAGCATAAAAGTGAAGAAAACGACAAAGTCTCAAAATTATGCTGGAAAGTACCTTTGACGGCTTCAGGGATTGTTCCAGACGGCGTCACGGCTTGGCAAAAAAGGTGGATATGAAAATTACTCATGATAAGCCAGAGAATTTTACAATGGAAAGTCTGACGGCGTCACCCTTTGAAGTGATCAAGGTCGTCACGGTTTAAGCTAAAGAGGGACGGCGTCAAGCTCATTTCTGACGGCGTCAAGCTTTGATAAGCCAGAGCGGATTTTGGAGGTCTAAAGAGGGACGGCGTCAGGAAGTCCATCCGGGAACCCTAGACACGGCGAGGTGACGGCGTCAGGATCTACAACGTGACGCCGTCAGCCCTTAAACTCTATATATAGTTTTGCAATTTTTTGTCATTAGTGTGCAACTTTGTGAGGAGAAACCCTAAGACGAATTTCTGCCATTTTTAAGGGTTTTCATACCCTTGGATCTCCCATGTTTAATTTAAGATAAGTAATTGTTTAATCAATCAATATGTCTATGTGTTGTTTGATTGTATATTGTTCTTGTCTTTTAATTAACATGCTAGGCTAGATTTATCTTGTGTTTGCTTAGATCTAATGAAACCTAGCTATTGATTATTGGTTATTAGTGTGTTATTAATTGTATTGGATGATTGTTTATCGATGTTAGGCTTAAGAAAACTGGCTAACTTCCTATTCGGTAACTTGCTTGAACGTCTTAAGAAACATGAACCAATGCGTACTAAGGTTTTTATGGTTGTATTTAATGCATGAGCGAATTCTAATGATCCCATGTTAGGAGCTTCCTAGCCGGCTCGACATAGGAGTGAAGTAGGAGCTTGTAGAGTTGGGGAAGTACGTACGCCACCCCACGATTGGTATTAAGGAATACACCCGTCATCCACGCAATTAATACACACTAATCAACCGGTAAAAGATAGTTAGGGAGTAAGGAAATCTAAGTAAACACATTTCTCTCCACATAAGTTTCACAATCTTTTCATTTCCAGTTATTTTATTTTATTTGCATTTGTAGTTATTTGGGTTAGTTGATTAGCAACTAATTCCGCCCACTCTTTCAAACCCGAGATTTTACTTGCTTTCATAAAAACATAAAAATACAAAAAGAATCTTCTCTCACCCTTAGACCTATTAGAGTAGTTTTTCAATCCTAACGACACTATTCCCTGTGGAGAACGATCAATCCCCCGTACTTACCACTACACTATACTACATCGGTCAGGTACACTGCCTGGTGGGGTTGTAAGCCTCTTGAGATCCCTCGAGAGGTAAAACCTGTTGTAAGGTCGCAAAACCACGCATCATTGTCTAATCCTAAAAATTTCAATGGCTTTCGTGCATTTCAGTACGAAACCCGCGCTTAACCCAATGGCTTCTGAACACATCAGTTCAGGACCCGTGCTTTCAAGAAAGGAAAGTGCTTAATCAAAAACTTTTCGAGCACTTATCCTAAAAATCTCAATGGCTTGTAAGTATTTCAGCTTACAACCCGCGCTTAACCATTATGGCTTATGCACACATAACAGTGCATAACCCGTTTTTCAAAGAAAGGACCCTGTTGTACGTTTTATTACAACAATCCTAACAAGAAAAGAAGTTTTCATGAAACGTTTATTCAAACTTCTTAATCTTAAGCAAAATTTTATTCAAAATTTATCAAAAGGTTTTTCAAAACTTTTCAAAAATTTTGCTTAAGATTTTCAAATATTTACTCCCGAGTTCGCTCCAAAGTTTAAAAATATCAAAACCTATGCAAGGTTTGAGGGGGAGTAATTCAAAACATCTTTGTTCCAAAAAGTTCATGCAAAACCGTTTCTCCCTAATAGCTTTCTAAAAACAATGATTTTAATCAAACGGTATCAAAAATACCATTGAAATGCTATTTTTGAGGGGGAGAAATGTGATTAAAATGTGATCGTGAGTCGAGCCCTACAAAAAGACTCAAGTTATTACCCTCGAATTGACGAAAAATTTAATGTCAGAAATCGAAAAGTCTTGTCCGGGACGGGTAATAATTTCAAGCTGGTTATCCAGTGATGTAAACGTGTCTCGCAAAGGACTTGTCTGAGTAGAATGTACCAATTCGAGAGATGATCATTGAATATGACCGGGACGGGTAATAATTTCAAGCTAGTTTAACTAGTGATGTAAGCGTGTCTCGCAAAGGTCATGTTCATTGAAAGTCGATCAATTCAAAATGTGCGAACTCTACCCAACATGTGCAATTTTAGTTAAAAATGCATGAGCACATGTGAAGGGGGAGTATTTCAAAAATATAAAACTCTCAAAGTGCTAACTAAATGTGTTTATTCATAAACACTTTGAGAGATTTTCAAAAGGTTTTATGGCAAATCTAGGATAGTCATGGAGTTATAAGGTGACTAAGGTTAGGAAAACCGTCCTATGATCCGCCAGAGCCGGAGGGATCTACCCAAGGACAAATCCAATAGATTAGAATTAAAAGTCCTTAGGTATGATTGAAAAAGGAGTAAATGAGAAAGGGAAAGAAGGGGTTGAAGAATTAAAAAGAAAAGTTGAATGAAAGGGTGAAAAGAAATAGCCCTCCATGAAAACTTAGGGCAGAAACCGGGTCAATACATCTGCTATCGGTTATCACAGGTTGATACTGATATTGAAGACAAGACGTCATGGACCCAGTGACGCGCTGCACCACCCCTCCTAGCCACTCAGATATCTCTTAAAAGATATTTGTTTCATTTCTCACGGAGAACACTGCATAATCTATCGGCCTCTCATTCCGAGATGTGTTGATATTGAAAAGGTGGCACTCTGCTCCATGCCTCCGACGACTAAAAACCAAAACACACATTATAGAGTCTAGAGCCATGAGATTCATCAAAATATCTCGTTAGGAACACTTCCAAAATGATACACTTGTGTTCGCCAAAAAGAGCACAAGTTGTAAGAGTCTTAATGAGATCCAAGGATCTTGCCATTCATATCATTGATGGTTACGTGCTTTAAACGGTCTACAGTCATGGGGTGATCTCGAGCGACTCACTGAATCGTGGGTGCACTTTGGTGTGTCCGTGTAAGCCCTCTCGGGGGTATCCGGTTCAGAACGGCCTGGGGAAGGATTAGGGAAAGTCTTCACACTATGCTGTTGACAATCTCAAAGTCCCAACCTGTAAGCGCTGGATGATTATTACTAACGGTTTTATGCAGCTACCCAAAAACATCCATTAACCATCACCACATTCATCAATCATCTTCACCTCAGCATACTCATACTTATGAAGAACATCTCCAACAAAGCTCAAGTGTAAAAGTTCAAGACAAGAAGATCAAGTTAAAGACAAAGTGAAAAGACAAAGTCAAGAAGCTAATCAAGATGTCGAGAACAAGTTCATATGATGAAAGATTATGGGGAGATTGTTAGCATAAGTATAATGTCCAAGATGTATGAGTATGTTGGAGGTCACGATGCATCATCACATGAAGATGTTGATCAAGGCAAGAACAACCTCAAAATCGATTCTTTGAAGATCACATAGCATGAAGGAATGATGAATCAAAGACTGCTATACAACGACACTCAAAGCTCAAAGACATTGAAGAAGAAAGACCATCTCACATGGAGCATCATTTGAATGACCATCCCTTAGGGGGAGATTGTTAGGATTTATAAAAGTGATGGTCATTTACGTTTTATATTTTTGTAATGTGTCGTTGTATTTAATTAAGTAAAAGTAGTCTATGGGCTTGGACCTAATCTAATAGGTTAAATGTAATGTATTAAAGAGTCCATGTAAAAGCCCAACCCAAGTCCAAGCCCATCCACCCATCTCTCAAAAACTATAAATAGAACCTCCCACCCTCATTTGGGAGGTTGGTGTTCTGGGTGTTCTTTGAGAGTTATTAGTGTATGCTTAATGAAATCCCAAAGCCTCAATTCACTAAAGTATAATCACATAGATTTCCTAACACTAGTCTCAACTAGCAACTAATAACATCATGTGATCATCTAAGTTTAGGCAACTATTAAGCATGCATCATACCAAGCAATTTTATCATCTAGTGCATGCATGAGAAATATAAAACAAAGAATATGAACTAGATAAAGTTCATGAAAATAATAGAACATTAAGATTGATTAACTAATCAAAGTTACCAATGTCAAGTAAGAAATGTTAAGACAATTTAAACTTGTTAATGTTAGATGGACATTGCCATGACCCCATTAATAATAGCTTAATAATACTTAAGTTAGTGATACTACTTAAGTTAGTGCTATCTAATCTCTTTTCTTCCCCAACTTTTTAATCTTGTTCCCGAGCCCCTTGATTGCTTTTCCAATAGACTTGAACCCCCTGATTGTTTGCTCGTGCATCGACACTTGTCAATTGTACATGGTTGTTTGCCTTCTCATCACGGAAGTTAAATTGGTTTGATTGAAGGGAAGGTCAGTTGTTGGTTCGAATGATGACGTGTCAAGGTTTCGAAAGAAGGTGTTGGGAGAGGGAGTACGAGGACGAGACGTTTCGTCTTCATTCACCACATCATCATCCTCATCCATAGGTTGAGATGACGAACCATGACCGAAGGACGAAGACAAGAAAGTAGCATCGGAAGTGGATTTACGAAAACGTTTAGACCCTTTGTCTTTATGTTGCTTTGTGCGACGTTGTGGTCCACCAAGAGGTTTCATGACGGGATTGACTAGAAAATAGTCGACACTATTAAGATGTAGGTAATTTTCCATAACCCACTTGAATAGACGAGTAAGCACATGCCATATAGCATGAGCTTATCGGTCTGACTGTGAATGTTGGCCATCCTTTTGGCCATGTAGTATGCGAGGTTGTATGGCTCCTCGATACTAAGATAATAGAGCATGTGGGCAAGACTAGCCGGAACATGATCCCGGTTGCCCATAAGACACAACACGTTTTCTCGTAGAAAAAGTTCCCAAATTTTAAGATCAGGAAGAATCTCCTTGAGATAGAGTCGATTGGGGTCGAGATAGACAATGGAACCATCACGCTTTTGATGCGTTTTGGCGACTTGAGGAATTTGGATGTGTTGTTTTATGGTTTCAAGGTTGGGGATTTCGGTACAATAAGGACCTTCACTTTCAAGATTATAGTGAAGTGACTCTAAGGAATGGTCTTCAGCGTATGCACACTGACCATACGAAGGAACACCGAGAATGTCTCCAAGCTCGGTAATAGACAACATGATGTTTTGGTTTTGAATCCAAAAATCAAGGAAGGCATTACCCTTAAGATCATTGAAGGTGCGGACACGACTATAGAATTCGAGAATGAAATGAGGACAAATTTGATCATTTATTTTGTAAAAACAATCAAATTGAATCGTAGGAAAACAAGCTTGGATGTTATCCAAGAGAACAAAATGAGCATCGAATACACGACCTTTGTGTATATATCAATGTTGGACTCTAGCGAGATAAGCTTTTTGCTCATCGGGGATGTTTGGATCATTGACTAGAATGGGAATGTAATCTTTGGTATCTTGATAATCCATACGAGGCATTGTTACCTACAAAAATATAATTATGTATATGTTAATTTTGTTGCATTTTGATGATCACATTCTTGGTGTGTGTGCGCCTAAATGCAAACAATGTGGAGGTGCGGTAATCTTGACTCTAAAACAAAACTAATGAGATTACCCAAACACTCCTAACTTCACTTTTGTTCAATCAAATGTGTCGAAGAATACACATTAATCATGTATTTCGATCAACATTTGTGAGATCATGTATGCATGCAAAATCGTTTTTAGTTTGCATCAACAATGCACGAAAAAGGTTTAATGATCCTAGATATGTGAAATTTTTCGAAAAACAATGGAATTGGGGTGTTTGGCAAATTGCGTCAACTTGGCGCCAAAAATCTTAAAACTGAAATGTTTCAATGTTAATGATTCCTAATCCAATTTTAAGTATCCTAGACATGATTCCACTAAGAATATTTAATCTTAATCCGATTTAACTAGTAAAAATCGGACTAATATGTATAATATAAGTGGGTTTATGCAAATCCTAGGTTTAGGGAATCATGTATGTTATACATTGTCTAATCCTAGTCCTAATTGCATAAAAGTTTAATCAAAATTGAAAAACCTCAATTCTATTTTATGCATAAGAACAAACCCTAGACTCAAATTGAAAAGAAATTAAGGTTAATTGACTTACAATTTATGTTGTAGTGATTAAGATTCTTTGATTGCAATGCCTCGAACTTGATTTACAAGAATGTATTAGGATTTGGGTGTGGTGTTCAGTTTTGACAGCAGATGAAAAGTGGTTATGTTTGTTTGAAATAAGTGTGCAGAGGGAAAAGAGAAGAAAAACGGGCTTCAGCAGATACACGGTACCACGGTACCACTAAATTTAGTGGTACCGTGCCACTTTAATGGTGTCGTGTATATCTGAGACCCATTTTTGTTCTGTTTTGAGTTTTGATGAAGTAATCTTACTTATTTAGTAAGACTTTTTGACGCGAAGGAAGAGTTTATACCTAATAAACTCTTTTAATGGAAACGATTAGGTGGAATGACAAGGAATGACCTTAGTATTTTCGAGGAAATGCATAAGTAGTCATTGGAGGAAAATAAGGATTGACTTTAATATTTCCCGTGAAATATGTAGAAGTCATTAGACGAGATATAGAGGATGACTACAATATTTCCAGTGAAATATTTAATTAGTCATGAATGACTCATAGAGTTATGATGCAAGACGAGAGAAATAACTTCAATATTTCCAGTGAAATATTAAAATTTTTATATGACGAGACGTAAGGAATGACTTAATATTTCCAGTGAAATATTCAACAGTCATGAGATGAGACGTATGGAATGACTTAATATTTCCAGTGAAATATTTGACAGTCATGAGACGAGATTTAAGGAATGACTTAATATTTCCAGTGAAATATTCAACAGTCATGAGACGAGATGTAAGGAATGACTTAATATTTCCAGTGAAATATTTAACAGTCATGAGACGAGACGTAAGGAGTGACTTAGTATTTCCAGTGAAATATCTAAGGATCATGAGAAGAATGAGAGGGATGACTTGAAAAGTCACGAGGCGATACGTAAGGAATGACTTCAATATTTCCAGTGAAATATTCGAGTGGTCATAAGAAGGATGAGAGGAGTGACTTAATATTTCCAGTAAAACATTGAGCGAGTCACGTGGGATGAGAAGGATGACTTAAAAAGTCATAAGGCGAGATGTAAGAAATGACTTCAATATTTCCAGTGAAATATATAGAAAGTCATAAGGCGAGATATGAGAGATGACTTCAATATTTTCGAAGAAATATTCAAATAGTCATAAGAGGGATGTGAAGAACGTATTGGTTAGGATATCGACGATGTTGTCCTTTAAGGGAAACTTTTCTAAGAAAATGATTCCTCTTTGGAAATTATCGCGACGGAGGAGATGACGTACTTCGATGTGCTTTGTACATGAGCAATCCACGGGGTTCTCGGTCAAGTCTATTTGCACCTTGGTTGTCTCAGTCGATTAGAGCTTGTTTCATCCATAGTGCTTGTTGTCATGCCTTTCCGGCGCTTATGTATTCGGCTTCAGTCGTGGAGATAGCAAGAGTGGTTTGTTTCTTGGAGAACCAAAAAGTTTGACAACAGCCTATGAAGGCACAAACATAACTCTCTCTTCATCAATCCACATTATCTCCTGCATTATCAGAGTTGGCATAGAAAACGGTTTCTACACCAATCTCCTTAAGATATCATAATCTCAAGTGTATAGTGCCTTTAATGCATCGGAAGATACATCAAACGCTTTAAGGTAAGAAGTTTTGGAATCCTTCTTACAAGTGAGCACAAAGCCAAACACTAGACATGATATCGGGCCTACTTGCCGTTAGGTAAATTAGATTACCTATCATGCCCCTAACCTAGTACTATCCGCGTACTCACCTTCATCGTCTCTTGTGAGATTCGTCTCCGCGGACATGGGCGTAAGTGTAGATTAAGATAGTTTTAATCTAAATATCTTATATATATATATATATATATATATATATATATATATATATATATATATATATATATATATATTATATATATATATATATATATACTTTAGTATACTTAGACTTAAGAAGATGCTATCTTTAAGTGATATAGTGTGAGGGCTAGGGATGAAACTTAATTCACTTATCATGCTCATCTCAAACTTGTCACGCATGATCTTTGAGCGATCATTGTACATTTCTGGACAAGCTGAGTTTGTCATAATTGTCTTTGACAAATATTTGAGTCATGATGAAATGTGAACTTCGTTTCTTTATGATAATGCCTACTATGTTAGATTCTAATAACACTACATGCTTAGCAATCCTACTAACAAAGGGTGTTTTAAGAAAGCGTACCTTAGCCTGAGGTGTTCCCCTTAAAACTCAAAGACTAGACTACCTTTGTTGAAAGCTAGGCATATGAGACACGACTTGACTTTGCGTCACAAGATTAGTACAATCACCAATCATACTCCATTAGTTGGACTTCAAGTTGCTTTCGCAACCATTTCTATCTAGCAAGACAGAAGCTGTTAGGAATATAAATATTCATATGAAAGACTCGGTCACCCCGAGTATCCATTAGCATTGAGTTAGCTTGTAGGCTTATTAAATACTAGTTTAGTTATAGTTATATTAGTTTAGTCGTAGTAATATTTGTGGAGTTGGGTCGGGTCTTTACCCATTGTCGGCTCACTCCACAGCCCATGTGGGACGTATCTTATATAAGTATAAATACCCTTTCCCACATAAGGGAAAGGGTTGGATGTTCACTTTCTCTTAAGCTAATACATTGAACTTTCTCTTACTAGAATATCCCAACCTCTCTTTTCTCTCTCTATAATTTGGTCAATACATAAATCCATCATTTTGTTATGATATCCAATAGCTTACAATTGGTATCAGAGCTCATGGTTTGATTAGCTTGATTGTGTTTGCGTTTTCTTGGTTAGTTTAGATCAAAATTTTGGTTTTTGAAGGTTTATAGGCTTATTCTTGGTGTTCTTTGATTCTCACATTTGTGGTGTTAAAGATAGTGTTTTTATAGTTGTTATAACCTTCTAGGATCAAGTTGTGCAAAAGAAACCAAGCAAAAACATTCAAAAGGGTGATTTTTAGGTGAAAAAGTTAGTTTTTCTTCCCTGCGATTTGACTCTCGGTAAGGATTTCCTCGTTGCGATTTGAGTTGGGTAAGGATAAGTGTTGTTGCGATTTGGTGTACATCGATACTACCATTTGGCATTATTATTTAAAAGGGGAAAAAGACAAATCGCAAGAAAACGACAGTTTTCTCCTATTGTGAACTGCGATTTGATCCTTGCGATTTGGATATTTCTGGGTTGCGATTTGAGTTTGTCTGCGATTTGAGGGTTGCGACTTGAGGGTTGCGATTTGGGCAATTGAGATTTGGTTCCTACGATTTGAGTCCAGCGATTTGAGTGTTGAATGGTTCAATGTTGCTATTTGACTAGCTTCTTCACTGCGAATTGCTCCTGATTCTTCATTGAGATTTGCCCAATTGCACTCATTACTTGTAGATCAAACCATTACGTAAACTCAACTCATTCATACCTAATCACAACTAAACGTAATAATAATTCACCTACTTTAACCTACAATCATTCCTTTTAACATACAATCACTAATCATTGTACCGATCCAACAATTATCATAACACATCCAATTTATTATTATCTCACGGTTTCTTCTTGATTTTGTAAAACTCTGTGAAAGAAACGATTTCTCGGTTTAAGTCATAGATTTGTAAAATCCCATGCACGTTTGTACCATGTCTACTACTTCAGATTCTTTCATATCTGAGGTACTCAAGTTGTACGACACGAATGATAAACATAAGACTTCCGATCTTGTACAACAAATAAACGTGTGTGATTCTGATAATGCTAATGTGGAATCGTCATGCTCGAATTCTCACGAGAAAGAGTGTCATCAGCCACTAATGTTGACTAATGCAAAGGAAAGTCGCATTGAATGTTTTCAATTACTTCACTCACATCTCAAGGTTCTGTTTGAACAACCTGGATACTTGGGAGGATACAAACGTGCATTTGCAAAACTCTTTGGTCAAGATGTTCAGAATTTCACAGCCAAAATGATTCTGTATTTAGATCAACTTGAACAATAGCTTGACAAAGGAGAATTTTCTGAAGTTAGATCCATGGCTGCCTTCTGTGTGATCAACAACCAACTCCAAGTGTTCATTGATTCGCAATTTACTGTGGATTATGATTATGACAGTCAAATGACGAAAAAGTGTTTTGCTAATTACACTGGAATCGAGGTTGACGTGTTCAGAGTTACATTACTCCAACTTATGAGTAATGTTAAGGGGTTCATTAATGAAAGAGCACAACATATGGGGAACGGGACAGGGTCAGATAAGCATGATGATGGCAACAACTCAGGGACTGATATCATACATGGTGTAGATGTAGATCTCAGACAAGTAAATCACCGAGTACCATCTGCTGAGGTACATCTGTCTGATCAACACAATGTTCTTTCTAATGAACGACAACATACTGATCAAATTAAACCTACTTATGACACATATCTGTTGGAAAAGACTGATAGCAATATCACCTCTGATTCAACAAAGATGAGACATAAGGGGGGATAAATTGATCAGGATGCTGAACATGATGATGCGTCAGGGTCTTTGCTTACGGCTGAGTTTTTCAAATCAAATAATATGGTTGAAAAGGAAGTTTTTAATGAACTTTCAAACAAATTTTTACAGCTTGAAAAACATTGTATTTCACTTGAAATCGCAATGCAACAAAAGGAAGAAAGTTTTCAAACTAACCTACCATGTAAAAATCTGGAACTCCCTGAATTCCGTGAATTCTTTATGATAAATGATTTGAAAGCTTAGCTAGAAGCTAAAAACTTAACTATCAACAACCTGAAAAATAGTTTGACTGAGATGTGTGACATTTGCAATGAAGTTAAGGCTAAACATAACAATAAAGTGGCAAAATTACTTACTGAAAATGAGACTTTGAAAAGGCAATGCAAAAACCTATGTGATTCAATCAAAGAAACGAAATATAAGTTTATAGAACAGACAACCTCTTTGATTGCCAAAAATGATGAATTCAAAGCTCAAATTCAAGAAAAAGGTTTCACAATCACTGCCCTAAAGAACAAGTTAAGGAAAACTGGAAATAGTGTGAACACTAAGTTTGCAATACCATCAACCTTGGGAACGCCAGTCTCACAACCTCGTAGAAACCAAAAAGTTGTTAGACAACCAACTGCGTTTAGAACTGAATGACCAAAATCATCTAACCCGAGGTGTGCAACCCAAGTTGATGTGAAACAAGTTTTGTCAAAACCAGTCACTTCACAATCTAGACCAAATGATCAGGCAGTTAGTGTTCATTCTAAGGCTCAATCTCATAAAACTAAAGCTAAGGAAGTAAATGCTCATGCTAAGATTCGATCCCTTAAGACTAGAAGCCACAACAGGCCCGCAGGACCAAAGAGTCATACTCAGAAACCTGATAGGCAGATTGCTGTAGGACCAAGAACTTCTCTCAACAAGCATTCTACTGCGTATGAGAAATCTATCACTCCTAGATCTTGCCTTAGGTGGTTACCGATGGGTAGAATTTTTAAGATGGTTGGCCTTAGATGGACACCTATTAATGCAGATGGCATTTCAAAGATTGATTGTGAAACTCCAAAAGGTCTGGATACCGATGTCACTAACCCATATAAAAGCAAGCAAAATCATCATGTTAGTGCAGGGAATCCTTATTTAAGTGCAGGTACATCGACACTTTCCTTCAAGGAAAAACTCAGAGTGTGGCGGCCAAAAGGACTAAAATCTCCTAATTTGGGGGTTCAGGAAACTCAACAGTGATGTACGTGCATAATGATTTCTGAAGAAACCAGCTCAGGACTCGTGCTGCAACAGTCTATCTTGGGAAGAATATCAGTGCCTATTCTTCATGTATCCTTTGTATATATTTTAAATCAAAATATAGAATAGAAATATATATATATATCTAAAGTGTAAATAGATAGATATAAAACCAACAAAAACCATAAAAATCTGAAAAACTCAAAAATACCAAAAATAGTTTCTCTAGGCATGTCTTCTATTTATCGATAACATTTACGGTCCTAGAAATGTCATTCAATAATGACACGGGGATTTAAATGAATCTAGAGCAGAAGTTAAACTGAATGGTTAAAACATGTCATGATGGCTTGCAGTTACTTCACACTGTAACCCGCTCTTCATCATGGGGAAAGCATGTCGCCAAAAAGACTGTTGTTCCTCCAATTGGGTGATGTTCACCCGGGCATGGATTACTTTATATCCATGTTTCCTCGAAATGATGTACGTTTTAGTGCATCATTTCTCGGTTAAGAAGAGAAATCTTCTTTGCAACCGCAAATACTTTTTCGTCTATGATTCTTTAGGAAAGTATTTTGCTTCACTTGGTGGTTTAATGCTATTGAAAAAAAAATCAATTGGAATTGAGCTCTCATAAATTTTTCATACTCAATCAACGACTACAGCATTCTGATTTGTAATCAGGTCATTGATTGAAGGGGAGAGTATCTTTCAAAATTTATGACAATCAACGAGCATCTACAATCCATTGACTCAATCAATTGTGAAAAGACTTGTTTCAATATGTGCTTCAATTTGAGAGGGGTGTTAATCTAGTGTCAACTTCAAAAAGGGGCCATAATTTTCTTTTATATGCAAGCATAGGGACTCATATGCAATTTTCTAGTTGTTTCCTAGGCGTATATAAACTTTGAGGACCATTCATGCATGTATTGAATGTTAAAGCCCAACTTAGGAAAGACAGGGACCAAATCTGCCAATTTTTGAAAGTTTTGCTCTAGGTATAAATTAATCTCTTTCGATTTGACCTAGTCAAAAGATCATATCTCTGTCAAACCTTTGTCTAAACAACACTATTCATCCTTCACCCTCTTTTGCGATTTGCCTGTTTTTCTTTCGAATCTATGGAAACTTTTGCCTAGGTATCAAGTGCTTTATGATTAAGTCAGTAGTTTATCTTGATTAACATTGCTTGATTCTAATTCATCTCTATCGTATCCTAGGTAGCCCAGTCAAATCGTCATCCAAATCTTGGTTAGTGCTTGTTTAAGTTATTTGTTTGATGGGATATGTTCAATATCATGTGTAGATTCTTGGTTAACTATTGTCTTGCTTCTTTAATTCACTCTTGATTGTGTACCTTGATTTTTGAATTAATATTGACTCTTAAAAAGTCAAAATTAAGTTAGTGGTGTTGTGTTAGTGCCTGGCAATTTAAACTTCTCCTTGCCATGTTTATGTTCTCGTGTTAGATGTCTAGGTGTAGTGATTAGGTGTAAAATCTTGTGTGACTGATTTGTTAGGCATTCTTGATTGCGATTTGGAGTCTTTTGCTTGCGTAAGATTTGATTTGATGATTCTAGGTTGCGAGTTAAGATATTGAGACTATGTGTGTTCTGTATGTCACTGATTGTGTTTTGGGTTTAATCTTCTTAGTTGCGATTTGCTTATACACTCTTGATTACGACCTGCTGTTTTGTCCTCGGTTATATGTTGTTGATTGACTCCTGGTGGCTTAAGACTCCTATTTGCGATTTGATTGCATGATCTTGATTGCGGTTTAAGTGGATGATGCTTGGTTACGATTTGCCTGTTATGTTCTTGGTTGCAATTTGCCTGTTATATTCTTGGTTGCGAGTTAGAGGTTAGCCATTGTGGTTGCGGTTTGAATATGTAATGCCTGGTTGCGATTTGACCAATTGTGCTTAGTTGCGATTTGACAGTTCAATCTTAACTGCGATTTGAGTATTTAAGTTAAGCTGCGATTTGGTGGTTAAAAGCTTTGTGATTGCGTTTTGATTATTTTGTGTTAGTTGCGATTTGAATATATTTTCCCTGTTGTGATTTGACAGCCCCATGTTGCGACTTGAGTAAAAAATTAGTCTGCGATTTGAATATCTTTGAATATTTTATTATCTGCAATTTGACTGATGAGTGTCAGGATTGCGAGTTGAGCATAATATTAAGGTCAAACCGCAAAGTCTGCGATTTGGTTTGGAAACAATTTTATATTCAAATTGTGGGACCACCAGTGTTGCGATTTGCTCGTACCTTGTTGCGATTTGAATATTTAATTATTGCAATTTGACCCAGTGAATAATTGTTGCATTTTGATTAGGCTGCGATTTTATCCTTAGAATGCTTGCGATTTAGCTGTTGCAATTTGTATTGCGATTTGATCACTTACTTGATTGTTGCGTTTTGAGTACTTTGCGATTTGATCATTAGATGGATTGCGATTTGGCTGTTTCTATTTGGTTTATTGTGGTTAAGTCATATATATATGCCTATAGTCTTGTCTAATCACAATCCTTGCATATTGTAAACTATGAATTTGCAATTGTCAAATCACTTTCGCACTGTGACTAATTAAGATTCTATAGGTGCATTTTGGTTCTATACTATGATCTAACAATGAGCATTGGATATCGTCTAACATTGTATCTGTATGTTTATTTCCCTGTGAATGTAAGTTTGCAGATTCAATGGCCGAGATTTATGTCAATGTTCCTGCTAAACAAGCTCCTGCAGTTCCTCCTCCTATTCGTTCAGATGAACAAATCTTACCTCATGACAAATGGGTTTCTATTGGAAGGAGCAACTACTATTTAGATATGGATAAATCTCAACCCAATCCTATCTACAAAATCGCGGTGGACATACTTAAGGAAACCACATTCTTCAGTGCATTCACAGCTAGCTCAGCTATTCCTGCCATCTACATTCAGCAGTTTTAGAACACTATGAGCCTTAACAGAGATACTGGTTCCTACCGTTGTCAGCTGGATTAACAATGGTTTGATCTTACCAAAGACACCCTCAGAGAAGCATTACAAATCACACCGGTCATTGTAGACAAACCATTTACTCCACCACCACCACCCGATGACCTCATCAACTTCATAAATGATCTGGGCTACCCCATAACAGTCAACACGCTATCTGCAGTGATCACTAATGATATGTATCAGCCATGGAGGGAAATCATCACTATCATCAACATGTGTCTCACTGGAAAAACCTCAGGGTGTGAAAGACCAAGGGCTCCAGTGCTGCAGATTTTATGGGGAATCATTAAAAGAGCCAACATTGATTTTGCTGAAAGGATCTGGGAGGAATTCACTCACTCCATTCACACTTTCATTGAGGACAAGATGAAACCAGCTTTGCATAAGGTTAGTAAGAAATCGGTCAACAAACTGGTGATTCCGAGCATCAGATACACAAAGAGAATAATCCATCATCTTCAATGTTTGCACAAGTTTCATCAAAGATCTGACTCTCCTCTCCACTTACCATCTGACGAACATGTCCTGGGAAATCTCATGTTCTCAGCCAAAGGAACCAAGCAAGAGGTCTTTGGGATGATTATACCTGAAGCTCTCATCTCAGATGACATTCAAAATGCTCCATATTTTCTGGATTATGTGAATAGAGTGGGTGTATATCAAAAGTATATTGATGATAAACTTGTTGATGAAGCTGAGTCCCCAGCTCCAAAACTGACCAAGTCATCAAAACAACAGAAGTCAACCAAGCAAAGCATGCCAAAACCCAAGAAGCGTAAAGAGGCATCAACTACTGACGATGCTTCGGGGCGCACGAAGAGATCCAAGAGGGGTGATGTGAGTAAGAAACAGGGGTCCAAAAGGCGAAAACTGGAAAAACAACTTGTAGATGAAGATGTTCTCATATCTGAACCAACTCTGTGTGATGAGGAGGATGATGTCCTTCAAAGGACCCTGGATCTTAGTGCAAAAGAATACGCGGAGTTGATGGGACACTCTACTAAAGGTGTGATCCTTAGAGAACCAGATACCGGAAGACGTCAACCAATGCCCGAAGTGGAAGGAAAAGGAAAGGGGATTGCCACTGTCGAACAAGTTGCTCAGACACTTCTGGATATCTCCTCTCCAGCATCCAAATAAACTACCACAAAGTTCATCCTCAATAAACGCGAATCCGAACCCTCCAAAACCGTTGAATCCTCTGAAGCTGCAATAGAAAAGTCTCTGAGTTTAGAACTCAATCTTGAATCCAGTGAGACAGAATCCGATGAACTGGCAACTGAGGAGAAAAATGCTGAGATGAATGTTGAACATACTAAAGATGATGCAGGACTAGAGACTGACAAAGTTGATAAAGAGATTCAAATTCTAGAAAAAGAAGTCACATTGGATCCTCCACTTGAATCACTTCACGATGAGTTCGTATCAACGGCATATCCAGGAGTTCAAGAAAATCTAAAGATGAGAATCGATGATCAGACTCACCTGGAGGAACCGGTTAGCTCAACGGGCACTCTATCTTCTCTCAAGAACCTTGAACACGACCCTACCTTTGGGGATCAATTTATCACAGACAAGACTACTGATGCTGATGCTGAGATTGAAAAATCAAATGAAGAAAAGGAGGTTGTGTCAATGGTATCTGTCATGATTGAACAAGACACATCTGCAGTCCAACAATGGCAATTCCAACTCCTACCATAACACCAATCATAGATACTCCCTCATCTGCAACAACCACCACAACAACTATCACAACCACAATCCCAATTACACAATCTCCAACCACCAACGAGAGCTTAGAATCCCGTCTTGAAGATGCTCTCAGACGCATTGCGGTTCTGGAAGGTTACGACTTGTCTCACGGTTCTCGGCTGTCAAAACTGGAAAATCTCAACCTTGAATATAAGGTAATCACTGCTGTTGATGAACATGCTGCTGAAGCAGTAAGATGGGCAATGGAAGCACCGTTGAGAGCACGCTTCAGAGATCTTCCCACCACAGATATGAAGGAAATTCTTCTTCAGTGTATGTATGAGACGAATCAAGACAAAGGTCATGAAGATCACAGAAAATTATACGAAGCATTGGAAAGATTGATTGACCGTGACAACGCTGATCAACTCATGAAGGACCTGGCTGAAACACGAAGAAAGAAGAAGAAGAGCCAGGAAAAACCCTATACACCACCTGGGTCTCCACCACATCCTCCTCCACCTCCTCCACCATCTGGGGCATCTGGATCTGCAGGTTTCTCTGGAGCTTCAGGATCTTCTGAAGCATAACCACCACCTCATCCTCCTGTATCAACTACTGAGAAAGATCCGTCGAAGCAGTCTACTGGTCCAAGCTCATCGAAGAATGTTTCATCCACTGGATATGCTGCTTGGACGACATTTAACACCAGATTCAAGCCTTCTGTCTCATCAATTCCTGGAGATTTTATTATGCACGAAGAATCAGCTATCAACGCTCAAGATTCGCATTTAGATGATGATGAAGACACCGCAAATGCCCATATTCCCAAGGTTAATCTAAGGAACAACTGGTGGTGATCTTTCTCATAGGATGACAGATCAGGAACTCCTGTGATTACTCTTACTGATGAAATGAAGAAGACATGGTGGAAGTCAACATCCGAAGATGACAGACCTTCAACACCTGAGCCAGCTTGGTCCATCCCTTCCTCTGATAAGCATGTCCCTGATAGCAACTGGGCCGATGCTATTATGTCCAGCTATGTGCCTCCTCCAGAAAACTCACTGCTTGTATAGACTGGAGACATGGGAGCTTTTATAGATTGGTACTGTCAGAAGCAAGGAATCACCAAACTGACGCCTAAGGACTTGGAAGAGCCGACGTACAAAATTGTTAAAGCATTTCATCCAGATGTGGTTCATCTTCAGTTCCAGAATGTTAGGAATATAAATATTCATCTGAAGACTCGGTCACCCCGAGCACTCATTAGCATTTAATAGCTCGTAGTAATATTAGTACTATTAGTAATAGATTAGTTATTTTAGTATTTGTGGAGTGGGTCAGGTCTTTACCCACTGTCAGCTCGCTCCACAGCCCACACGGGGCACTTATTATTGTACCTATATATACCCCTCTCCACCTAGGAGAGGGTTGTAACTCCTTCTCATTTTCACATAATACAAGTTCATTTTCTCTCTCTAAGTTCCTACTTTCTTTCTCTCTCTAAAACCGCCACTTTAATTCGACCAAATCTCCATTGTTTGTGTGTTATATGATTATGAATATGCTACAAATGGTATCAAGAGCCATGGTTAGGTTCGTGTAAGAGCATATTCAGATTCGTGGTGTGGATTTTTGGCCATTTTTGGTTCGTATAAAATAGTGAAGAAAAACCCTTGTTTTATCTTTGTTTGTGGTTAAATCTGTTGAAAACATGTACTTTTGTGTTCAAAGAACTGTTTTACATCTTCCTTGATAATATACAACTTGGTTAGTGAGTGTTTGTGGAAGATTTGAAGGGTTTCTTGGCAGCGGTTTGGCTTTCGGAAGAGTTTTCATCGCAGCGGTTTGACTCTCGGTGAAGGATTCCTGGTAGCGGTTTATGTTATTCGGGTAATTCTAAGTAGCGGTTTGGTAAACAGCGGTTTGGATTATAACCAAATTAGGAAAAGGACAAAACGTACTGAAAAGGACGTTTTGTCCACTTGCGGTTGCGGTTTGTCAGTTCTTGTCTCTAGCGGTTTGTCGTTTAACAGCAGCGGTTTAACCTACAGCGGTTTAGATCGTAGCGGTTCAGGATTCAGCGGTTTAATCTTCAGCGGGTTGAGTCTTAGCGGTTCTGGTCTCAGCGGTATAATCTTTAGCGGTTTAGGTCTTAGCGGTTCTAGTTTCAGCGGTTTAGCTCTCAGCGGTTAAATCTTCAGCGGTTTAGGTCTTCGCGGTTCTGGTTTCAGCGGTTTGATCATAGCGGTTGGGTTAATTACTGCGGTTTGAGAATAGCGGTTTGGTATTCAGGACTTGCGGTTTGACTTAGCGGTTTGTTGTGTGTGTCAGCGGTTTAGATATAGCGGTTTGGTCTTCAGGTTTAGCGGTTAGATATTAGTGGTTTGCCTAGGGTTTTAGCGGTTTGATACTTACTGTTTGAATTGCACTTCAGCGGTTTTGGAATTGTGGTTTGTTCTTGAATTTTGTAAAATCCCACGAAAGAACTCATTTCTCGGTTTAAATCTCAAGAATTGTAAAATCCCGTATACAGTATGGCAACCATACCAAGCACTGCATCTGATGATATTCAAGCAGCTGGGTCCGATACCCGTCCTCCTATGCTTGATCGGATGGACTATGAGTCGTGGGCACAACGAATACGGCTTTACTGCTTGGGCAAAGAAAATGGATTTAATATTCTCAAATCCATTGATGAAGGACCATTTCAGATGGGCACCACCAGAGATGTTGTTACTACTGGTGATGACGGAACTGTCACTTTGGGAATCGACAGGCCTCGAACTTACAATGATCTCAATGAGGAAGAAAAGAAGAGGTATGATGCAGACATTAGAGCCTCAAACATTGTCATTCAAGGTCTGCCCAAAGATGTTTACAAACTCATCAACTTCAACACTGAAGCAAAAGCAGTATGGGACAATGTAAAAATGCTGCTGGCTGGATCAGAACTCACAAAGGAAGATCGTGAGTCACAACTGTATGATGAGTTTGAGCATTTTAAGATGAACCCTGATGAGAACATTACAGACTACTATGTGAGATTTCCTAAGTTGGTAAATGACATGAGGATCATCAGAATGACTATGCCCAACATCCAACTTAACTCAAAGTTTGTAAACAACATGACTCCAGAATGGGACAGATTTGTTACTGCAGTAAAACTCAACAAAGGTCTGAGAGAAATAAACTATGAACAGTTGTATGCCTATCTACAACAACATGAGAAACATGCTGCTTATGATTGTCTGTTGAGAGAAAAACTCAATCCAACTGCATCAAATGATCCACTGGCATTTGTTGCAAATGCTCAGCCAATCAACCAATTGTCATCTGACCAAGCTTATCACCATCCCTATTCATTACCATCTGCTATGAGTCCACTACTGGATTCCGGTTACACTCACACCGACAAAATGATTGATAACCTTACCAACCAAGTGTCCTTACTTGTTCAACAATTTAAAGCAACACTCCCTCAGACTAATAATCAACTCAGAACCTCATCAAACCCACGCAATCTGGCAACGGTGAAGGATGGAAGAATTGTAGTTCAAAATTTTCAGGGGAGGCAAAACTTGAATCAAAGGAACATGGGTCGAGGTAATGTGTAGATCAAAGTAGGGAATGCAAATCAGGGGCAGGGGAAACAGCCTAAGTGTTATAATTGTGGTGGACTTGGACACATTGCTAGAAACTGCAATCAACCAAAACGTCTTAAGAACTAAGACTATTTCAAGGAAAAGATGCTGTTGATGCAGGCTCAAGAGAATGGACCTGTGTTGGACGAAGAAGAAATGTTGTTTCTTGCTGGCGATGGGGGAAATACCTTTGATGCCGCTGTGGACGAACAGCCAGTTCAGGACCTTGCACTTAATGATCCCAACATTTTCAAAGCTGATGATTGTGATGCTTTTGACTCTGATGTGGATGATGAACCAACAGCTCAAACAATCTTCATGGCTAATCTGTCCTCTGTTGTCTCATCACCTCAACAAGCTGGTTCCTCCAATGCATCTGTGATTTCTAAGGTACTAAAGCTTTATGACACATATGACGTGGTTGATAAACAAAAGATTCCCAACGAAGTACAACAGGCAGATGGGGTTGATTCAGATAATGTTGACATGGGAAATAGTAATATTATTCCATATGAACAATATGTGAATCACAACAATGTGTCTGATGTACAAGGTGGTGCATCTTTTGTTGAAAATATTGCTTGTGTTGTGGATAATGCCTGTGTGGTAGATAATGCTTGTGAGTGGCATGAAAACACTGAGTTTGTTCCTGATGACCCCTTGACCACTAGACTAAACATATATAAAGATCAGGTGGCAATTTATGAACAACGTGCTAAATTTGAACTAACTGAACGTGAGCAGAAAATGGATAGTCAAATGCGTATACTTATAACTGAGCGTAATTTAAGGGAGCAAACATTAAAACAAGAGTTGAATTCTTTACAAAAACTGCTAGATTAGACTGTTAAACAAAAACAGGAGGCCCTAGAGCATGTAAATACACTAAAACAAGATTTCAAGGAAAAAGAATCTCAACTCTTAAATGATTTCTCAAGACTTAAAAACTTAAAGAATAAGCTTGAAAATAAGTTGTACACGCAAGACCAATCTAGACAAACGGTTCAAATGATTCAAAAGCACAAAAAGTTGTGTGATAAGTACAGTGTAAGTAATGTAGGTGAACCTAAATTAGCTCTCCTTAGGAAAGCTAAAGTGACCCAACCTGCCTTATATGATGCCAATGTGATGATTATGCCTGGTCATGCCCCACCTGATGTTTCATCGTTAGAAGAGAGTAATGTGATAGATGTGAGAAATAGAGAAAGAATGAATGAGAAAATGAAGGATCCCAAATGCATAGCCAATCGAATAATAGTCAAACCCCATGAATATTATGAGGAGAATCGATTGACTGTGTTTGCACCTCAAAAGAATTTAATGCCTGAACAAATATTTTGGTCTATTGATATGGAAAAGAGAAAGGCCGATGAACTTGAAGCCAAAACTCCATCCCTTAGGAAAATTGGAGCTGCGACGGTGTATCCTCCCAATACACCTAGGCATTTGGTTCCTTTGACTCTTCCTACTAAATGGAAAACCTTAATTAGCATATATGTACTTTGTTAACTATTTGCTGATTTTGATAAAACATGTAAGAAGAGAATTACACCAACCGGAATTACTGAGGGGGAAAGGGGTTTTGAACGGACAAAAAGGTGTTACTTAACTGAGGTCATTCCATTCTTTAAATTACTCAAGGAACAGTTTAAAGGATTGCAAAACGCTCTTGAAACTGAAGTAAATGAAATGAAAGTAATGTTTAAAGATATGGAAAATAAGGTAGCTCAAAATGCGATAGAACTTAAGAGCCGTGAGATCGAGAGAAAGAACATTCTCATCACCAATGAGAATTTGATTGCTAGATGTATTGCACAGGATATATTTTATACTGCCACTGATTCTGCTTTAACTGCCTGTCAATTTCATGAGTATTCTATTGCATTGAATGTTACCCAGAATCGTGTTGTTGAGCTTGAGGGGGAGAAATTGAAACTGCAAGAGAAAATTCAAAATGATGACCATGATAACATGGTCAAGCGTTTTTCAAAACTAGAAGTTGATTATCTTAATTTACAATTAAAATATCAACACTTAGAAGAAAAATGTAAAATATCAATTGCCAAGACATCTCTGGATGCTCCTGATTTTGATACATATTTTGAATTGAGTAAACGTGATGAAAAAATTCAAGCTCACACCAACACGATTCGACAGTTGAGGGCTCAAATTGCACAATTAAAGTCAAATAAGAGTGAAACAATTGGCACCAATAAACCATCGTCTTTGGATTCTCAGAATTTTTACTTCAGGACACTATCAATAAGTTACATGGTGAAAATGAGTGTTTTCGAGCTCAAAATTCAAAAATCAAATAGCATTACAAAGAGTTATATGACTCAATTAAAGTCACACGAAACATTCATAATGAAAAGATAACTGCTTTGTTAAATGAAATTGAGAATCTTAAGACTCAGGTGAAAGGAAAAATGCCAATTGACACTTGTGATAAGGTTGCTCCAAAGGTTTCTGTTGTTAGAAAGTATGATGTTGATGTTGTGCCTATTCTAATTCCCCTTAGGAACAATAGGTCTGCCCATCAAATTTATCTTAATCACGTTAAGGATAGCCTGGATATACTTCGTGAGATTGTAGAGGAGGATAGGATAGAAAAACCACTTGATAAAGCAGTTGTGGATGCTTGCTTCCTCACTAAAAGGTCTCAGGAATTTTTAGAGTACGTCATTGGCACTGGCCCTAAGATTGATAACAAAGGAGATAGATTTGTTGCATCATCATCTATGACTAAAAACAAGCAAGTAACCTTTGATCTACCACTGAGAACATCAGAACCCAGCGCATCAAAGTTAGGAAAGCAAATGACAGTAAAACAAACTAATGTTCCCATCATTACTTCTACAGGAGTAAAATGTGACACCAAAGCTAGCGGGTCAAAGCCTAGAGGCAATGCAAGGAAAGATAGGACTGCGCCAGCTAAGAGTAGTCACGAGAAGGAAGTAGAAGCCCAACTTAGGAACAATAAGTTTGCAATGAGTAGAATGAATCGTGTTGATTCTAGTATCAAAAGTACTGTAATTAATGCGAATTCTAATGCTGTCTGTAAAACATGTAACGAATGTTTAATTTCTGCTAATCATGATGATTGTGTTGTGTCATTTTTGATGTCTCCTGTACAACCCCATGTTAAGAATGTTAGGAAAACTGAAACAAGTAAGAAAGTTTGGAAGGCAACAGGAAAAACGTTTGCAAATGTCGGGTATCAATGGAGACCCACTGGAAGGAAGCTCACTTTAGGAGATCAGTGCCCCTTAACTAAATTGAATAAACATAAAGTAGTGAAGGTTAAGGAATGGAGACCAACTGGTCGAATGTTGCCTTTAGTGACACAATGCCCTACTACTAGGTCAATTGCTTCCTCTAGTTAAATTTCCACTGTAAATACAGTTGCATCTATGAAACCTGTAGTTCCAGAATTTGTGTGTGCTTACCAAACGGACCCCAGCTGTACGTGGGGATCCATGTTTTTCAGTTATCCATCATTGTCTGTTTTCAAATGCAGGTCGTACAAATCGTCCTTTGGTATTTGGACTCAGGCTGCTCAAAATATATGAATGGGGATCACTCACGGCTTAAGAATTTCGTGAAAAGGTTTATCGGGACAGTTAGATTTGGGAACGACCATTTTGGGGCAATTATGGGTTACGGAGATTATGTGTTTGGTGACAGTGTAATTTCCCGAGTATACTATGTGGAAGGATTAGGACATAACTTGTTTTCTGTTGGTCAATTTTGTGACTCCGATCTTGAAGTTGCTTTCAGAAAATACACTTGTTTCGTCAGAGAGTTGGATGGTGTTGATTTTCTTAAAGGCAGTCGTGGTACCAATTTATACACCATCTCAATTGAAGAAATGATGAGGTCCTCTCCTACATGCTTGCTTTCAAAGGCCTCGAAGACTAAATCATGGCTTTGGCATCGTCGTTTGAATCACTTGAACTTCGGTACCATAAATGACTTGTCTCACAAGGATCTTGTACGAGGCATGCCCAGACTAAAATTTGAGAAAGATCATCTTTGTTCTGCATGTCAATTGGGAAAAAGCAAGAAACATACTCACAAACCCAAAACCATCAATACCATCATGGAAGTTCTTCACACCCTTCACATGGATCTGTGCGGACCAATGAGAGTGCAGAGTATCAATGGAAAGAAGTATGTTCTGGTGGTGGTCGATGACTACTCTCGGTTTACATGGGTAAAGTTTTTGAGAACCAAGGATGAAACTCCAGAGGTTATCATTAAACTAATCAAGCAGTTACAAGTAAGGCTGAACAAAACTGATAGAATCATCAGGACGGACAATGGAACTGAGTTTGTTAACCAACAACTTAGTCAATTTTATGAAGATATTGGCATAACTCATCAGAAAAGTGTTGCACGCACTCCTCAGCAAAACGGTGTTGTTGAAAGACGGAACCGTACTCCAGTGGAAGCTGCAAGAACTATGCTAATATATTCTAAGGCTCCGATGTTTCTTTGGGCAGAAGCAATTGCTACTGCGTGTTACACCAAAAATCGTTCCTTGATACACACTCTTCACAACAAAACTCCTTACGAGCTATTACATGGGAAGAAACCAGATCTTTCCTTTCTTCGCGTGTTCGGTGCTTTGTGTTATCCGACAAATGATGGTCAAGATTTGGGAAAGCTAAAAGCTAAAGCAGACGTAGGTGTTTTCGTTGGGTATGCACCAGATCGCAAGGGATATAGAATCTATAACAAGAGAACCCGACAAATCTTGGAAACTATTCACGTTACATTCGATGAGTTGACTGAGCAAACGGCTCCTGGACAAACCAGTTCTGGACCCACACCTAATCTATTGACACCTAGACCAATTAGTTCAGGTCTTGTACAAAATCCCACGCCTACAGTTCCTTATGTACCACCCACCAGTGAAGAGTTGAAGAAGTTATTTGATTCGATGTTTGACGAAGATTTTGAGCCACTAACAGTAAATACCACAACGGAAGTTCCACCTGTACCTCCTGTTGCTGATGCTCAAATTCCACAGAACTCAGAAGGTCCATGTAAAACCCTAAATTCGCGTTTTATATTTTTACGACTAATTTAAATTTTTCTAAAGTTATGTACTAATTATGTAATTACCCTAAACTATATGATAAGTAATTATAATATTACATTTGATTTAATATGCATACAAATTACAAAATACAATAAATAAGTACATAGGATATAATTACACATGGTAAATAAATAAAATACTAGAAAATAGGTTTCCTAATCTTAATACACTACATATATTCGGTATATATCCCTCCCTCCTCTCCTATTAATATCCTGATGCTACAAATTACAACTTTTTAGTAAAAATAATAATTTCTAAAATCGTTTTTAACTTCTATGGAAAGTTAGAAAATATTAAACCTCTCTTTATTTCCCACTTGATCTTCGGCATTTTCCCTAACAAACTGATTCGATAAAAAACACAAATGATTGACTTTCTGTTTGTGACTCTCCTTTGTCTCACTTAAGTTAACGCCAATCTTGTCCCATTTTTCTTGTTTCATACGTGCAAAACACACTCCCTTTTTCTTTTGCTTCATTCATGACCCTTAAAAACAAGAACACACAACAACATCAAATACAATCCGATCTTTATTCTTAGACACGAAAAGAGGCTGTTTGAGGGAAGGGAAAGTGTTGTTCGCATTTCGAAGGGTGTGGAGTTGGTTTTCTATTCGTGGCTTGATACTCGCCTTGTTCTTGTGTTCCCACTCATTTAAGCCAACGCAAGGGCTGGTATCGTTGTGAATATCTTTTTGTTCTTACTTCCTTCGTACGATCTGATCATCAAGGTAACTCCCTAATTCGTTTAAATGTTTTGAGATGTCCTTCATACGCATATGATCACTAATATGTTTTTGTTTCAAAGATATGCATACCTCTTAAAAATAACCAACAACTCGTATAAAATATATACATCATGTTTTGTTTCGTTTAGGAAAAGTCGTATGAGATTAGAGATGCACGTGGCACGTAAATGAATAAACACACACAAGTACATACGAACAATTAAACATTTTCTGTTTTCGCTAATAAAGAAAGGTTCACTCGTAGAGAAGATTCGCATGCCACGTGAAATACTTATAAGATCACAAACATGTATTTCTAATCCTTTTAATATCACGTATATGAGGATGATAATCGTGTCACTAAATTCATTTATGTTTCGAAGTATTGCACCATGTCACGTTAAAGCATAAACATAACTCTTATACATATGGTTGCATACGTTGGTTTTGTTTCATAAATAAAAGAATTCACTCACACGTCACGTTAAATAAACAACATGCAAGTCGACCCTTTTGTGCCACCTTGTGTCGAATGGAAAAGGGTGATTGTGAGTCGTGTGTTTATGTCACGGAATAAAACAACTTGTGTCGAGTTTAAGATTGTATTGGTGTCGTATGAGACTATGTTTAAACCGTGTATAACTAAACCTTTGTCGACCCTAGAACATATGTAAAACGCACCCTAAGTATTGATCACCACGCACCGTATAAACTGTTTTAACAATGGCATAAGAAACTTTGAACAAGTAAATAATAAGAGCAAGTAATATAGAATTCGAATCGATTTCGGTTACATCCATACGAAGAAGATGAATAACTTGCATGGATACTTAGATATATATGTTACATACACGTTCGAATATGACTATTGAAGATATGCATCACGAATGATCTCATTTAATAAGAACATATATTTACACGAACTTAAATCGTATGAAACACGCCCTTGATAAAATGTTTCACATAAATAATTTTCATGAGACAAATATTTAGTTGGTGATTAAAAAGGTTGATATTGTTTCACATTTCACGTGTAAAATCATTTAGATTGAAATGATTTTTCTTTCATGATCAAAATTAGCCTACTAAATTAAGAATTTTGAGGACTACAAACTGATATATTATGGGTGGGTGTTCTTTGTATAATAACACAACTTTTGGCATATAAAGACTTAAACTTTGATAAATGGTCATATTATACCTTAAACTATTAATTTGATCACATTAAACCTTTAAGTTTATTTAATTGTCATTTGTGACCCTAATCTATAAAACTCACTTAATTCGGAAAGTTGCCAAATATGGAAAGTTACTAAAAATGGAAGGTTACTAAATATAGATAGTTTCTAAAAATAGAGAGAAACCCCAAATGTGTAACCTGATTAAATAAGATATTAATAATAAGACGATCATGTATTCGTGTAGACTTTCTGAAGAAGGAGTTCGATTCCGATCTTTATGTTTATGTTATGTTTGCACTTACGGTCTAAGGTACAGATATTCTACCCTTTTTCAGTAAGGGTGCTTTCACTCTCATGACTTGATCTTGATTACTGATTCGTTATTCTGATATGACTCCCTTAAGCCATTGCTATGATCCCTTGTACTTTGATTCATTCGCTTGATATGCTTCGTTGGTATGATGATCCATTTGACACTCATTCATTATGACCCTTGTGATATGATACTTGACATAATTCGTTTGTTACCCTGTGACATGAGTATTCGAATCACTTGATCCTTTGAAGGTTCATTTGATATTGTTACTGGATGTGAAAACCTTTCTTAACTATATCATGGAAATGTTTTGCGACAAACTATTTTTAAAACGATGTTATGAGCACGATGCGATACCACTTTTATATGAAATTTTACAACCTTTTATGAAAACTATTTTTAAAGACTACCTTTATGAAAACCATTATTAACAGATTTCTTTAAAGGAACATTTGATAGAAAGCTTTGACTATGAACCTTTGCTATGAAACTTATGGACCTTTGATATAATATGACTTTTAAACCTTATAGTTTGATACCCGAGCCACTATGTTTTCTAGTCATGGGGGTTCCATGGCCGTGTCATTGATGCACCAATGGCATGACTCTAGTGTGGTCGAGTGATGTTCCACACCGTCCCTTTTCTGTTATTTGTTATGAGCTCAATTATTATATATGTTTGGCCACTAACATCCTTGCAGGGGCGTATGGATGCATCCTAGGTTTGCTTGTTATGATATGATATGATATGATATGATATAACTTGATTTGGTGATTAATGATGTGTGCATTACACGTCCTTCACATATTTGAGAGGTCGCTCCTCTATGGTTACTATGAGATTAGATTTAATATGTTTGGGCTCGTGGTAGATTTCTGACCTTTTCTTACTCTTGATATCCATTTATTTATACCTTATGTTTTTCCCCAATGCACCATATTATATTCTTGCTCCTTATCTTTTGCTTCGTTTATACATATTTGTTCACTAGGCTTTTTAAGCTCAGCCGCATTTCTTTTCCTGCGGCAGGTTTTAGTTGGAAGCTTGGTTATGTGTGGAGAGTACTTTGGACTTAGAAGACTATACCTTGATAGCTATTCTGGATTAGAGATGACTAGAAGTGATTATATTTTAGACTTAGTATTTATTGTAATTCTCATTTGTAACCTTGTATTTCAGATTTTCCCTTTGTAACCTTTGAAATTCTTTTGTATTATTTAAATCATATGCTTGTGTTTGCTTTGATATGTCACCATAACGTAATACTTCTACCCTTATCGGGTTGGGGTGTTACAATTATGGTATCAGAGCGACAGGCTACGACTTATAGTACATCAAACCTTGACCTGTGAAGTCTGGACCATTAAGTTTCCGCTGTAGGCGCTCATAAGACAACCTTTGAGAATTTGCTTTAGGATTTCCCCATAGGAACTCAAGTTATTACCGGTGAGGAATGGGTATACTAGGACATCTATGTAAGTAGCATTGCTTCCGCATCACTCCGATTCTTGCCTCTGCCTTTAGCTATGCCTTATAGAACATTTGTTACAGGAGCTAGAAAGTTTTGCAACATAAGCTTAATAACTAAGTAAGTTTGGAATACCTCGGGAACTACATGGATACCTTACACCATTTAAGTTTCACCTTCCAATTCTGATCTCCAATTCCGATCTGTTTGATAAACAGTTTGATACCTTTCCGACCATCCCGAAGGTCATTCAACCATAATGTGTTTGACACATTCTATGAATTCATTATTTATGATGGAAATAAATGTATCATCTGATACTACTTGAATCTGCATAATCCATTACTACTCCTATGAGAACTCTGGTAATTATTAACCATGAATATAGGGAGATTTGTTCCCTCCCTTCGAATGATGAGCTTTGTTTGCCGATCAGTCCCTTTTGTAAGGACATGATGTAAATACTACCTCAGTACGGATTTGTTAACTGAGCATGATGATGCTGATAACTAATATTCCATACATCTCACTTTTGACAGTTATACGATGTTCGTATTTCTGATGATGCACACCCTACCTACCGCTTATGCTAAGAAGCTAAATAGAATTCCAACATTTTGAACTCTTCGTTTATCTATCTCAACATTTTGATGAACCTTGTACTTGACTCTGATATATGAACTATCCGTCTGGTTTAACGACCGTATTCGTTCTACGGATTTGTTTACTCTTGATATAATTGACCTTGAGGTCTTTTGGTTATGGATTGGATGGCTTTCGTAAAGCTACCATGGACTACCATATCCGATATGTGATCTTTAACAATCTGCTTCACCCTACTTTTGTTATGATGACTCTCAACCGCTCAAATTTGCTAAGATTAATGTTGCTTTGGAAGCACAGACCCCGATCTCATTTGATTGTCAAGTTTCTCCTGACACCTATTAGTATCCACCGTTGGAAGCTCTGACATTGGAAGTATTTTGTTGTACGAAAATTTTCTGATGTTCTCTGATAAACCTCTTGGTATTCCCTCCTGCTTGGGAGGTAGAGTTGGCATTGAACTGATCTCAGTTGACGAAACAATGGTGCCACAGAAGTTGAGAGATTGAAGGAGCTGATGGAATATGATTTTGTTCACCTCAGTGTTTTCCCTTGGATGCTCCTGTTGGTTTATGAAGAAGAAAGAGAGGAGTATGCGGCGGCGTATCGACTATCGTGAACTTGACCGTATCACTATCCGTAATCATTGTCCATTTCCACGTATCAATGATTGATTTGGTCTATCTTTGAAACCCCGTATCAGACGGCCTCATTTAATTTTGAAGGACTGAAGAAGCAACCACAAGAACTTCCAAGAAGGGAGTTGACTAACTGAGAGTAACCTCCGCGGAGCATTTCAGTTTTATTCGTGAAGAGGAAGATAGGTGATGTGAAGTAGATATGAAGTTTCGCTAAGACGATTCCTGAAGCTGCTTTCGTACTCGTTGTGATCATTATGAGTTTTAATGATGCCAATTGTATTGGCTAATAGAATCATGTTTTCGCGAGTAATTGGACAAATTGTCATAGTATGACGTTGGGTTGTATCCAAAGACGAAAGAGGAACATGTAGATCATTTTCGTATTAAGTAGAATGACCCTTTGTTCTGGAAGAGTAGGTTTGATTGGCGTTTAGAGATTATAGCAGACAGCACTACCAGGTATCCTGTGATGACAGAGTTTCCCACATAAAGGACCAAGATTGACGATCCTTATCGTAGCTAGAAACCTTGTAGAAGAGTAGTAGGAGATGATCGTGACAGGTGTTACCGTGGAAGAAGCATATAAGAAGAAGAAAGAAACTGAGAAAGGACTATATTATATTTCATGCAGTACGTGGAGATTTCAGTTCGGGCATCAAGACAACCAGACCGTAGGAGACGAACTATTCAACTCATCACCTGGAGGGGATAGCAGCGGTGTTCACCTTGAAGATTGGAAGACCTTTCTTGCAAGACGAAGGTGGTGGCGGACATAGAAGGAGAATGTAATCGAGTTGGCGAATTTAGAGCTGTGCTAGAAGACCTGTCGAAGACACGCAGTCTTGCTTCTCTTTTCATTTTGGTTGTACTAAGATGAATTGATAGCAGAAGTAGACTTGCGGATGGAAGAGATTTGAGATCATGTATTTGAATGGATGAATTTTGAAGCAAACGTTTGGGTTTGGAAGAGTTGATTCTGTGAAGGATGAAGCTATTGATGACGTAATTCACTTCCTCTCAACCGACTTAAGTTTCCGTTACCTGATGATAAGATCTTTTGAATGATTTAGGTTCTCTGTTAGTAATTACGTTCTGTGTTCACTCTGCGTATGTTGGATGACGGTTTTAATATGAGAATTTCGATGAATTGTGGAAGACCTGACACTTTTGACGACGTACTTCATTTAATGCTTAATAATTCCGTTAAGTTATTTGTACATTCTATTTCTCTGATTTTGAATTCGTAATGATGATCGATTCGGACCAACCCTAGGGAATAGAAGGACTGTTAGGTGGTTAAGATAAGTTGCTATTTCACGACTTGAGATAAAGTATGGTCATCATGAGGGCATATTTATATGATGCTAGTATTAGGAAGTCTGGCCAACGTGATAATACTTACATCATATAACGTGCATTTATTGTGATCATAGGATATTTCGAGGAGTGCCTTAGAAACCTTAGAATTTCTGATAGCTGTTTGAGATTATCTGCGAATAGTAATACTTTAGGATCTTTCGACCTATACGTTTGATCTGCCCTATCGCCGTACGATTTGGTATGTTGGATCCTCGAGATATGTTTGTTAACCTCTGTATTTTGATAACGATCTTAGGGTTCGTTGTAGAGCTTTCTACCGTCCGATGTTATCGACTGAATTATCTTTCATAAGCATATTTATCACCCTCATATTTCTGCGATTCGGTACGTTCTCATCTGGTCTAATCAGATTCCACGGACGATGTATCCGTCAAATCCTACGTATTCCCTGTATCTCTTCCGAGAGAATACGATTATCATCTGTTACATTTGGTGTATTATTCCTTTGTCTGGATTCATTATGGTATGTCTTTTCTGAGGAAGCCAAAGCTATTTTGATCAACGAGATAGAGTCATGAGGAACAAGTCATTCACATTTCTGTTCACGGTCCGTTGTGCTTTCCGTTTCGTTTCACTTCAATTTTCGAGGACGAAAATTTTCTTTTTAGATGGGAAGAGTTGTAAAACCCTAAATTCGCGTTTTAAATTTTTACGACTAATTTAAAATTTTCTAAAGTTATTTACTAATTATGTAATTACCCTAAACTATATGATAAGTAATTATAATATTACATTTGATTTAATATGCATACAAATTACAAAATACAATAAATAAATACATAGGATATAATTATACATGGTAAATAAATAAAATACTACAAAATAGGTTTCCTAATCTTAATACACTACATATACTCGGTATATATCCCTCCCTCCTCTCCTATTAATATCCTGATGCTACAAATTACAACTTTTTAGTAAAAATAATAATTTCTAAAATCGTTTTTAACTTGTATGGAAAGTTAGAAAATATTAAACCTCTCTTTATTTCCCACTTGATCTTCGGCATTTTCACTAACAAACTGATTCGATAAAAAGCACAAATGATTGACTTTCTGTTTGTGACTCTCCTTTGTCTCACTTAAGTTAACGCCAATCTTGTCCCATTTTTCTTGTTTCATACGTGCAAAACACACTCCCTTTTTCTTTTGCTTCATTCATGACCCTTAAAAACAAGAACCCACAACAACATCAAATACAATCCGATCTTTATTCTTAGACACGAAAAGAGGCTGTTTGAAGGAAGGGAAAGTGTTGTTCGCATTTCGAAGGGTGTGGAGTTGGTGTTTTATTCGTGGCTTGATACTTGCCTTGTTCTTGTGTTCCCACTCATTTAAGCTAACGCAAGGGCTGGTATCGTTGTGAATATATTTTTGTTCTTACTTCCTTCGTATGATCCGATCATCAAGGTAACTCCCTAATCCATTTAAACGTTTCGAGATGTCCTTCATACGCATATGATCACTAATATGTTTTTGTTTCAAAGATATGCATACCTCTTAAAAATAACCAACAACTCGTATAAAATATATACATCATGTTTTGTTTCGTTTAGGAAAAGTCATATGAGATTAGAGATGCACGTGGCACGTAAATGAATAAACACACACAAGTACATACGACCACTTAAACATTTTCTGTTTTCGCTAATAAAGAAAGGTTCACTCGTAGAGAAGATTCACATGCCACGTAAAATACTTATAAGATCACAAACATATATTTCTTATCCGTTTAATATCACGTATATGAGGATGATAATCATGTCACTAAATTCGTTTATGTTTCGAAGTACTGCACCATGTCACGTTAAAGCATAAACATAACTCTTATATATATGGTTGCATAGGTTGGTTTTGTTTCTTAAATAAAAGAATTCACTCACACGTCACGTTAAATAAACAACATGCAAGTCGACCCTTTTGTGCCACCTTGTGTCGAATGGAAAAGGGTGATTGTGAGTCATGTGTTTATGTCAAGGAATAAAACATCTTGTGTCGAGTTTAAGGTGGTATTGGTGTCGTATGTTACTATGTTTAAACTGTGTATAACTAAACCTTTGTCGACCCTAGAACATATGTAAAACGCACCCTAAGTATTGATCACCACGCACCGTATAAACTGTTTTAACAATGGCATAAGAAACTTTGAACAAGTAAATAATGAGAGCAAGTAATATAGAATTCGAATCGATTTCGGTTACATCCATACGTAGAAGATGAATAACTTGCATGGATACTTAGATATATATGTTACATACACATTCGAATAAGACTATTGAAGATATGCATCACAAATGATCTCATTTAATAAGAACATATATTTACATGAACTTAAATCGTATGAAACACGCCCTTGATAAAATGTTTCACATAAATAATTTTCATGTGACAAATATTTAGTTGGTGATTAAAAAGGTTGATATTGTTTCACATTTCACGTGTAAAATCATTTAGATTGAAATGATTTTTCTTTCATGATCAAAATGAGCCTACTAAATTAAAAATTTTGAGGACTACAAACTGATATATTATGGGTGGGTGTTCTTTGTATAATAATACAACTTTTGGCATATAAAGATTTAAACTTTGATAAATGGTCATATTAAACCTTAAACTATTAATTTGATCACATTAAACCTTTAAGTTTATTTAATTGTCATTTGTGACCCTAATCTATAAAACTCACTTAATTAGGAAAGTTGCCAAATATGGAAAGTTACTAAAAATGGAAGGTTACTAAATATAGATAGTTTCTAAAAATAGAGAGAAACCCCAAATGTGTAATCTGATTAAATAAGATAATAATAATAAGGCGATCATGTATTCATGTAGATTTGCTGAAGAAGGAGTTCGATTCCGATCTTTATGTTTCTGTTATGTTTGCACTTGCGGTCTAAGGTACAAATATTCTACCCTTTTTCAGTAAGGGTGCTTTCACTCTCATGACTTGATCTTGATTACTGATTCGTTATTCTGATATGACTCCCTTAAGCCATTGCTATGATCCCTTGTACTTTGATTCATTCGCTTGATATGCTTCGTTGGTATGATGATCCATTTGACACTCGTTCATTATGACCCTTGTGATATGATACTTAACATAATTCGTTCGTTACCCTGTGAAATGAGTATTCGAAACACTTGATCCTTTGAAGGTTCATTTGATATTGTAACTGGATGTGAAAACCTTTCTTAACTATATCATGGAAATGTTTTGCGAAAAACTATTTTTAAAACGATGTTATGAGCACGATGCGATACCACTTTTATATGAAATTTTACAACCTTTTACGAAAACTATTTTTAAAGACTACCTTTACGAAAACCATTATTAACAGATTTCTTTAAAGGAACATTTGATAGAAAGCTTTGACTATGAACCTTTGCTATGAAACTTATGGACCTTTGATATAATATGACTTTTAAACCTTATAGTTTGATACCCGAGCCAATATGTTTCCTAGTCATGGGGGTTCCATGGCCGTGTCATTGATGCACCAATGGCATGACTCTAGTGTGGTCGAGTGATGTTCCACACCGTCCCTTTTCTGTTATTTATTATGAGCTCAATTATTATATATGTTTGGCCACTAACATCTTTGCAGGGGCGTATGGATGCATCCTAGGTTTGTTTTGTATATGATATGATATGATATGATATAACTTGATTTGGTGATTGATGCTGTGTGCATTGCACGTCCTTCACATATTTGAGAGGTCGCTCCTCTATGGTTACTATGAGATTAGATTTAATTTTTTTGGGCTCGTGGTAGATTACTGATCTTTTCTTACTCTTGATATCCATTTATTTATACCTTATGTTTTTCCCCAATGCACCATATTATATTCTTGCTCCTTATCTTTTGCTTCGTTTATACATATCTGTTCACTGGGGTTTTTAAGCTCTGTCGCATATCTTTTCCTGTGGTTGGTTTTAGTTGGAAGCTGGGTTATGAGTGGAGAGTAATTTGGACTTAGGTGACTATACCTTGATAGCTATTTTGGATTAGAGATGACTAGAAGTGATTATATTTTAGACTTAGTATTTATTGTAATTCTCATTTGTAACCTTGTATTTCAGATTTTCTCTTTGTAACCTTTGAAATTCTTTTGTATTATTTAAGTCATATGCTTGTGTTTGCTTTGATATGTCACCATAACGTAATACTTCTACCCTTATCGGGTTGGGGTGTTACAGTCCATATGTATCTGTATCAATCAGTCAAGATGCTCCACCTGCCTGTCAATCACCCTCATCATCAAATATTCAGTCTTCTTTGGTACAGCAAGGTTCTGCAGAAAACAATTCTTTTTAAGTTAATCCTTTTGCTCCTGTTGATGATGTTCCGTTTGAGAACATATTTGCTCCTGAGTCTTCAACTGATACATCTTCTTCAGGAGATCACGACACGGCAACATCAATTCAAAACCCTCAACCCCACGATCATCTCAGAAAATGGACCAATGATCATCCAATTGACAACATCATTGGTAATCCTTCGCGTCCGGTATCTACACGAAAACAACTTGCCACCGATGCACTATGGTGTTTCTTCAATTCCGTACTATCCAAAGTCGAGCCAAAAGATACTAAAGAAGCAATGTCCAAAGACTGCTGGTTCAACGTTATGCAAGATGAAATTCATGAATTTGATCGGCTTGAAGTATGGGAATTAGTGCCTCCTCCAGAGTGTGTAATGATCATTGCTCTAAAGTGGATCTTCAATGTGAAACTCGATGAGCATGATGATGTTCTGAAGAACAAGGCACGGCTAGTTGCAAAAGGGTATTGACAAGAAGAGGGCATAGACTTTGAAGAATCTTTTGCTCCGGTTGCACGAATTGAAGCCATTAGAATCTTTCTCGCAAATGCTGCTAGTCAAAATATGATAGTCTACCAGATGGATGTTAAGACAGCTTTCTTGAATGTTGACTTAAAGGAGGAAGTCTATTTGAGTGAACCAGAAGGATTTGTGGACTCTGATCATCCCACTCATGTCTATCGCTTGAAGAAGGCCCTCTATGGCTTGAAGCAGACACCTAGGGCGTGGTATGACACGCTGTCCAAGTTCCTTCTTGCAAACGGATTTTCCAAGGGTGTTGTTGATCCCACGCTATTCACCAGGAAGGCGAGCAAACATCTACTTCATGTTCAGATATATGTAGATGACATTATTTTTGGCTCTTCTGATCCTAGTGAATGTGATCAGTTTTCAAAGGAGATGAGTCCTAAGTTCCAGATGTTGATGATGTGACAAATATTGTTTTTCTTAGGTCTGCAAATCTCTCAAAGTCCCGCAGGCATCTTCATTAATCAATCCAAATATGCAAACGAAATTTTGAAGAAGTTTGGATTTGATTCAAGTTATTCTGTTGACACTCCCATGGTTGAAAGATCAAAGCTGGATGAAGACCTCTCTGGGATCCCGGTTGATCAAACAAAGTATAGAAGTATGATTGGATCCTTTATGTATCTCACTGCTAGTAGACCTGATCTTCTGTTCGCAGTATGTATGTGCGCTCGGTACCAATCCAAGCCTACCAAAAAGCATCTAGACGCAGTGAAAAGAGTCTTCAGATATCTTCAAGGCACTGTTCATATGGGTCTCTGGTATCCTACGGACACTGCAATGGAACTCACGGCTTATGCTGATGCTGATCATGCCGGGTGTCAAGATACTCGTCGAAGTACTTCGGGGGGAGCTCAGTTTTTGGGGGAAAAGTTGGTTAGTTGGTCTTCTAAAAAGCAGATGAGCACTTCTATATCTTCTACAGAGGCCGAGTACATTGCTATGTCTGCTTGCTGTGCTCAAATCATATGGATGAGATTACAACTTTCGGACTATGGCTTTGCATACAACAAGATTCCTCTGTATTGTGACAACAAAAGCGCTATTACTCTTTGTTGTAACAATGTCCAACACTTCCGGTCAAAGCACATCGATATCAGGCATCACTTCGTAAGTGAACAGGTTGAAAAAGGGATTGTTGAACTATACTTCGTGAGGACGGAGTTTCAGTTAGCTGACATCTTCACCAAGGCACTTCCGACAGTTTCAGTTTATTCTCCCTTGTCTTGGTATGAAGAGCTTGACACCTGAAACACTCAGACACCTGAAACACTCAAATGTCTTCAAGAAGAAAAGGAGGAGTAAAGGTTTGGCTTTACATATCCTTGTATATACGTTTATATATCTTAAACCAAAAAGAAAATAGAAAAATATGAAAGCCCTAAAAATCAGAAAATCAAAAAATACCAAAAATAGTTCTTCTAGGCATGTCTTATGTTTATCGATAACATTTACGGACCTAGAAATGTCATTCAATAATGAAACGGATCTTTAAATGAAGCTCGAGCAGAAGTTATACTAACCGGTTAAAACATGTCTAAATGGCTTGCAGTTACTTCCTACTGCAGCCCGCGCTTTATAATGGGGAAAGCATGTCGCCTAAAAGACGGTTGTTCCTCCAACTGGGTGATGTTCACCTGGGCATGGATTACTTTATATCCATGTTTCTTCGAACTGATGTACGTTTCAGTGCATCATTTCTTGTAAAAGAAGAGAAGTCTTCTTTACACCACAAACTCCTTCTGTTCTATGATTCTTCAGGAGAGTTTTGGTGTTTCACAAGGTGGTAACTGGACTTAAATTTTCACAAACACTTCACACTCAATTGAATGACTACAGCTCTTTAAATAGAAAACGGGTCATTAATTGAGGGGGAGAGTATTTGTTCAAAATTTTGACACCTTTTTAAGCATTGTGCAACATCAGTAGTGACACTCTCTCGTGGTTTAAGGGGGAGCATAGTATGCTCCATAATCAGAATACATTAAAACCTGACCACATTTTCTCCTAAATTTTCTAAACATATTTAAATCAATTGGGATCACAAATCTCAAATGGTTTGAAATTTTTGATCGGGGGAGAAAATGTGATTTATATATGAAATTCTGATGAAAATGTGATTATTTGGTCTTAAATGTAAGCTCTCCCATATGTGCTAAACTCTTTCGTATATCGATGCACATATTGAGGGGGAGCAAATGGCACTACATCAAAAAGGATGCGACATCTCATGTGACTCAGACCTTACCAATGAATTGACGAAACACAAACTGTCATTAATCGAAAGGACATATCCTGGCCGGGTAATAATTTCAAGCTGGTCTAACCAGTGATGTAAGCGTGTCTCGAAGAGGATATGTCTGAGGAGAGTGTACCATTTCGAGAAACTTTCTATGAATTTGACCAGGCCGGGTAATAATTTCAAGCTAGTCTAACTAGTGATGTAATCGTGTCTCGAATCGGTCATGTTCACTGAAAGTGGATCAATTCAAAAAGTGCAAGCTCTACCCAACATGTGCAAATTTTAAATTAAAACATACGAGCACATGTTAAGGGGGAGCATTTGAAAAACAAAAAACTCTCAAAGTGTTAGCAAAATGTGTTTCATAATCATGAACACTTTGAGAGATTTTTCAAAGATTTGGTAAATGGCAACATAGGATAGTCATGAAGTTATAAGGTGGCTAAGGTTAGGAAAACCGTCCTATGATCCGCCAGAGCCGGAGGGATCTACCAAGGGACAATACCGAATAGTTAGTATTAGAAAGTCCTTAGGTATGATTATGAAAAAAGGAGTAATATGAGAAAGGAGAAAGAAGGGGTTGAAGAATTAAAAAGAAATGAAATGAGAAAGGGTGAAAAGAAATAACCCTCCAATTATTCAAACTTAAGGCAGAAACCGGGTTCAATTCATATGCTACTGGTGGTTACTAAGGTAACACTGGTATTGATGACAAGACGTCATGGACCCAGTGACGCACTGCACTAAACCTTCTAAACCACTCAAGTTCTCTTAAAAGGACTTGTTTCATTCTCACGGGGAACCCTGCATAATCTATCGACCGCTCATTACGAGTTATGTTGATATTGAAATAGGAGACACCGCTCCAGTCTCTGACTACCAAAATGCACTTATCGAGTCTAGAGCCATGAGATGCATCATAAGATCTCATAGGAACACATGTTACTCCTACACTGGTTGTTCAACATTAAGGACACCAGATGTAAACTTATGAGTCCTACGCAGATCTTAGCAATCTGCTAGAACATTTATGAGGGAATTTACAAATGTAGTTCTCAGTGATTGAATGGAAATTCCTGCCAGGGTTAACATCAAACAGCCCTGAAAGCAGGTCACTTCGGTAATTCCTTGTGGATTACGCTTAGTGGTCGTGGCAGTTTCAAACGGTCTACAGTCGTGGAGTGAACTCCAGCGACTCACATAATCGTTGATTTACTATGGTAGATCTTGTAAGCCCTCTGTGGTCTTTCGATTTAGGAACGGCCTTGGTAAGGATTAGAGAGAGTTTTCACACTATGCTGTTGACAATCTCTATGTCCGAACCTGTAAGTACCAGACGTTTTATTGCTAACTGCCATATGAAGGAATATCTTGCGGTTGCTGCTGATTGCCGAAAAGATGCTGATCCATCACCCCATGCTCACACTTCACCATTAGTGTATTCAAAGAAGTCATGATAAACTGAAAGACCTTCAACATTGCTTCCGCAACTCTGATGCTGAAAATCATGATTCAAGAAAGTGTGAGCATGTCGACTCAAAGATCACAACTTCCCAAGGAGACGATGCTGCAAGATGACTTGAAGACAGTTGTTGGATGATAACCTCAAAGAACACTCGAAGATCATCCAAGTCAAAAGATCAGTCACCAAAAGCTCACTGCTGAAGGCACAAAGATTTATGATGTTGAAGAATCAAAGACTACGAGCTATGAAGTCAAGTTCAGAGAATAGAATGCTAGAATTCAAAATGTATTTTCCGGGGTGACCTCCCTTAGGGGGAGATTGTTAGGAATATAAATATTCATCTGAAGACTCGGTCACCCCGAGCACTCATTAGCATTTAATAGCTCGTAGTAATATTAGTACTATTAGTAATAGATTAGTTATTTTAGTATTTGTGGAGTGGGTCGGGTCTTTACCCACTGTCAGCTCGCTCCACAGCCCACACGGGGCACTTATTATTGTACCTATATATACCCCTCTCCACCTAGGGAGAGGGTTTGAACTCCTTCTCATTTTCACATAATACAAGTTCATTTTCTCTCTCTAAGTTCCCACTTTCTTTCTCTCTCTAAAACCACCACTTTAATTCGACCAAATCTCCATTGTTTGTGTGTTATATGATTATGAATATGCTACACAGATGGAAGAATGTCATAAGCTTCTGACTGATCAGGTTGACTAGGGAATTCGCATCTACAACGTCAGCAGACCACTCCCTCTGGGTGGTCCACCTGGACAGGTCACCATTCAAACTGACTTCTTCTTCAACAAAGATCTGGAGTATCTTAGGTTTGGCAGCAAGGAGCATAAGCAAGCATTGGCAATTACCATGATGAAAGCTGCATATTATCCTGACATCGGGTTAGAACAAATGGTGCCAGATCAGATGTGGATTGATGAAGAATGCAGGTACGACATATCAGCTTCGTATGGAATATTACATTAGTGGTTCAAGAGACAGCAGTTCTACATCGAAAGACTTGCTGCTGAAGGAGATCGCAAAGTTGTAAGATCCCGCATGCAGATCTTAAGTGTAGTTAGAGTTGAAATCTTTTCAATATATGGCTACGACTACCTGAAAAGGATCGTCCTTCGTCGAGCTGATCTCAAAGAGCATGTCATAGCAGAAAGTGACTTTAAACACTTGCATCCTAGTGACTTTGAAGATCTGTACCTGTTAAACCTTCAAGGCAAGCTGCATCACCTATCTCCTCATGAAAAGAAGACTCTTGCCACTGCCGTCAATCTATGGACTAGGGGTTTAGTTATCAGACAACGGGTAGGGGACCTTCAGCTTGGGATTGAGAGTTATCAGACGAAACTCAACCTCACGAGGCCTCGATGGGAAGCAAATGACATGGAATTCAAGCACGATTACACGGTTCTTGAATCTCCAAAGGCTGTGGTGTTCAGAGACGGGTATGAGGTTCAGATGATAATGCGATTCGATGAAATCCACAAGTTCAGTGATGGGACTCTACAGCAGATTGAAGAAGCACTGGACTACAGGATCAAAGAGTACAAAATTCGATCGGCAAGACTAGGGCGGTATACCATGTTCTGGACTAAGAAAGATCTGGAAATGAACAATGAGTTCATCCGTGCCATTCGCAAATGATTGAAGACGAAGAGGATCTTCCGCAGTCTGGAATGCTATGTTGGTGGACGTGTTCGAGAGGGTGATTACAGACTTCTACAGAGAGCCGAATGAAGATATTCTCTCTGTAATAATGAGTCCTCTTTTTGCTGTTGTGTAATCAAGTAATATAATAAACTTTGTACTGATAAAATAGTGATAAATATGTGATGAGTGTGTCAGTTTTACCTCCCTATTAGCTTGAGGGGGAGCAGTGTTCCATCTTATTATCAGTAAATATTAAATCAAACCACATTTTCTCCCATGATTTCTAACTTATTTAAATCAATTGGGATCACAAATCTCAAAAACTTTGAAATTTTTGATCGGGGGAGAGAATGTGATTTAAATATGAAACCTAATAAAATGTGATCTTTTGGACTCAAGTGTAGGCTCTCCCATATGTGCTAAACTCTTTCGTATATCGATGCACATATTGAGGGGGAGCGAATGATTTATGATGGCAATTGTGGAAGAATACCAAAGACCGACCATTTTATTTGATGTACTGGAGTTATAAGGATGGTAAGGTTAGGTATAAGCTCCCACGATCCCGCCAGAGCCGGAGGGATCTACCCAGGGACAATCCACTAGTTACTGTAGAAGTCCTTAGGTATTAAAAAGGAGAAAAGCGAAAATAAGGGAAGAGTGCCGACTGAGATGGATCTAGTACTGGAACAAACCTAACAAGGTGCTAGTGATGAAGTCTCGGTAAGCGCTGAAGGGGTTGAAAAATGAAAAAGAAATGTAAAGATAAAGGGTGAAAAGAAAGAAGCCCTCCTTACACATTAGGCAGAAACCGGGTCAATACATATGCTGTCAGAATCACGTAGTTGATTGCTGACATTGAAGACAAGTATCATGGACCCAGTGATACGCTGCACAACCATCCCTAGCCACTCAAGGTCCCTCAAAGGACTCTTGTTTCATTTGTCACGGAGATCAATATATTTCTATCGTGTCTCTCACTCCGAGTTAGACGATATTGAAAAGGTGGCAGTCCTCTCCAGCCTCCGATCACTAAATCAAAATGCACTATTGAGTCTAGAGCCAAGAGATCATCCATAAATCTCATTAGGACAAATTTCCAATAAGTAAGATAACATATATTAAGAGTCCTACGCATTATCCTTGTGGTATTGCCAGAACATCTGAGTGATATGTAAAGTATTCACAATGAAGATGGAAATCCTTCTAGAGCCAACATCAAACAAGCTCTTGGTGGGTGACATGTGAGATCCTTCATGGATCAAACTAGTGACAACTGGAAAGAAACGATGGGGCGATTCACATTTGAATCAAACTTGTTCCAGGAAATGGATTGACGGATGCTTTTGGAAAACCTTTCAATGTGCTCACCAACTGAGTTTCGAGCACATTGATTGTGAAAATTTTCAAACAAAAGTGTTTATGACAGAAATGTGATTCAATTTATAAAACTCTCGTCGTGTTGCACAAAATGTTTATCCAGAGACATGTCAATCCATAACCTCATGCTCACACTTCAGACTCACGTTCAAAGAAATCATGATAGGTGAATGACCTACAACAATGCTTCCGAAACTCTGATGACTAATATCATGATCCAGAAAAGTGTGAGCATGACGGTCCAATAGTCATTACATCACATGAAGGCGATACTACAAAGGATGAAATTGGAGATTTACGGTGGGTGATGATCTCAAAGCAAGCTCAAAGATCATACAAGCCAAAGGAACAATACTCACAAGATCACAAATTAAAGTACAAAGCTTACCAATTATGAAGAATCAAAGACTACGAGCTAAGAAATTAAGTTCATTAGAATGCTAGAATTCAAATTGTAATTTCCGGGGTGACCTCCCTTAGGGGGAGATTGTTAGGAATATAAATATTTATATGAAAGACTTGGTCACCCCGAGTATCCATTAGCATTGAGTTAGCTCGTAGGCTTATTAAATACTAGTTTAGTTATAATTATATTAGTTTAGTCGTAGTAATATTTGTGGAGTTGGGTCAGGTCTTTACCCACTGTCAGCTCACTCCACAGCCCATGTGGGGCGTATCTTATGTAAGTATAAATACCCTTTCCCACACAAGGGAAATGGTTGGATGTTCACTTTCTCTTAAGCTATTACATTAAACTTTCTCTCACTAGAATATCCCAACCTCTCTTTTCTCTCTCTAAAATTTGGTCAATACATAAATCCATCATTGTGTTATGATATCCAATATCTTACAGAAGCTCAAACATTTGGTCCCCAATATCTCATGGCTCCAAAGCCGTTAGTGTTAAACATCCTACGCATTTTTTTAGGATGTGAGAATGGAGGACACATTTCCCATGGTAAGTAACTTTGTGGTTGACCGTTAATCCAAGTTACGGGAAAGTTACTTGGATAACTTTTTCTTCTAAAGTTACCTCTCGGTAGAGGAGTTCTTGACCGAGGTTTAGGGACATTTGTTTTTCTAGGTGAAGGAGTCTTTGATCTAACATCAGGTCTTACAAAACCAAGTCCGGGGGTTGACAAGGATTTGTAAAGACTTTTGACTTCCTTTTTACTAGCACTAGGTACTTCTACATTATTAATAACTAAGTGACTCGGTTTAGGACTTAAGTTATTTTTCAAAATTGACCCAGTTCTATCTCCAGTACCCAACGGTACCACGGTACCATTAAATTTAATGGTGTCGTCTGAACCTTTAGTGGTACCGTCCACCTGTTCGACAGAACTTGAGGTTTTGACAAATTTTACTTCTTTTCTTTTACTTTTCAAAGCTTTATTCGGGTCAAATCCTAAACCCGCACGGTCATGTTCACTAAACCTAATGTTTTCAAGCATATCATTAAGTGCCTTTATTCCTTCTTCTAACTTAATGATTCTCAAAGCATTTTCTTTGAGTTTCTCATTCTCTACTTGAAGACCTATGCGTGACCTACATCCTACGTCTACTTCTTTATTTTTCTCAAGTCTTTTGACTTGATCCTTAAGTTCTAAAATTTGCACTTCAAGTTCATGCAATTTTAATTTTAGTGTTTTGTTTCTACCTAAAATTTTAGAACTTACTTCGCATAGTTTATTCTATTCGTCATGTAATCTATTGTCATCTATTGACGAATTATCATCACTATAATAAGAAGAGTCAGAATGTACCTCATTAGAAGCTTGAGCCATTAGGCATGTTTCATCGTTGGGCTTCTTCTCTTCTTCTTCACCGCTATCACTCCAAGAGCCTCCTATGAAAGCTCGTTGGTTGTTGGTTCTCGGTGGTTTAGGACATTCTCCTATGAGGTGATTAGGATCTCCGCATCTAAAGCATTTCCTATCACTCGTTCTTTTCTTTTCAACTCGGTTCTTTTGTGATGTCTTCTTGTCATCACGAGGTTGCCTAACGAACCTACCTCTTCTCCTAAAGAACTTTTTAAAGTCTCTAACGGCTAACGCATACTCTTCATCTTCACTATCGGAACTCGAACATTCCTCATCACTAGACTCCTTCTTGGCTTTCAATGCTAGAGATCTAACTCTCTCGCTTTTGCCTTTGACTATATCGGAGTCTTTCTTGATTATCATCTCATGAAACTTTAGGTTTCATATTAGTTCATTGAGTGATAATGTCGCCAAGTCCTTTGACTCTTCAATGGCAGTGACCTTTGCTCTCCATTTAGGATGTAGAGCCCTAAGAAACTTCCTAACATAATTCTTGCTAGAGTAACCTTCATCAAGAGCTTTAAGACTAGTAATAATAGTATTAAATCTAGCAAAAGCATTATCAATAGATTCATCTTCCGAAATAGAAAATTGTTCATATTGTTGAACAAGAAGATCTATCTTGTTCTCTTTGACTTGATTATGACCTTGGTGAGTGACTAACAAGGTTTTCCAAATATCTTTTGTCGTATTACACATGAAAATTCTTTGAAATTCCTTTTTAGGCAAAGCATTGTAAATCATCATTTTAGCCTCATTATTTTTGGTTTGTTTTCTTTTAAGTTCATCACTTTGTTTATCATAAGGAACTATTTCATCCTTTTTGGTTTCCGGATTCTTTTGAATCGGTTGAAAGTCACCCTCGGTAATAATATGCCAAAGATCAATGTCTTTTGATTTCATATACGTTTTGAATCTTGTTTTCCAATATATATAACAATCGGTTTCGAAAAGTGGTGGTCATTGCATAGATTGCCCTTCTAGATATTTGTCAGAATCCATTGATCGATTCAAGTTTTAAAATACAATTTACTTTAAAATCTTGACTGACGTGGCTTCTGATACCAATTGTGGAAAACTAGAAGGGGGGGTTGAATAGTTTTACCTGTTTTTAAATATTCTTAAAAACTTTGCTTTGAAAAACTTTGATTCGAATCTTATGTGTAATCAATCAACACCAATATGAACTTTAAACTATACTAACTAATATAAGTAATGAAAGTGAAGTAAAGAGATGGAAAGATCTAACCGGGACAAAGAGATTTATAGTGGTTCGGTCTTGAAGCTCTTCTTCGCCCTACTCCACTCCCCGAGTACCACACTCGAGAGTTTCAAGCACTATGTCAACAAGAACTCCCTTCAGGCGGAGAAAACCGTACAACGTCGCTTATCTTATTTTACGACACTAAGCTAGATATCGAGTGCTAATCTTAGCTAGCACCAATCTACCACGATCTACTTGATCCTTTCTACTTCACACAATCTACACCCAAGACTCGATCTACCCGATCTACCTATGATCCACTTGATCAATCACATAAGCCCAATGGCTTCAAGAGATCTCCAAGATCTCGACAAGATCACAATGATCAACCCTCACTTGACTCAATCTAACCTATTTACCCTTGATCAACTTGATCACCACACAAGCCCAATGGCTACAAGAGATATTCAATATCTCTATAAGATCACAATGATCTTCCCTCACAAACTCTCAAAAGAAAAATGATCTTGATGTATACTATGATACAATCAAGTGTGTAACAAGTGTTACAAGTGCTTCTACCTTCAACTATAACACTTTATATCTTCTTGGATACCTTGTGTTCTTCTCTTGCACTTGAATAGGAATGAAGAGGATCTCTAGGTTGGATGATTGGATCACTCTTAAACAAAAGAAAAACTAAACTAAATGATCAAGAAGAGAAAATGTGATAATGGTATTGAACTCAGAAAGTTCTGTGTGAAAAAGGATGCCCAAAATCTGTGAAGTGGGCTAGTATTTATAGGCAGAAAAAATCTGGCCATTATAGGGACACGGCACCACTAAACCACACATGGTACCACTAAATTTACTGGTACCGTGCCAGACAAAAACGCTCATCTTTTTGTCTTTTTTGGTGAAAACTTATTTGGGGAAGTTTGGAGCTGATTTTGGGGGGGGGGGGGGAAATAGCTGTTATGTATTTTTAACTTATTTTTCCATTAAAAAATTTCTTAATTATTCAAAAATAATTTGTAAAGTATATTTTTTTTTGAAAGAAATGTTTTGTCACATTAAAATGTGAAGTCTTAAGCACAAATTCACTTCTATGATCATTTTTCAAGTTGTAAATTTGTTCTAAAGTGATTTGTGTAGAAATGGGATCTTTCGACTAAAAACTTGTTTACGATAATTTTAACGTAACGTGTTTTCATATTTTGTCATCCTCAAAACGTGAAGTTATCGAAAGATATAAATAACGTTTTTAGAACATTATTTGCATAAACAATCTACCCCTTTTTGATGATGACAAAACATAAACTCATTTTAAGTTAAAATTAGTTTTAACAAGTTTTTAATGAGTTTACCCAAATTTCTCCCCCTTTTTGTCGAAGTAAAAAGGTTGCTAAGGCTCCCCCTTGATGTATACTCCCCCTCGTTTGGAGGACACCAAAGAATCGAGCAATGATTCGTGCTTCAAAACAAGGTTAGATAACACATATACAAGATCTAACATGTAGCACTTATGACAAACATCCAACCACAAATAAAAAGATTGGCCAAGTAGCCAAGCATAAAAATGAAACATCCACATGAAAGCCCATTCATTCATAAAATAAAACAAATGTCATACCTAAGTATGACTACATGATAAACATAATGAAAGCAAACTACAAGAAGCATATAAAATTCTTAAGTGATTCAAGGCCCTAAGATTTGCTTCAAATGTCAAAAGGGGTCCTAAACTTTTATTTGAGAAACTAAACATAAAAATGTTTAGTTGTGTGGGCTATTGGGTGGTGGTGGAGGTGGGATGATAGGTCCTTATGGTGGTGTGAGAAGGTATTCAAGGTATGAGAACCTAAAGTTTAACTCATCCCTAAGGCTCATGATGAGGTGTTGGTTGTGATGACAACAAGAACAACTTAGGGTATGTGGTTATAGGGGATAAAGAATGGGATGACCCATTAGTGGTTGTGGTGATGGTGAGAGGGAAGATGATGATGTGTTAGTCCCAAGCTCAAAGGGAGTTGATGGTGATAGGGTGAGTGTAAGTGCCAAAGGTTGTGGGGGGCTTGGTGGAGGCAAGGATGTGGCAATCCTAAAGGTGGAGGAGGATGATGATGTGGTTGGCCTAGTTGAGTTGGCCTTTGATGGAGCTAGGGGTGTAGAGATTGAAGAGGTTGATTTTGTTGAGGTTAGTGGTGTGTGGACATCTTCATCATCATCCAAAGTGAGATCAATGAAAATTATCTCATTGGTTGGTTTGAGGTTGAACCTTGTCTTTTTGGCTTTGTGTGAAGTAGTAGCCATGGTGGAAGACATGATAAGTGTATGGTGAGTGTGGAATGGTGAGGAAGAGCAATGCATGATAAGAGCTTATATAGCCAAATCAAGGCATGCAAGGATTGATAGGATTGTGGATTTAGGGATTTGGGTGTATTGGAATTAGCATGTGTTTGCAGATTTTCAGGAAAAGAGAGTCAAAAAGTGGAAGAGAACAGTTAAAATCATCTTCCCAGGGTACAGTACCACTAAATGACCCACGGTACCAGTAAATTTAGTGGTGCCGTGCCCTATTTAGTGGAGCCGTGGCCTGCAGTTGACTCTTTTTCCAATTCTGTAGGTTCTAGGTTGCCTGAATTGGGAATTCTAAGTGGACTATTTGCAGCAAATCCCAAAGCCTCAATTCACTAAAGAATAATCACATAGATTTCCTAACGCTAGTCTCAACTAGCAACTAATAACATCATGTGATCATCTAAGTTTAGGCAACTATTAAGCATGCATCATACCAAGCAATTTTATCATCTAGTGCATGCATGAGAAATATAAAACAAAGAATATGAACTAGATAAAGTTCATGAAAATAATAAAACATTAAGATTGATTAACTAATCAAAGTTACCAATGTCAAGTAAGAAATGTTAAGACAATTTAAACTTTTTAATGTTAGATGGACATTGCCATGACCCCATTAATAATAGCTTAATAATACTTAAGTTAGTGATACTACTTAAGTTAGTGCTATCTAATCTCTTTTCTTCCCCAACTTTTTAATCTTGTTCCCGAGCCCCTTGACTGCTTTTCCAATAGACTTGAACCCCCTGATTGTTTGCTCATGTATCGACACTTGTCGATTCTACATGGTTGTTTGCCTTCTCATCACGAAAGTTAAATTGGTTTGATTGAAGGGAAGGTCGGTTGTTGGTTCGAACGATGACGTGTCAAGGTTTTGAAAGAAGGTGTCGGGAGAGGGAGTACGAGGACGAGACGTTCCTTATTCGTTCACCTCATCATCATCCTCATCCATAGGTTGAGATGACGAACCATGACTGAAGGAGGAAGACGAAAAAAAGTAGCATCGGAGGTGGATTTACGACCACGTTTAGACCCTTTGTCTTTACGTTGTTTTGTGCAACGTTGTGGTCCACCAAGAGGTTTCATGACGGGATTGACTAGAAAATAGTCGACACTTTTAAGATGTGGGTAATTTTCAATAACCCACTTGAATAGACGAGTAAGCAACGTGCCATATGGCATGAGCTTATCGGTCCGACTGTGAATGTTAGCCATCCTTTTGGCCATGTAGTATGCGAGGTTGTATGGCTCCTCGATACTAAGACAATAGAGCATGTGGGCAAGACTAGCTGGAACATGATCCCGGTTGCCCGCAAGACACAACACGTTTTCTCGTAGAAGAAGTTCCCAACTTTTTAGATCGGGAAGAATCTCCTTGAGATAGAGTCGATTGGGGTCGAGATAGACAATGAAACCATCACGCTTTTGATGCGTGTTGACGACTCGAGGAATTTGGATGTGTTGTTTTATGGTTTCAAGGTTGGGGATTTTGGTACGATAAGGACCTTCACTTTCAAGATTATAGTGAAGTGACTCTAAGGAATGGTCTTCAGTGTATGTACACTGACCATACGAAGGAACACCGAGAATGTCACCAAGCTCGGTGATGGACAACATGATGTTTTGGTTTTGAATCCAAAAATCAAGGAAGACATTACCCTCAAGATCATTCAAGGTGCGGACACGATTATAGAATTTGAGAACGAAATGAGCACAAATTCGATCATTTATTTTGTATAAACAATCAAATTGAATCGTAGGCAACCAAGCTTAGATGTTATCCAAGAGAACAAAATGAGCATCGACTACACGACCTTTGTTTATATATCGATGCTGGACTCTAGTGAGATAAGCTTTTTGCTCATCGGGGATGTTTGGATCATTGACTAGAATGGGAATGTAATATTTGGTATCTTGATAATCCATACGAGGCATTGTTACCTACAAAAATATAATTATGTATATGTTAACTTTTTTGCATTTTGATGATCACATTCTTGGTGTGTGTGTGCCTAAATGCAAACAATGTGAAGGTGCGGTAATCTCGAATCTAAAACAAAACTAATGAGATTACCCAAATGCTCCTAACTTCACTTTTTCTCAATCAAATGTGTCGAAGAATACACATTAATCATGTATTTTGATCAACATTTGTGAGATCATGTATGCATGCAAAATCGTTTTTAGTTTGCATCAACAATGCAAAATCATTTTTAGTTTACATCAACAATGCATCAACAATGCATCACAGTGGAAGGATATACCGCGTATGATCAGTCACACTGCTGCTATTGGAAGCCCAGATTATGTGTTTTCCTCACAATCTTTTTTGCCTCCAGATTCCCCACTTCTAGTGACATCACCAGCTTCTACAAAGACCGATGTTATCTCACACATTCTGACTCAGCTAGATTTACAGACTGATATACTAGGTCCCCACTCTGACCAGCTTGACGAGTTACAGCCAGCTCATTTTGATCAGTATGATGATGACTTCAGCAGACATTATGCTAGGACACACTCCAACAGTCGAGATATCCTTGACTTGGGTGACAGATCAGATAGACTTGAGTAGACACAGATTGTGGCCCAAGAGGCAGCCCAGGTGATGCATGGGAGGATGCTGATCCTCGAGGCCTATGTTGCAGCATTGATGAGGGCTTATCAGGCACACCGCAGGGAGAACTTAGCATTAAGGACTCATCTTGTTGAGGTTGAGACACAGCTTGGGGAGTATGCTTTTTGGTTCTAGCACCTGGACAGGACCAGGGACCAGCCCTAAACATGATTTGTAGTTGTTATATTTCACTTAACTAAGGAGTCCTCAGTAGGTGTAGGATATTATTACAAAGCTTGTAATTTTCAGATCTTGTAACCGACTCTTAATCTATAACAAGCTCACTTTGTCATCTATCTCTGTTACTGATTACCTTGATTAAATCCTTTCCTTTCATACTCTACGGTGATGTTATCCATTCGTGTGATGACTCCTCCTTATTTTTTTCAAAAATCTTACCGTTTGTTTTCTCTTAGAGACAAATGACTTCACTATCATTTTATAAACTATATTAAAGTCATCCTACCAGTTTTACTATTACCTTACAAATTATTTCGCTTATCTAAGAACCACCTTAGCCACTGATTTACAAAATAACAAATTGTGTAGCTGCACTTTATAAACTATTTCACGTATACATTACAAACCAATTTTTCGTCATCCTACGAACTATTTTACTACCATATCATAAAATCAAAGTTGTCGACCTTACTACTATCTTATAAACAACAAATTGTTTTCTTATTGCCCTATAAAACACTTCGCAAACCATTTTACAAACTATAGTGTTATTGTATAATGAACCAATTCGCCGCCTTACTACTGTTTCACAAAGCAACAAATGGTGTAATTAACAATGTATAAAATCTATTACAATCATCCCGCAAGTTTTACTATCAACTTATAAATTATTTTGCTTCTCTATGAGCTACTTTAGTCATTACCTCATAAAACAATAAACCGTGTTGCTGCTACCCTATAAACTATTTTGCGGGTACCTCACAGATCATTTTATTATTATCCAACGAAATTACTTCGCTATTTAATCACAAACCAAACTACAACTTTTCTACTATCTTACAAATAATAAAGAATATTTTTTTATTACCCTATAAACTGTTTTGCAAACCACTCTATAAACTATCTCGCTATTACCTTGTAAACTAACTACCTCCTCGAAAGGTATTTCTTACTACTACCCCATAAACAAAATAACTGATAAATTTTCTTGTAACTAAACCCAGCATTGCCTCGTTGAATCTTAACTGTTAGGAACACGTTTAGTAACATTTCAAGTATTGGTCATGCTTTGTAATAATAGGTTGCTCGTTATGGGCTTTAGGTTTGAGTTTAATCCACACGGCTTATAAGAAGCCCATGGGTCGTGTGGTTAAGTAAAGTTTCTAGAAGAAAGATGGCAAAGTTTTGCCCTAACACTTTGCCTATAAATACTAGAGCTATGTATGCATAATACTTGTTGGTTTATTTCCCATTGTACCGAAACTCTTGCCAATTCTATACGTGAAATAGATTCAACCATTCTCTTCAGCTTATTCATCTTATCCCTCGTTCTCTCTTTATTATACGCATTAGTTATTAGTTATACGTGTGTTATACATCTTGTGTTAAGCTAAATCTAGGACCTAACAAGTGGTATCATTCGCTAGAAGATAATTGTTTGTGTGTTTTTGAGTAGTTTCGTTCGTTATTTACCATTTACGATTGGTTTTTTTGCTTTATTCGACATAAAAGTCTCATTTCTTTCACTTTTCTTCACACTTGTAAAGTGTAAAGATCCATATAGTGAGTAGAAATCAGATTTAAGGTCAAAAGTTTAGTTCTTGTTCGATTTCTATTAGTTTTACACTAGTTTTCATTCGTTGCTTTTGTCGAAATTCACCAAATTTTGGTTTAAACGTTAAAGGTTGAAACTTTCCTATTATTTTAGTGTTATTAAACGTTTTAAACCGAAAAAAATCCTGTTAAAACATCGCCTTTTAGTCGTAAAAGTGATTTGTAAAATCTGGTATTTTATCGGAATTGGTGAAAAGAGGGTTTATATGATTTGGTTTTGAGGGTTTGTCGGAATTGCTCGCTAGGGTTTGTCGGAATTCATCAGAAAGGGTTTATCGACTTTGCAGACTTAAGGGTTTATCGGAATTGGTGTTCAGTAGATTCCTTGCTTGTATAAGCTTGTGAAAATACTTCGACTTTGAGGCAAATCTCCAATCTTGTATAAGGTAGTGAGAAAAATTATCGGAATTGTAATTTAGATACGTTATCGAAATTGCCAGTTTTATCGCAATTTAGATAAGTTATCAGAATTATCAATTTCTGTCGCAATTGTAAAGTCCATCGCAATTCTCAGATTCATCAAAATTCACTAATCTATCGGAATTCAGCCAGTTTGTCAGAATTTGATAAATCCATCGGAATTATACAATTTCATCAGAATTCAGATTACTCATCGCAATTCAATAACCTCATCGGAATTCAGTGACCTCATCGCAATTGGCAACTGTGAACAGTGTTTCATCGGAATTAATAGTGAACAGTGATTTGTCGGAATTGAACAAGAAAAACACTTAACCAAAACAAAATTTTATAACTCATAACACACATCTCAATTTTCTACAAGATCCACAAGAACACAAGAATGTCTCAACCACCGAACTACAACTATTTCTACAATCAACAACAACAGTATCATCAGCAACAACAATATCATCAACAACCACAATATCCTCAACAACAAGTCTTCATGCAACAACATCAGTTTTTCCCTGAACAACAAGTCCCTCAACAACAACAATATCCACAACAACCGATGCAATCTTATCAACTTCCACCTAAACAACCTCACTAGTTTGACCAAATGTGTGAAGCAATTAGCAGTCAACAATCAAGACACGAGGCCGGATCCTTAGATATACCTCCTATGCTCACTCCGGGTAATTACGAGCAGTGGTCAAGTTGATTTATACGGTTTATTGAACTCAAGAAACCACATGGTAAGAACTAAAGAAATAGTTAATTATTGAAGGACCATATCCAACACGTACCACAACGGTTCCTGGCGATCCAAATATCATTCCTCCAAGAGAAGCTACTGTGACTCCTGTTCCTGATGCTCAGCTAACAGCAGAACAAGTACTTCAGAAAGAAGCTAATGAACTAGCAATATCTTACATACTTCAAGGAATTCGCAATCCTATCTTCCGAAGTATTGATGCACAAAAGACTGCTAAGGACATGTGAGAACATGTTCATCTTCTCATGGAAGGAACTGAGTTGAACAAAGAAGATATGGAATCAAAACTCTATCTGGAATACACCATGTTTATGATTGAACCTGGAAAATCCTTAGAGTCTTATTACCATAGGTTTACCAACTTTATAAACGACTTGGACAGGCACAACATCGTTCTACCCAGGATTGCAGTGAATACTAAGTTCCTAAGTTGTCTTGGACCTGACTGGCAGAATTATGTTACTTTTGTTCGACAAGCTAAGAATCTACACAACGCCTCATATGGATTGTTGTATGAGTACTTGAAACATCACCAGTCAGAGGTTGATAAAGACAGAGCAGCTCGTGGAGGCTATTCACCGTCAATTACTCCAAACTCACTAGCTTTGATTTCTCAGTCTCATTTTACTCCACCATCAAATCAAAGTTTTGTCCAACCACAACATCATTCTGCTTATCCCTCACAAACTTCATCAAGTCAACTCGTTCCTTATGAAGCATCACCACAACAAACTGATAATCAACTGGTTCCATATGACAACACCGACACTATGCTTTACTCCAATGTCAACAGTGATGAAGACTATGCTTTCAATTCGTTGAACGAAGGATTTGCTTTAATTGCCAGAGCTTTCAATAAGTTTTCAAACAAATCCTACAACCGTCTTCGTTCTTCATCCAACACTTGTAATCAGACAGTTGTTCATGATGGCAGAGTTGAAATTCAAAACAGAGCTTCTGGGAGATATGGTTCGGGTAGCTTTATGGGAAACTCAGGTGGGCAGAGGTTTAATTTAGTTGGAAGTAGTAGGAACAACACTTGTAATACACAAAGAAGGGCAGAGATTGTTGATACAGGGAATTCTGGGATTTCTAACACTATGGTGAAATGTTATAACTGTTGAGGGAAAGGTCACCTGGCCAATGCTTTCCCTACACCAAGGACTAAAGGGAGTGCATATCACAAGGAAGCTCTTCTTCTTGCTATTAAAGATGAACCTGGAGGCACTCTTACAGAGAAGGAGCACAACTTCATGGCTAATGCTTATTAGGATGATGATATGGAAGATCTTGAAGCTAATGCAGCCATGATGTTGATGGCCAATATGAAAGAGATGCACATGGGTGAAACAGGCCCTGTATATGATACAGATGGCCTGTCTTAGGTACCTGACTCAACATGTCTCCTTCATGAAATAGTATCCCTTCTGCATCTGCATCAGCTGAAGACCATGTTGGTCAAGATGACTCATTCTGATCTCCTCAAGTCGATGACCAAATAAACACCGTAGTTACATTTGATGAAGATCAAATTAACCCGGTTCTTTCATTTGATGATCCTCTTAATGATGATAAGAATCATCAACTTGAACAAGATGATCTTTTGCTTAGTCTAGATCCAGAGCTCATGACCTTGCTCTTGACCACCCAAACACAGTTAGACTCACATAAATCACAAATTGTTAAGTACAATGAAATAAATAGAAATCTAAAAGAAAAAGTTGAATTGTTGACTAAGGATCTTGAGTGCTACAAACTTCAACTTTCAAACTATGAAACAAAAGAAAAACGGGAAAAAAGTTTTGAAGTTGCATTCCAACAATCTTATGTGAAAGAACAAGAGTTAGAACATCAGGTACACGAATTAACTATTTCCAAAAATGAATTAATTTCACAAAAGGAACAAGAAAGATTAGATTTTCAAAAATAAGTTGACATCCTACACTCTGAACTTTCCAAAACAAAAACAGAGTTGTCAACTTGTCAAGATAATTTTTCTGAACACAAACAAGTATCAAGGAAACGAGTTGATTCCAATCTTGAGGAAATCGTTGAGTTGGAATGCAAACTTAAAGAGTTTCAAAAAGTTGTGTACAAAACTGGTGAGTCAGTAACAACCATTTAAAAATTTTCTCTCAAGCAAAATCCCCAAGGATATGGCTTTGCTATTGGGGATGACAAACCAAGTTTTTTACATAAAGCACTCAAGGAAAATCCAAAGTTATATAGTGCAGAACATTTGTTTGATGACTCTTTCATGCGTGTTGTTGTTTATAATCGTGAAGAAGAAATGGAACAGGATGAAGAGAGTCGATCTAAAATGAGTATTGTAGAATTTAATAAACCATATGATTACTTAAGAGTACCTCATATTAACGACACCTTCGTACCACAACAAGATAAATCAGAACAATCATGGTCGTTAATAGAAATGAATGAATCTTCTGAGGTTGGTCCTGTGAACACAGTAGCACAAGTCAATGGCCCTTTACCAAATTCAGGTGAAATTGCACCATTGCCAAAACAATGTCGTGTCTTTAGATATTTTAATACATTTATGGAAGACATACAATTTTTGGAACAAGCAATTGAACGAAATTCAGAGATAACAATCTCTACTTTTCTTTCTCCCTATGAAACAGAAAAGGGAGAAGTTTTTTAAAAACAATTTTTGCCACACATTCAACACCTGCGACTCTGTGCTACACATTGGGAACAGGAACTTCAATAAGAGGTTGCATCCATGATGAACATTTTTGAAGCAATGGAAAACACGATCTCAAAACAAAAATGTAAAAACAAAGCTTTGCAAAAAGAAGCAGATCGACTCTTGGAGAATGTTCTATGTTCTGATGTTATATCTGTGATTATGAATTCCATTTATGTGTCATGTAATGAAATGCTTATTGATGATCATTCTGTTGATACTAAGATGTTGAAACTTGAGATTAATAATTTGAAAAGGGAAAATGAGATACTTCGAAAAGTCAATGATGATGTGGAAAACAAATTTTCAAAAGAAGTTTTCCAACTCAACCAAAAATTGCAATGGTGTCAGACTCAGAGTCTTGACTTTGAGTTAAAATTACAAAGCCAAAAAGAATCATTGTCCTTTCAAAACAGTCATGCTTCCAAAATTCAGAATATTGAAAAAGAAAATGCTGTTTTAAAATATCAAATTTCTGAATATGAAAAGGACATTGATGAAGTTTGCCAAAATAGGAATGACACTGTTCGATTAAACCGAGAATTGGATTCCAAAATTCAACAACAAAAACACATCATCATTGAGTTGAAAGAGAAAATCAAATTACTTGAAAATGGGAAATTTGTTCACAAGAATGTGATTGCACCAGGCATGTATAAAGTAGATGAGACACCTAAGAAAGCATCCCTACAGACCACTAATGTGCATGCTTCGACTTCTACAGGACTAGGCACCCCTCCTAGCGTTAGCATATCCAAGACTAAAAAGAACAAAAAGAAGAATAGTATCTGGAAACGTAAGAGCGGCACACCTAAAGATCAAGAAGTAGAAGACCACATGAGGAATCTGAATAAAGAGTATGTTATGTCTAAAGTAGAATCAAACTTTAAAATGTGTAATTCTAATGGTGATGTAACAAATGCTAAGACTATGTATGTTCTGAATGATGTTATGGTTGATGCTTATTGTATGTTTTGTTGTACAAGTATATTGTCTGGTAATCATCAAAACTGTGTTTCAAAGACTCTTTTGTCTCGTAATCAGAAACGTGCATATGGCATTTCCACTAGGCCCACTACTGCTGCTAAGTCAATATTAGAAAAACCGCCAAATGTAGTTTCTAAGACTACCGTAGAAAAAACCATAGTTGCTACTAGAACAATCCAAACACCTTGTGCATTTACTAAGAAGAAAGCAGAATCTAGTTAGACATTGCAACGTTGGCTACAACATAAACCTAGTTTTACGTGGTTACCAAAAATGCTTAAAAATTGTGCTACTAACCCAACGGGTTCCTCCGTTACCGTCTCCCCATCTGCATTGTCTTCTTGTGATGCAGGTGATTCAGATTGCACTTTGGATTGTTGATAGCGGGTGTTCCCGACACATGAAAGGCAACCTAAAACTTCTAGTAAAGTTTGTTGCAAAGTTCATAGGAACTGTCAGATTCGGGAATGACCACTTTGCCGCTATCATGGGCTATGGGGACTATGTCAACGGAAACATCGAGATTAGCCGTGTATACTACGTTGAAGGCCTTGGACATAACCTTTTCTCAATAGGGTAGTTTTGTGATGGTGATTTGGAAGTTGCATTTAGGGAGAAAACCTGCTTTGTTCGTGACCTACAAGGAAACGACCTTATGACAGGAAAATGCGGAACGAGTCTCTACACCATTTCCTTATCAGACATGACCGCTTCTTCTCCAATTTCTTTACTCTCCAAGGCACACTCTACAAAATCATGGCTATGGCATAAACGTTTGTCTCATTTGAATTTCAAAACAATGATAGATCTCGCTCATCATAAACTGGTCGACGGTCTTCCAAGATTCCGGTATGCTAAAGATCACCTTTGTCCAGCATGTGACCAAGGGAAGAGTACTCGTGCTCATTTCCCTCCTAAAACCGAGCACAGTACGGATCATGTTCTCCAACTTCTACATATGGATTTGTGTGGCCCGATGCGAGTTCAAACAATCAATGAGAAGTGTTACATATTGGTAATCGTCGATGATTTTTCAAGATGGACTTGGGTCTACTTTCTTCGAACTAAAGATCAAGCTCCTTCGATGATCATCACCTTTCTCACCAAAATTCAGGTTCAGCTCCGCAACACCGTTAGAAAAGTCAGAACAGATAACGGAATTGAATTTAAGAATCACACTCTTCGTGTGTATTTTGAGAAAGTTAGGATTGAACACCAAACATCTATTGCACGCAGCCCAGATCAGAATGGAGTAGTCGAAAGACGAAGACGTTAGTGGAAGCCGAAAGGATGATGTTGATAAATGCTCAATAACCTGATTACCTCTCGGCTGAAGCTGTCTCAACCGCTTGCTACACCCAAAACCGTTGTATGATCAATAAAAGGCACAACAAAACCCCGTATGAACTTGTTCACATATGAAAAACGAACATAAATTACTTTCATGTATTTGGGGCCCTCTGTTACCCAAATAATGATCGTGATGACCTTGGAAAGTTGAAAGCCAAAGCTGATATTGGAATCTTTGTTGGATACTGTGAGAATTCTAAAGGATTTCGTATCTAGAACTGTCGAACCAGAGAAATTCAAGAGACAATACACGCTCATTTTGATAAACTCATCGATATGATTTCTGAGCAAAATAACTTAGGACCCGCTTCTAACCGTCTGAACTTCCTTGATCAACAACTGCACCACTCTCTCTCAACCGCAAGGACTTGGAAGACTTATTTGCTCCGATGTTCGATGATTCTCTCGTTAGTTGTGCACCAGATGTATCCACCAGTTCCGCTGCACAACCTGTCCATAATCCAATACCTGATACACCAGTGACTACAACAACAGCTGTAGCTGAAGATGCACCTCAAATAGAAACATCATCATCAGTAGAACAAACAGCTTCTAATACTGCAATTGCAGCTGAAGATCCCCTCCTATCTCAAGAAGTACCCACACCCGCACATTATGACGGAAATGCTTTCTTCAATCCATTTGCTCCGGCTCCAACCGTTCCAGATATTGCTGTGTCGTCAACGAGCAACTTGGATCTGTCAAATATGCATAACAATTTTCAACACTACCTTTCTACCCACAAATGGACCAGAGATCACCCTTTAGTGAACGTGATTGGTAATCCAGACAATCCAGTCATGACACGAAAAAGACTCCACACAGATGGTGAAACTTGCATTTATGCACTCACCGTTTGTCAAACAGAACCCAAGAATATTAAAGAAGCCTTAACTTATGACAATTGGATTGAGTCAATGCAAGAAGAACTTGATCAATTCAAGCGTCTTGAAGTTTGGGAATTGTTAGAAAGACCGGATGGAGTATACATTGTCGAACTGAAATGGATCTGGAAAAACAAATTGGATGCTGATGGAACAGTGATTCATAACAAATCTCGGTTGGTTGCTAAAGGTTTCAGTCAAGAAGAAGGTATCGACTTTGAGGAATCCTTTGCACCAGTGGCAAGACTTGAACCCGTTCGTATGTTTCTGGCGTATGCTTCCCACAAGAACATCACCGTTTACCAAATGGACGTGAAGACTGCATTCCTGAATGGACAACTCCGTGAAGAAGTGTATGTCACACAACCAGAGGGCTTCGTCGACCCAAAACATCCAATTCATGTGTACCGGCTCAAGAAAGCCCTCTATGGCCTTAAACAAGCCCCGAGGGTATGGTACGATAAACTGTCTGCATTCCTAATTGCTAATCATTTCACCAAAGGATAAGTTGATCCTACATTGTTTATATAAAAACACGGGGAGGATATCTTAATAGTTCAAATCTATGTGGATGACATCATTTTTGGTTCAACCTATAAAAAGTACTCAAATGCTTTTCCTAAATTAATGAAACAAAACTTTGAAATGTCCACGATGGGTGAACTTATGTTCTTCTTAGGACTGCAAGTTCATCAATCACCCCGTTGTATTTTCTTAAACCCGTCCAAATATACTCTTGAAATATTGAAAAAGCATGGCATGACAAGTTGTGATACATATAATACTCCGATGTCTGCATCATCTCCAAAGCTGGATGCTGATTTACATGAGACACCAATTGACCCTACCAAATACTGAAGTATGATTGGGTCACTCATGTATCTAACAGCCAGCAGACCAGATATTGTATTTGCAACATATCTTTGCTCCCGCTATCAGTCTAGACCCACTGAAAGACACCTCTCTGAGGTTAAGAGAATCCTTCAATACATAAAGGGAACCATTCATTTGGGGATCTGATATCCGAAGGATTCTGGCTTTGAACTAATTGCGTTTTCAGATGCTGATCATGCAGGTTTCCTAGATACCCGTAAAAGTACGTCTGGAGAAGTGCAGTTCCTTGGAGACAAACTTGTCTCTTGGTAGTCAAAGAAGCAAGATTGTACATCACTGTCATCTACGGAATCTGAATATGTAGCCATGTCAGCATGTTGTGCTCAAGTCATCTAGATGAGATCACAACTGATGGACTATGGTTACGTATTCAACAAGATTCCAATGTATTGTGACTCCAAGAGTGACATTGCCATCTCTTGTAACACCGTTCAACATTCGAAGTCCAAGCACATTGCACTTTGATACCATTTCATCAAGGAGCATGTGGAACAGAGTACTATTGAACTTTATTTTGTGGGTACAGAATACAAACTGGCAGACTTATTCACCAAAGCCTTGCCCCATGAAAGATTTGTGGAATTAATTCACCAGATTGGTATGAGGTGTTTGACTCCTGAAGATTTAAACAACTTTCTTACAAACAATTAAAGAAAGTCAAACACCAAAACTATCTTTGTACATATTTTATCCAAAAACCACAAAAAGATTTTCCGTTTATCTTCAAAAAAAAAAAAAAAAAAAAAAAAAAAAAAAAAAAAAAAAAAAAAACTTGCATGTAAGTACAAAATTTCCATCAACACTTGGTTCATTTCAACACATTACCAATTATTTATGAACAATTGTTGAGGGGGAGAAAGAAATTCAAATTTTAAAATTTTCATTAAAATTTGTACTTGCATATTTTCTTTAATATTGTTGCTTCACAAAAATGGTGGTTATATCATCTGTGTGATACCCTCCTTTATCTTAAAATTGTTTTTCAAATACTCATAAGTCAAGGGGGAGTATTAAAATTGTTCTGATCAAAATCATGTCAAATCTAATGTATAAGTTGTGAGTTAGGATTTATATTGCAAAACAATATGGTTAAGGGACTTAAAGTGACAAGGATAGGAAACTTAAAGTTTTAACATAAGTAGTCAAAATGCATTTACTGCATTTTCATATGCAGTCAAATCTTTTTCACCAACCATAATTAATATCTCACCCAACTCAATCCACGACCCAAATTCGATCAAGAAATCCGGACAAGTTTCTTCAAATCTGTGAGTGAATATACTTTGTTTATATGATTCTAAGAAATGGTTTTGAAGGAATTCAAGATCCAACGGTTGAATTTTTTAAAATTGAATGTTTTAGACTTACGGTTTATGTTGAATCGGATTTTGTGATTTTGTGTGTTTGAGATGATAATCTTTGGTGGGATTTGGTCGGAATTGTCTCCTTAACATGTTATGAGCCTTTAATTGAACCCAGAAACATGATTGGTGCATGATTATAAATTAGGGTTCATACGTCGAAACTGGGGAAAGTTATTTAAGTGTGTTATGGCCCAATTAATGTATTGAGATAGTGTTAATATAGGTCGAATTACATGTTTTGACCATTAAATCGAACCCAGAAACTCATTTGAAGCAAATTCGTTGGTTAGGGTTTTAGATGAACTCGAATAAGTTCTATCTTTCAATTTTGTGGTTAAAAAGTGTTAAGATTTAGACTAAAGAACTCAGGAACATCATATGAAACTATTGGAATCAATCAAACAAACTTATAACAAGTTTTTGAGAATTCCGATAATTTGTTGAATAGGATTTGTCGAAATTGTAAACTATTGTGATTTAATTTGATAAACAGGGTTTAATGTGCATAGAATAACTTGTGAATTGATTTAATTGGATAGGAAAACCAAATTTCGACAAAGAACCAAGAATAATGTATGTCTACAGTGTTTGTCGCAATTTCTTGCATAAGAAATTGTCGAAATTGCAAAATCCGTCGAAATTGGATAAGTTTTGTTGAAATTGCAAAATCTTTCGAAATTGGATAAAGTTGTCGCAATTGCACAAAACTTGTCGAAATTCAAAATTTTATCGCAATTAGACAAATTTATCGCAATTTTAGATTTCCTTCGCAATTAGACATAACTTATCGCAATCTAGATCTTTTCCATCAGAATTGGCCAAATGTCAACGAAATTCAAAATCATCGGAATTGGAACATTAATCTGTCGGAATTTGTAAAATTGTCAGAATTGGTCTAAGTTGTCATTTGTCGCAATTTATCTGTCTAAATTCACTTAAGTCACAAACTTTCGAAATTAATCAAATGGACACTTAAAGGAATTCAACTTTAACAAACAATCAACATGATGTCCAAAGATGTTAATAGCTATACTTAAACATGTAATATCAAATTAAGCAACTAAAAGGTCACATGAATAATAACAAAGGTTAACTATTTGCTAACTTTCATGTATCCTGCAAATCTGTTCTTGATTGATGTTTTAGATATCTCAAATGGCTGCACTACAACCACAATCACTCCTAATGCTCACCAAGGCTGATGTTCTTCCACAAGACTACGACATTGAAATTGGCAAGAAAAATACAAGGGTGGAATTTCACAAAGTCAAGTGTGCAGAACCAACTTGTCAGATAGCAATAGAGGTTCTCAAGCAACACAAGTGCAGGAATATGCTGGACAAGTCAGCTAACATTCCCGAACTCTACATTCATCAAATGTGGAACACTCTACAGCTAGACTTAAGAGAAAAATATTTCACATGCAAGCTGGACCGAAAGGAAGTAACTGTTGATAGACACTAACTTCGCAAGGCCTTGCTATTACCAGAAGCTCCTCAACCTGACAATAAATTCTACCCAACACCCACTGAAGAAGAAGTTCTCAACTTTCTTGAAGAGATTGGCTATGATTTACAACCAGACAAACCATTGACAAAAATCTCAAGGGTTGAAGCCAAGCTCACCCCACAACCCTGGAGAACAATATACTACATCTTAGCCCGATCTGTTTCTGGAAGGGAAAGTGGTCACGAGAACCCCCGTCTGCCTCATCTTCTAATCTACTGGGGAATAGTTAATCAGAAAGAGATTGACTTTGCTTCACTTATCTGGGATGATCTGGTCTACCAAATTCAAAAACCCTTAACCAAAATCCCATTTGTTAGTTACACCAAGCTTCTCATCTGTCATCTACTTGACGACAACACAGACATCTCTCCATGTATTGAAGACAGAGAAATGCATCTCTTCAAAATGGACAAGACCATCAGGTCAGTCTACATCCCCAAAAGCAGCACACGTAAGCAAGGGATGAGACTACCTGAATCTCTGCTGACAGAAAAGATTAAGAAAACAAAAGCTTACAGAGATTATGATAAAGCTTTCAATGAAGGTCATGTCGGCTATTACAAATATGATGATGAGTTTGCATCAACTAGGACTCGATCGAAGGAAAGCAGTAAGTCAGAAAGTACGTCTAGTGTATCAAAGAAAATCAAACCCGCTGCTCATAAAATTGTTAAAAGAAGAGTTCCAGTTACGATAGCTAAGCCCGAACCTGAAGAAGGAAAGATTGTTGAGGAAGAGGGATCCGATTCAGAAACGGAGACCGATGAAGAACCGACAATTTATAAGCAGGAAATAGCTACTCAGATTGCACTAGAAGAGAGCCGAGTATCTATTAAAGCTGAACTAAAAAGGCGAAAACAGATGATGGAGGAACAAAAAAAGAGATTGGATGAAGAATTGGCCAGAGATTTTGGTGAAACCCAGACCGATGACGATCCGGTTAATCGACCCGGTAGGTCTGGGGTAGTATAAGAAGTAACTCCACCTCACCCTGATCCGGTTAATCAACCCAGTGGGTCTGGGGTTGTTCAAGACATTACTCCACCTCAGTCTGATCCAGTTAATCAACCCGGTAGGTCTGAGCTTGAGAAAGAAGCTATCATACCTCAGTCAGATCCAATTAATCAACCCAGTAATGATGAGGAAAAGAAAGAAGATAAACAGGTAAAAGAATTCGATATGGATGAAGGGGAAGAAACATAAAAGGTGTCAACTAATGAGGAAAAGATGGAAGACAAACAGCTGAAAGACTTTGAAATTGATGAAGGGGAAGAAACAAATAAAGTGTTAACTGATGAGGAAGAGATCACTAAAGCTGCTGAAGAACTGGAATTGGAGATGAAGAGGCAAGAAGAAGAAAGATTGGCAGAAAAGAAAGCAGACAAATACATTCTTACACCACCAATCACTCCTCCACATTCTCCACCAGTTACTCAGGATACACCACCAGTTTCTCAACATGATTCACCTCCCAAAGTTCTAACACTTCCTGAATAATCCACACAACCCTCATCACCACCACCACCACCATCCACTGAAGCAACAACTAAAGAAACAAAAGGAAAAACAATCAAGACAAGCAAGAAAACCAAGAAGATAACTAGGCTAAAACAAGATGATGTAATCTCCCAGGCATAGGAAAGGGTGAAAATGGCCGCAAAGCTGGCACGTGCTAAGAAAGATAACCAGCTAAGTGACCAAGTCGAAAACTTAACCAATATGGTCAACGGCCTTGTCAGACAAGTAAACGAGATGCAAGAGACCAAAGCTCGTATGGAAGAGTTCCTTGCCGACGATGTTGAAGACCGGTTGCTCACATCAGTCAAGGGCAATACTAAAGAGTACGTGAAGAAGTACTTGCCAAGGTTGCATCCTAGAAGGTAGAAGAGTATATCGAGCCAAACATTGAAGACATTGTCAAGAACGTTGTGGCCTCGGTTCTACTTGTTTTACAACCCAACCGTCACAGCCTAAAGAACAAACTCTTGATGAACTCCAACTCAAACTCCTGGATAGACTTGTAAGCATCGTCTCACCAACTCCAGAAGAAATAGCCATCACTGAGGCTATAAAAGCCAATCTTGAGAAGGAGTCGTGTAAAGTTGAGGCCGACAAGGGTAAGCATCCAAGAGAGGACGAAGACCAAGATCCAAACACCCAAGCCAAGAAACAAAAGGGTGTCGGCGGATTTGGTTCACAACTCAAAGAACCAGTCGGTCCCACAGCATCAACAGCCTCTCAACCACGCAAGGCTTGAGGATCAGGACCTACAGCAATCAAGCATCAGTTCGAGCACACTGCAACTGAGGAAATAGAATTTCAACAACACTACGATCAACCAGATTAACCTCCCAAGACCAAAGCTACATCGTCTAAATCTGGCAAGAAGACTTCCAAACGACCAAATGTTGTCTTCTGGCTAGATGAAGATACGACACAGGGAAATGAATGGTTTGATCAGCTTGCAAGTGCTCAACCTCAGATGGATGAAGATTCAATGATCGAACGAAGTACGTTTGAGTTCACACAAAGACTCAAACGTGACCAACGTACCAAGAAGATGACTAAAGGGGAACTTTGTCACATCAAGAACGATGCATTCAACTTGCTCAAGGATAGGTCCTCCAGTGCAGCTGAGCTCAAATATCATCTAGAGAACATTGCCCGAGCAATGTCCAGTGAGTTCAGCTGGACCAATCCAGATGTGGTAATGGTTGGAAGCACTTCCAAAAACAACCAACCATATATCACGGATTGGACGAAGCCGTTGCCAGTGATAAGAGTCTCTGATCAACCTGCTATTCCTTACCAGTTCTTCTTCAACAACGATCTCGAACTGCTCGTGCATGGTATCAAATGTCAACCAAAATACACAACCTCCATAACTTTGATCCCTGCAGCAATTTACACACAACTAGCCATCGAGGAAATTGCTACTAGACTCTTCATTTCAAAGAAAGTGCAGTATGACTAAGATGCGCAGCTAGGCATTTATCATTGGTTTGAGAAGAGGAAGACATGGTACAAGAGTAAACTCACAAAGAAGTCTTCTACTCCAGTGAAAAGTAACCTTAGGATTCTTGCTGTGGTCAGTCTAGAGGGTGAAAAGAGATATGACTACACCTTCTTGACAGAAATCAAAGTTAGAAGACACGATCAGTAGATCTACACGTTCTCAAAAGCAGATCTCCCAAATTTGAACATCAATGACCTTGAAGACATGTATCTTATCAAGGTTCAAGGGAAGCTGCAGCATTTCTCAACTGATCTATAATATGCGTTCAGCACTTCCATACTACACTTTATCAGAAGAAATATCATCCAAGAACGTGTAGAAGATCTGCAGCTTAGGGTCGAGAGCTACCAAAGGAAGTTGAATCTAACCGCACCAGTTCTATCACTTCATGGAATCAACAATGAGCCCCAGTACACCATGAAGAAGGAACGAACCTTCGGGTTCGTTTAAAAGAGCGATCTTATGATCAACTGCTTCATGGTGTACAAGGAAGTTCATAAGTTCTGCGATCACACGTTGAAGAAGGTTCGTGATGCGTTGGTAATCCGAGTACGTGATCGGGAGTTGTACAAGACAAGCAGGTGGACAGCTTCTCAGTTAAGAGAAGTTCGTCAGTTCATTTTGAAGATCGAGAGAAGGCTGTTTCACAGGGATCAAATGAGACGGCTTGAGAGTTATGTTGGAGGGAGGCCATCATTCCCGATCAAGAACTTCCAGAGACCTGATCCAGTCTACACTGCATTCAGAAGTTCGAAATGATGCAAGAGTTGAATATATTCTTTGATTTGATATATATTGCTTGTATGATTGTTCAGAATGGCTTGTGCACAGATAACAGTGCACAACCCATTCTTGAAAAGAAAGGACCCTGAGGTACGCTTCAGTGCCTCAATCCTAAACTAAGGAGCGAAAGCTTCTTACTTTTGAGCAGAATTAACCAGAATTTTCTAAGTTTTCAAAATTCTGCTCAAAAGAACAAGTATTCCCTTGTCAAGGGGGGAGTACTTGAAATTAAAATATTTGTTCAAAACAACAAAAGTTCTTGAAATTCTTCCCGTAAACCTCAAAAAGCATATTTTAATCAAAAGTTTATCAAAAACAACATAAATATGCTATTTTTGAGGGGGAGAATTTATATGTGATTAAAATATGGTAATCAATGTTGAAATCTCGCATGAGCTCGACTCAGATTGTACCCTCGAATTGACGGATATCAAATGTCAGTAATCGAAAAGACATGTACTGGACGGGTAATAATTTCAAGCAAGTTTATCCGGTGATGTAAACGTGTCTCGCAAAGGACTTGTTTGATTAGAATGTACCGAATTTTGAGAGATTATTCTTTGAATATGGCCTAGACGGGTAATAATTTCAAGCTAGTTTAACTAGTGATGTAAACGTGTCTCACAACGGTCATATTCATTGAAAATCAATCAATTCTAAAAAGTGCTGACTTTACCCGACATGTGCAAATTTACTTTAAACACTTGTGAGCACAAGTTAAGGGGGTGTATTTCTGAAAAATGCAAAATTCTCAAAGTGTAAACAATATAAGTTTTACATTCGTAAACACTTTGAGAGATTTTTCAAAATGATCGGTTTTATGGCAAACATAGGTTAGTCATGGTGATATAAGGTGACTAATGTTAGGAAACCATCCTATGATCCGCCAGAGCCGGAGGGATCTACCCAAGGACAATACCAATAGTTTAGAACTAGAAAGTCCTAGGTGTGATGAAAAAAGGAGTAAAGAAATGAAAGGAGAAAGAAGGGATTGAAGAATGAAAAAGAAAAGTAAAGAAAAGAGTGAAAAGAAATAGCCCTCCATTTGTTCAACCTTAGGGCAGAAACCGGGTTCAACTCATATGCTACTGGTTGTCACAAAGGTGACAACGATATTGAAGATTAAGCCGTCATGGACCCAGTGACACCCTGCACTAAACCTTCTTGCCGCTCAGGTGTCTCTCACAAGATACTTGTTTCATTTCTCACGGAGAACCCTTCATTATCTATCGACCTCTTATTCCGAGAAGTGTTGATATTGAAAAGGAGGCACTCTGCTCCATGCCTCCGACAACTAAAAACCAATAAGCACTTAATCGAGTCTAGAGCCTCGAGATACATAAAAGATCTCATAGGAACACTTAACTTTTCTACACTGGTTGTTCAACAATAAGAACACCAGTTGTAAATTATAAGAGTCCTACGCAGATCCTAGTAATCTGCCAAGAACATTCATGAGAGAATTCACAAATTGTGATTCTCAGTGATTGAATGGAAATCCTGCCAGGGTCAACATCAAACAGCCCTGACAGCAGGTCACTTCGGTAATCCCTTATGGGTTACGCTTAGTGTTCATGGTGGTTCCAAAACGGTCTACAGTCGTGAAGTGATACTTCGGTATACTTCAGCGGCTCACCTGAATCGTTGATACACTTCGGTGTATCTGAGTCAGATCTCTCGGGGGTATCCGGTTCAGGAACGGCCTTGGCTAGGATTAGAGAAAGTCTTCACACTATGCTGTTGACGATCTCGAAGTCCGAATCTATAAGTGCCGGATGATTTATTGCTAACTGTTTACATTGCAGATAATCATGGAGACCAGGAGTTCCACCACCACCATTTCCATCATGCTCATATCCCGAAGCAAAGTTCTCACAAAGACTAAGGAATAACAAAAGTTCAAAGAAGTCAAAGAAAAGTCAAAGATCAAGCATAACAAACTTTCACAAGTCAAAGATTGAAGCTTATGAAGTGAGAACTACTTGATATATGAAGAACAAAAGTCAAAAGACATATGAGCATGGTGGAAAAGATGTAAAGACATCGTGACTAAAGTACGTCGGTGGAAGGCAGATCAAGACATTACCATATCACATCAAAACAAGAACAAAGAACAAAGAACAAAGATTCTAAAGACGTCGATGCCGAAGAAGCAAAGATGACGTCAAGCAACCTAGATGACCAATCCTTAGGGGGAGATTGTTAGGAAAACGTTTAGTAACATTTCAAGTATTGGTCATGTTTTGTAATAATAGGTTGCTCGTTATGGGCTTTAGGTTTGAGTTTAATCCACACGGCTTATAAGAAGCCCATGGGCCGTGTGGTTAAGTAAAGTTTCTAGAAGAAAGATGGCAAAGTTTTGCCCTAACACTTCGCCTATAAATACTAGAGCTATGTATGCATAATACTTGTTGGTTTATTTCCCATTGTACCGAAACTCTTGCCAATTCTATAGGCGAAATAGATTCAACCATTATCTTCATCTTATTCATCTTATCTCTCGTTCTGTCTTTATTATACGCATTAGTTATTAGTTATACGTGTGTTATACATCTTGTGTTAAGCTAAATCTAGGACCTAACATTAACTATACGTAGCCTAATCACCCATGTATAATTTAGGTAGAACCACGTTATACTAGGAATGGTGGCCCTAAATTTTTACCAAAAGACAAATCTTTTGTTTCCATTTCAAGAAATCAAAAACTCGCGTGGGTGGTACATAAAAGTAGTATGAGAATTGGTCATCCGTGCTAGAAGCACAGTAACCAAATAGACTTTAACACAATCTTACTACATAGAAATCAACATTGTCTCACACCATGTTCTAATCCGAGAGGATAAGCTACACCACCAACCATCATCGAACAACTCCACCGATTAGCATCTCATTGTACACTACCCATAACCCCGCATGCAACTGAAACATATTATTGCTTTATAGCGATTGTGTCAAACAGCTGCAACGATTATATTCAGATCCTTAATAGAAATTTTACCTTGAACGCTAAGTACTCGAACAACTTGACTGATCAATTGCCAGTAGCAATCAACATCGTTCTACAGGGCTATACTCTCCACGTTAAGTAATGAGTACCCTACTGAGCCAACTAGCTGACTACTAGTAGCAATCAACATCATTCTTCAAGGTCGTAATCTAGACCTATAAAACTCCCCGTACTAGTTTGGGTGACCCTATGCCTACAAAACCTAGAGATTTCGATACCGTCCCCAATGTATACTGGATGTCGAAATACCACGCCATAATCATCCACGAGGGGAAAACTGGTTCGCATACCTTACGTTAATAGAACCCTAGTAATACAAGAAGGACCCCTCAGCAGAAATAAACAATGAGTGAATCACTAAAACTTTTAAGGATCTGGAGATTTACCAGTAGTTGACTAGTAACCCAACTGAGGTCTTAAGGCATTACGGAGTAACCCAAACCACTATCGGGGGGGGGGGGGGCAGATGCCTAACCCTTCACTAATCCCTTGAGAATACAAGCTAGTATAGGACATGAGATTTTATCAAAACACCGTTACTCACTAAACCAAACCTTAGAGGAAAATCAAGTACCTCCACCTCAGACTATAGATATCGATATATCATACTTTGACGTTGCTTCGTCAAAGTATAATTTATCCTCTTCATTCCTTATAATGAGGTTTCCTTATAGGTAACGGATGCATTAAGTCAGATTATCAATATACCATTAACCTTATAAAATGGTGCACTCTAGGAGTCTAGATGGCACGGACTCATCATTTTTCTATAAGACCTCATCTCCACACCGAGATACTAAGAAGTCTTAACATACCGAATAATAATTCACACACAGTCCTCACTAGTAACAAGTAGGACATCTCTCAACATAGTATCCGACTAACTTATTCATTCCAGACCAGTAGTGTAACAATTTAGGTCATGACACCTCTTAAGAACGGCTTAAGTAAGACGAATACTTAAATCTACAAGGTTCGCCTGATATCAAACATCAAACTCTAATCAGCCTTGACTACTAGGATCCGTCGTTGGACACTCGAAACAAATGTAGGTGTACATACCCAACTATACCTTCTTCCTCAATAAGAACAATTCTTTAAAATGCATTATCGCAATCATAAGACTCATGTGATACCGTTTCTATTATTTGATATCTCATTCGTCGTCATCTTGTATGATGTAGATAAATGACTCCTACAAGAAGGACAACCGAGACTACAAACAGTCAACCTGCTGCTACCACTCTTCTAACTAAGAATGGAGCAAATCTACTTATCATAAATCAAGCCATGGTAGATCACTTGGTTAATGACCGTGTGGCAGCAGCACTAGCTGCAGCGGATGTAAGCAACTCGACTACTGATATTGGAACCTCAAGAACTAAGGACAATAACAACCGCAGTTGCACCTATCAAGAGTTTTGAAAGACCATGACTGGAGGTCTCGGGGGAACCGAGGGAATTATTGCTTCGATCAGATGGATTGAAAGGCTAGAGGCTGTGTTTCGAATATGTGGTTGTACGGATGAAGACAGGGTTAAGTATGCATCACTCATCTTCACGGATGCTGCTCTAACCTGGTGGAACAACTATTTGAAGTCTGCAGGCATTGATGCCGCGTACGCAATGCCATGGGAAAATTTCAAGGAAATTGTGTTCAAAAAGTATTTCCCTTGCAACGAAGTTAAAAAGTTAGAGGTCGAATCTTGGAACCACAAGGTGCAGGGTACCAACATTGCTGCATACAACCAACCCTCTCAAGAGTTGACACTGTTATGCCCTGAGATGGTCCAGACTGACGCTCGCCTACTAGAGAGATACCTTGGAGGATTACCCTTCATACTTTAAGGGTGATGACACTACCTCCAACACCACTGATCTCTATAAGCCTATAGATGTGGCCAACAAGCTAATGGACCAAGTAATTGGGGCTACTGTCGAGAAGGTGGTTGAAAACAAAAGAAAGTGGGAAGATCACTTCAAAAACAACAGCGGCAATGGTCCAAGCAAGCGACAAGAAGTGGTCAAAGTCTGTGCTACCGGCACCAGTGCAAAGAAAGGTTATTCTGGGACGTTACCCAAGTGCAACATGTGCCTGTTTCATCATAATGGACCTTGCCCCATTCAGTGCGGGATCTGCAGGAAGATCGGTCAACAAGCCAAGGATTGCAAAGCTCCTACTCTTGTGATAGACCCGAAGATCACTGTCACGTGCTTTGAGTGTGGAGTAATTGGGCACTTCAGGAGTGAATGCCCAGAATTGAGGAATAAAAATGAAGGAGTTTGTCAGGATCCTAGCAAAGCTGCGGGTAATGACAATGCTTGGAGAGAGAAATCCCTCTTCGCATAATAAGACCTAAATCTAGACCCTCTTGGATTGTATTTCCTTGGGTATTTGTACTTTCTTAAGGATTTTCTTTTTCATTTCACTGTATGGATCTTCATCTAATGAATTTACTATCTTTTACACCAATGCGTTATGACGACTTCATTCCGTTACGCTTTCTATTGTAGACCATATTTGAAATTCTCCTACAAACAAATATGTTATGGTCTTATGTAAGGTGGTGCACTTTTAAAATCAATTGTGATTTCAAGCTTATAAACGGAATGGCCAATACTATTTTAAACCCAATACCATTTTGACTAAACCGATCATGGCATCATCAATCCTCAATTAAGCATAGCCTGATCACCTATGTTTAATTCAGGGAAGTTCATGTTGTGATGGGAATAGTCACCTCAAGAATTCTGTGCTTCAAAACTAACACTTCACTTCTCGACTGTCAAGGTTCAACAGTCTCTCGAAAAGGTCTCAAATTCACATAGGAACGTGAAAACAAAATCAAGCGTAGATGCCCTCAAATTTTCCCAACTCCATCGGGTAACTCTAAGTGAAAACCGGGGACGGTTTTCCTTCAAAGGCGGGGAGGATGTGACAAACGGAAATTTTCCCACTAATATTTTAATAATAAATGAAAATTTATTATTGCCTGACTGATAAATTGAGCATTCATGAGCTTGCATAGCTATTTCGGGAAATAAACCCGCACGCTGTAGCATACAGTAACTCACCAAAACTATTTGATTTTATCAGAAGAGGTGAATTTTCCACTTTCTGACATTTACAGACCTAAGCATAACAAAAACGAGAGGTTATCTCGTTTTTCCTGAAAAACGAAACCACACGCGTACTGACACCTCATTTGAAACGGTTTAATCTCATGATTTATTTTAGAGTCAATAAATTGTATTTTTTGCCAGTTTTATAAAAACGAATCCAGAATTATATTTTTCACAATTATACGAAACCGGGTACCACAATTTCATCTCAGCTCAACGGAACACGGGGTATACACGATACACTCATTAATAATAAAATAAAACTTTATAATAAAAACTAATACCAATCCTTCGTCTTAATCAACAACTCCCGCACATAAAGATAAAATCGTTTATCTTTCCCTCTCCTCCCCCCCCCAAAAAAAAAAAAAAAAAAAAAAAAAAAAAAAAAAAAAACCCATAACGTTTCCCCCTCCTCGATAGCAACTCCCACCTCCAAACATAAACCTACAAATCCAAATCTGATCCATCACTCTCTTCCTTCCCTCCTTCCTATGAAGATGCCAAAGGGATAGCGAGCAGTGCTCACTTTGGTCACCTCACAGATCGAAGCAAAGAAAGGAAGGTCAAGATGTTCCTCATCTTCTCCTTTTTAGTCCACTGATCGACTCATAAGCAAACCACATCTCAACACTTCACTCACAAATCAAAGAGTTTGTTGTGGTAGGTTGCTTGCTTGGTTTCGGATTTGGGAATCTTGGAAGCGGAACTGGGTTTTGATTGTTGGTCATTATTCCAATCGGCTCTAGTATTGTAAGGATCTCAAAATCTTGCTTTGGTGTTCAATTCGTATATGTAAATGTCTTGGATTTTTACGAAATCTAGTGGGTCAATAAAATTTGATCTCTTTGCATAAAACATGCGTATTGATTTACACTCTTAAGCTATTATATTGTTAAATCGTTGGAGCTATCTCCGTGAATGAGTTTTATTCGTTTTAATTCCTTGTTGTTGTTGTTATTGTGTGGCGGAAATAAATAAACTCACAATTAAAACCTACAAATTGGCTAAGGATGGAAGTGCTTATTATAGTTGTGCTTATTTTAGTGGCTTATTGATGCGATACATCTTGGGTTGTGTTGGATTTAACGATTAGGTCTTTGTCTCGGAAAAACTTGAAACTAGTAATAAGTGTTTTTACATCAGGTCGTGTGGTTAGAAAATCATTATAGGAGCATTTGTTTTGGTCTCGGATCTGAAATTTTGTATCCTAACATATGTGTATCTCGGCATTGTTTGTGTGATCTTGCGGTAAAAGGGAACCCGTAAGGGTGCATTGTGTGTTCTCGGTTGCAAATCAGAAACTCACTCAGGTCAAAATCTATTAGGATCGGTTTGGTTATGGGATTTGGATTGGTCAATGTTGGTTTGATAGGTTACGGCTTATTTGATCTCGAATCTAGCTCACATAGCTTGTTGTTATCGTGTTACGTTGGTCTCGAATAGTAAGAAACCCACTAGGGGCGTGTTGTCTAATGACCCACAAGGGTCTGTTTTGGGTTACGGTTCATGACCACACCCAATAAGGGTGTTGGGCTTGTGTATGTTTCGCAAAGGTTAACAACCCAAAGTGGGTTCTGTTTTGGTGCGACTCAAAGAAACACCCATAAGGGTGCGTTGGGTTCTGCTGCTGGGCAAATGATACACCCAAGAGGGTGTTTGTGCTTGTCAATTTCAAATTCAATTCACACACCTGAGAGGTGTGCTGATTGTTCATATTCCTTGTTAAAAGACCTCAAGTCCATCACATGAGGGTGCATTGGCTTAAGTCATGTTGTGAGTGTTTGAGTCACCCATGTGTTGTCCTACACAAACTGTTATAACACAAGGAAAACTTGTGAATTTTGTATTACTGGATCTTCTTTTGGTTACTTATGTTGGGTCGAGTCCTTTAAACCGCAAGGAGATTGTTGTGTTATTTTGATGAAGGGAAAAGTGTACCGCTTTTAGGGGGTCATTTAAGCCCTAAATCGTATTTATTTGATCAAATATTGCCCTAAATCGTTCCTTTTGTAATTTTAGGTACTTTGGAGAAGAAATCTGGAAAAGGAAGCATTTTGGACGTTTTTGGAGAATAAAAGTGAAGAAAACGACAAAGTCTCAAAATCGGCTGGAAAAGTACCTTTGACGGCGTCAAGGCTTGGCAAAAGAGGTGGATATGAAAAATACACATGATAAGCCAGGGAGTTTTGCAAAGGAAGTCTGACTGCGTCACCCTTTGAAGTAATCAAGGTCGTCACGGTTTAAGCTAAAGAGGGACGGCGTCAAGCCTATTTCTGACGGCGTCAACCTTTGATAAGCCAGAGCGGATTTTGGAGCACTAAAGAGGGACGGCATCAAGAAGGCCATCCGGGAACCCTAGACACGGCGAGGTGACGGCGTCAAGATCTACAACGTGACGCCGTCAGCCACTAAGTTCTATATATAGTTTTGCAATTTTTTGTCATTAGTGTGCAACTTTGTGAGGAGAAACCCTAAGACGAATTTCTGCCATTTTTAAGGGTTTTCATACCCTTGGATCTCCCATGTTTAATTGAAGATAAGTAATCATTTAATCAATCAATATGTCTATGTGTTGTTTGATTATATCTTGTTCTTGTCTTTTAATTAACATGCTAGGCTAGATTTATCTTGTGTTTGCTTAGATCTAATGAAACCTAACTATTGATTATTGGTTGTTAGTGTGTTATTGATTGTATTGGATGATTGTTTATCGATGTTAGGCTTAAGAAAACTGGCTAACCTCCTATACGGTAACTTGCTTGAACGTCTTAAGAAACATGAACCAATGCGTACTAAGGTTTTTATGGTTGTATTTAATGCATGAGCGAATTCTAGTGATCCCATGCTAGGAGCTTCTTAGCCGGCTCGACATAGGAGTGAAGTAGGAGCTTGTAGAGTTGGGTAAGTACGTACGCCACCCCACGATTGGTATTAAGGAATACACCCGTCATCCACGCAATTAATACATTCTAATCAACCGGTAAAAGATAGTTAGGGAGTAAGGAAATCTAAGTAAACACATTTCTCTCCACATAAGTTTCACAACCTTTTCATTTTCAGTTATTTTATTTTATTTGCATTTGTAGTTATTTGGTTTAGTTGACTAGCAACTAATTCCGCCCACTCTTTCAAAACCCGAGATTTTACTTGCTTTCATAAAAATATAAAAATACAAAAAGAATCTTCCCTCACCCTTAGACCTATTAGAGTAGTTTTTCAATCCTAACGACACTATTCCCTGTGGAGAATGATCAATCCCCCGTACTTACCACTACACTATACTACATCGGTCAGGTACACTGCCTGGTGGGGTTGTAAGCCTCTTGAGATCCCTCGAGAGGTAAAACCTGTTGTAAGGTCGCAAAACCACGCATCAAGTTTTTGGCGCCGCTGCCGGGGAATAGTTATTGTTTAGGTTGAATTTTTATTTTATTAGGTCTACTCACTTGATTCCTTTCTAGTGAGATTTTTATTTTATTTTTCTAGGTTTTTTTTTTCTTTAGTCTATCTTTTTTCTTCGTTTCTTTGTTCGTAACCATTACCATCCGACATCATGGAAGGTGGTAATATCCTTGATCCCAACAACCCACCACCACAACAACACCCACCTCCTAGAGCCCGTACCTTAGGAGACTACTCTCGTCCTAGCCACCATGGCTATCGAAACACCATTGAGCTCACTCAAGGAGCCAATGTCACACCCTTGCGATCCGACACCATCCGGTTGGTGCAAAGCGGATGCGCATTCCATGGACTTCGTTCTGAAGATCCTAATCAACATCTAAAGGACTTTCTCAAAATCGTTGATTCTATAGACCTTGATGTTCCCACTCGAGAGACGACCCGACTGCGTCTCTTTCAATTCTCTCTGCGGGACCAAGCTAGTCAATGGCTAGAGCGTCTACCCGCAGGATCCATTACCTCTTGGGATGATCTCACCACTCGTTTCCTTGCTCAGTTTTTCCCACCAGGAAGAACTACCAAGCTAAGGAATGATATCTTGATGTTCCAACAACGTCAAGGCGAAACCCTCTATGAGGCATGGACTCGATTCAAGGACTTACTCCAAAAAGTCCCTCACCATGGCATAGAACTTTGGCTCCAAGTCCAAATCTTCTATGACCATATCAATCTTTCCACGAGGCAAACCATTGACCAATCGGCCGGTGGTAAGCTACATGATCTAAGTGCGGAACAATCATGGGCTCTCCTAGAAGATCTTGCTCTTTATGACAACGAAAGTTGGAGTGATCCCCGTGATTTGAATAAAACGGTCAAGGCAATATCTTTGCCTTCGAATAATTCAAGCACTTCTGACCCGTAGGATCATAGAACTTGAAGACCAAGTCAAGTTTCTTATGAAATCCTACGAGGCTCCTAAACCTTCAAGCCAAGTGAACAAAATCACTTCTTCATGTGAATTATGTAGTGGTCCCCACGACACTCGTGATTGCATGGAACTCCCCGAACAAGCTTTTGCGGATTACGCATCCTTGCGTACCGATGGAGCGGGAGACAAGTGGTACACTTTCAAACCCGAGCCAAACCCTTACGGTGATTCATACAACCCCTCATGGAAAAATCACCCAAACCTTAGGTGGAAACAAAACCAAAACGCACAACAAACCAATTCTTCCAACCCACCTAATCGTTTCCAATCAAGCGGTTCCAACTCGAACCGTACTTTCAACAACAATCCTTCCAGCAATGGTAGTACCAATAACTTTGAAGGTTTGATGTCTCAATTTATGGCATCTCAAGAAGCTCGTTTGGCCAAGTTTGAAGCCGATTTCAAACAAAAACAAAGCAAGATGACCAATAAGATTGACACTTTGTTGAAAGCCCTCAATGACCGAGAAATGGGAGCACTCCCTAGCAACACAGTCAAGAACCCGAAACTAAACGTCAATGCCATCTCGTCAGTTTCGTCTCCTAGTTCTTGTCCACAATATTATTCGGTTAATTCCATGAGCACGTGTTTCAAACAAACCCAAGTCGTTCAAAATGACCAAGAAGTTATGATATCCAAATTGGTCAACAACATAGTTGAAACACCTCCCACTCAAAACCTTGACAATGAATTCAAGGAGCTCCACCTTGAAAGTCCGGTTATTGATGTGTTGGATGAGAAGAAGCTCAAGTTAGGCGAAAAAGGGACCGCCTTCGTTCAAAACAAGCTACCTAAGAAGTTAGATGATCCGGGCTTATTTGTTCTACCTTGCAAGATCGGTAATTCAGAGGCTTATGACACATTAGCCGATCTTGGATCAAGCCTTAACCTACTTCCGTTACCTCTCTACACCTTTCTAAAACTAGGAAAACTTGAAGAAACCGAGGTGATAATAGGCTTAGCGGATGGGAGTGTTGCTTACCCGATTGGAGTAGTCAAAGATGTGTTAGTACAAATTGGAAAACTAACCATTTTAGCCGATTTCCACGTCCTTGATATGGTTAGCGACCCTACATGCCCCTTGTTGATAGGTAGAGGATTTTTGGCGACCGCTAGTGCTATGATTGATTGTAAGGAATCTAAGATAGCGGTAGGAGAAGGAGATACTTGGTCAGTCTATGATGTGAAGAAACATGCCTATGATACTAGTGAGGAACCAACACCCCATTGGTTAGAATTAAATAGGAGACCATCTAGATATGGACCTTGGATCGATAGAGACTTCATAGGACCCCAACGCCCATTTTACCTAGAAGAGGACTTTGTGAACCGAACACATGCGGTAGAACAACTCTTGGCTAGGGACACCGAATTGGATCCATTTGAAGACCCTCTAGTTTTTAGGAAGATGATTGATTTCCTAGGAGTTTTGCCAATCAACCTAGGGATGAATAAGTGGACTTGTGAGGATGATGATCATAAGTGGGATTGGGACAAACCACCCAAAGATGGAGATGGGTCATGGCATATTAGGATGACATTGTATGACCCGGATGGAGAGAAGTTTGAAAAGATATATTGTACTAAGCGGACCAATAGGAAACTTCAATCCAAGCTTAACCCTAAGGGCGTCCTCGATGACGAGCTCACTTACATAGGGTAGAGTGACTTTGAGTCTAGCTACAAGACTCGTTAATAAAGAAAAGCGCTTCTTGGGAGGCAACCCAAGCTTTATTTGCTTTGTGTGTTTATTTGTTTGGTTGTTTGATTTTATTTGCTTCCGTATGTGTGTTTAATTTTTATTATTATTGATTCATGTTCAAAAGTAAATTGTGAAAATGCTTTATCTTGTTTTTAACTTCGTCTTAACTACATATAAAGGTATTTTGCAAAAGATAAGTGTAAGGGAAATCCAAATCGGTTTATTAGAACAAATGAACATGAATCGTAATAATAATAAATTAACATACATATTAGTATTTGTTTGAGTCAAATGCTTGTATCGAGTCATAGTGATGTTTTGCAGGATTTCTAGGAAGTAAGGTAGAGGTTTTTCCAGAAATTTTCCGGAAACTTAACATGAGAATTCTGTCAGATCATTCTGACGGCGTCAGGTTTTAATTTTCTGAAATTTTTGAAAGTTTTGTTTTCATAAAAAGTTTTTATTAAATCTCTAACTTATAAACTCCAGGAATCTGCAAAATTATCATTCCACAAGCATTATATCCTTATATAGAATTTATCCCGCTGATGTTATGTAGGTTTTCGTGTTTGTTTTCTCAGGTTTAACAGGTTATTTTGGACAAGGAGATGTATGTGGAATCAAGCTTTTGGCGATGCTTTAGTCTTGAAGCTTCTACATTCTCTTGGAAGAAGATCTAACCATGTTATCTCTTTATCCACCAAACGAATCAGGGGAGTATTTGATTTCATTCTTTTACCTTTTCACTTTTACATCTTGTTATTTGAACATTGGGGACAATGTTCATCTTAAGTGTAAGGGGGGGTAAAAGTACGATACTTTAGAGAATGCTTTTATGCTTGATTTTTGTTTGTTTAATGGTAGATGTGTAATAAAACTGAGATAAACACCTGTTAGGGCAATTTTAGTGCCAAATTTAAAATTTTTTTACAACATATAGGAGTGAAACTTTGATCTTAATGAGCGTCTCATGGATAGGAAGTTATATGACTAGCACAAAACCGTACCACTAAAAAATTTTCCACCCCCAATTATGTGAGGATCGCCCCTAGAATTGGTAGGAAAAGCATTTATGCTATGATGTGTGTACCGGTAGCACTTAGATTCTAGAACTTGCGTTAGGACCATTCCGAGGCCACAAGTGAGACTACATTCGTGTAGTTAGATTTACTACATGATAAGAGGCATTAGGATTAACCCATTTTTTACACCTGTGTTTTTGTTATAATTACATTGGCTACATTGGTCAAGTAATTCTCCCACACCCTTTGCGTTGTACTCATTTTTAGTACACGATACCCCTAGTACACCCCTCAGAGCCTATCTTTTCATTTCTAACTTTAAGCATTTTACTTAAAGGAAGAATTTGTTTACACCCCACTTAAATGTACACCCAAATCGCCTTAGCCTACCTTGTATGCACTCATCTTTAGTGCATTATTGTGACAACATTTGTTTAAACCCCAAGTTAATTATCTAATTGATTACATGGTTGCTAAGTCGAGTCATATCCTTGTACATATTGTTTTGGGACGATTGGGACTCATGGGTAAAGTACTAGTGTAATGGAGTAATGGGGAAGAACAACATTATTACCCCCTGTGGAAAACTAGAAGGGGGGGTTGAATAGTTTTACGTCTTTTTAATTTATTATAAAAACTTTGTTTTATACTTTTAATAACTTTAGATTCTAGTTTGTTATGAAAAATAAAACATAAATCTTATTATTAGTTATATAAGTATTCTTTTAAATTGATTGTAAAAGTTTTGGTTTCTTGAATGGATTTTCAATTTGATCTTTATGTGAAGTTGACCTCTAATTAATACTAGCAATTATATAAGCCTATGTGTATGAAAGTAATGACGATGCAAGTAAAGAAATAAATAAGGTATGGAAAGATCTAACCGAGACACGAGAGATTTATAGTGGTTCGGCTACAAGGACACCTTCCTTGCCCTACTCCACTCCCCGAGCACACCTTGCTCGAGAGTTTTCTTCACAACTTCAACAAGCTCCCTTATGGCGGAGAAAACCGTACACAACTTTGGCTTACACAGGTTTAACGACACAAAGCTAAATGTCGAGTTCTAATCGTAGCTAGAACCAATCTCACAACTTCACAACACAACTTCTACACGACTTAATCACGACTTCTTCACGACTTTTTCACAACGGCTTCACAACTTCTTCACGACTTCAACACGACCGCTACACAACCTCTATGATGCGGCTTCACGACTTCAACACTATGTCTTCATGACTTAGGACTTCACGACTTCAACATAACCGCTACACAACCTCTATGCTACGGCTTCACGACTTCAACACTAGGACTTCATGACTAGGACTTCACGGCTTCAACACGACCGCTACACAACTTCTATGCTACGGCTTCACGACTTCACCACTAGGAGTTCACGACTAGGACATCACAACTTTAACACGACCGCTTCACAGCTTCTATGCTACGGCTTCATGACTTCAACACAAGGACTTCATGTCTTCTAAGCTACGGCTTCACAACTTCTACACCACGGCTTCACGACTTCTACATTTTGACCTCACAACTTCTATAGCACAACTACTTATACAACATCTTCACTACTTACACACAACACTAATCTACAACACACACCTTTACATACAAATGAATGAATGATTTACAAACTTTGTTGAACACACAACTTAAGTAACATGATGATACTAAGTTGTAATACTTCTAATCTTGATTGATAGAAGTATTCTTCTTTTGCACTTGGATGGTGGAAGCTTGGATCACTTGGAAACCAATGCTTAAGATTACATGATCAAAGGTTTTTCTAAGATATGAAATGAGATCTACAACAGAAAGTTTTAGTGCAAAAGGGTTGAGAAAAAATCCAGGGGAAGGCTGGTATTTATAGGGAAAAATCTGGACAGCTGGAGCCTACTGGAGCGGGGGCGGTCCCCTTAATTATTAAGGGGGCCGCCTAGTAAAATTAAGCGGGCCGCCCCTACTGAACGTTGGCCAATTTTGTCCTTTTGTGGGGAAGGTTTTTCTGGAACATTTTAACTGATTTTGGTTAAAAATTTGAATTCATATTTTTATAAAAGATTAAACATTTTTATTTAATACCAAAAATGTTTTTCAAAAATATATAAAATGTTTTTGATGTTTTATAAAAAATCTAGTTATTAAGAAAATGTTCCTTTGATCATATAATGCATTAAGCACTTGTTTATTCATACCTTAAGTGATTAAGTTGTAGAAATGAATATTTACAACAAAATACTTGTTTATTTGATAAGTTTATGTTTTAATGAGTTTACATTTTGTGATCATCAAAACATAGAGATATGAATAAATATTGATAATGTTTTTAGGCATTTATTTATGTCAACACCCCCATATGTGCCAAATATTTTAAAAGTACTCCAAGTGATTCGATTATCTTAATTCGAGTCATTAGAATAGCTATTTGTAAAGTTATGTAAAAGTTCAAGTGTAAGGGGATGCAACGCCCCTATGATGTATTATTTTGGATGGTAGGGCAAAAGTGTATGAAAAAAAAATGAAAAAATCAAGAAAAATACAAAAAAATGAGAAAAAGAAAAGTAGAAAAAACATACGGACTACCATCCCGTTTCATTTTATGTTTATTTTATGTTTTTGTTATTTTGTTTTTAGCTTAAGTCGAGTCTAGTCTTGGCTTAGCAACGCCATATTGTACATGTAATTAATCAAGATCTTTAACTCGCCACCAGTAAAATATCCCTTATCCAACAAATCCGTGTTTATCATATCCCTACACCTTACGTTATAACCCATGTAAAAGCCCTCTTTGATAGTTTATCTTAGGTGCTTACGCCTAGTGGAGGAGGTTTTTGATCCTTTCCCAAGCCTATGGTAATCTATTCGCTATGACAGGTAGTGAGAGATATTATCCATTTTCATTTATGAGATTTATTTTGATGACACCTGAGAGATGTGAGTATCTAAACACTACTTGTGAGGTGCTAGTTTGTAATCTCCATGCTTATTATGATTAAAGTGGAACGACTATTTATTGTAATTACTTTTATATTAGCATTAAATGACCCCTAACTTGTATTTTGATTAGAATAAAAGCGCATTTGCTTGAGGACAAGCAAATCTCAAGTGTAAGGGTATTTGATGAAGCGAAAAGTGTACCGCTTTTAGGGGGTCATTTAAGCCCTAAATCGTATTTATTTGATCAAATATTGCCCTAAATCGTTCCTTTTGTCATTTTAGGTACTTTGGAGAAGAAATCTGGAAAAGGAAGCATTTTGGACGTTTTTGGAGCATAAAAGTGAAGAAAACGACAAAGTCTCAAAATCGGCTGGAAAAGTACCTTTGACGGTGTCAAGGATTGCTCCTGACGGCGTCAAGGCTTGGCAAAAGAGGTGGATATGAAAAATACACATGATAAGCCAGGGAGTTTTGCAAAGGAAGTCTGACGGCGTCACCCTTTGAAGTAATCAAGGTCGTCACGGTTTAAGCTAAAGAGGGACGGCGTCAAGCCTATTTCTGACGGCGTCAACCTTTGATAAGCCAGAGCGGATTTTGGAGCACTAAAGAGGGACGGCGTCAAGAAGGCCATCCGGGAACCCTAGACACGGCGAGGTGACGGCGTCAAGATCTACAACGTGACGCCGTCAGCCACTAAGTTCTATATATAGTTTTGCAATTTTTTGTCATTAGTGTGCAACTTTGTGAGGAGAAACCCTAAGACGAATTTCTGCCATTTTTAAGGGTTTTCATACCCTTGGATCTCCCATGTTTAATTGAAGATAAGTAATCATTTAATCAATCAGTATGTCTATGTGTTGTTTGATTATATCTTGTTCTTGTCTTTTAATTAACATGCTAGGCTAGATTTATCTTGTGTTTGCTTAGATCTAATGAAACCTAACTATTGATTATTGGTTGTTAGTGTGTTATTGATTGTATTGGATGATTGTTTATCGATGTTAGGCTTAAGAAAACTGGCTAACCTCCTATACGGTAACTTGTTTGAACGTCTTAAGAAACATGAACCAATGCGTACTAAGGTTTTTATGGTTGTATTTAATGCATGAGCGAATTCTAGTGATCCCATGTTAGGAGCTTCTTAGCCGGCTCGATATAGGAGTGAAGTAGGAGCTTGTAGAGTTGGGTAAGTACGTACGCCACCCCACGATTGGTATTAAGGAATACACCCATCATCCACCCAATTAATACACACTAATCAACCGGTAAAAGATAGTTAGGGAGTAAGGAAATCTAAGTAAACACATTTCTCTCCACATAAGTTTCACAACCTTTTCATTTTCAGTTATTTTATTTTATTTGCATTTGTAGTTATTTGGGTTTAGTTGACTAGCAACTAATTCCGCCCACTCTTTCAAAACCCGAGATTTTACTTGCTTTCATAAAAATATAAAAATACAAAAAGAATCTTCCCTCACCCTTAGACCTATTAGAGTAGTTTTTCAATCCTAACGACACTATTCCCTGTGGAGAACGATCAATCCCCCAGTACTTACCACTACACTATACTACATCGGTCAGGTACACTGCCTGGTGGGGTTGTAAGCCTCTTGAGATCCCTCGAGAGGTAAAACCTGTTGTAAGGTCGCAAAACCACGCATCAAGTTTTTGGCGCCGCTGCCGGGGAATAGTTATTGTTTAGGTTGAATTTTTATTTTATTAGGTCTACTCACTTGATTCCTTTCTAGTGAGATTTTTATTTTATTTTTCTAGGTTTTTTTTTCTTTACTCTATCTTTTTTCTTCGTTTCTTTGTTCGTAACCATTACCATCCGACATCATGGAAGGTGGTAATATCCTTGATCCCAACAACTCACCACCACAACAACACCCACCTCCTAGAGCCCGTACCTTAGGAGACTACTCTCGTCCTAGCCACCATGGCTATCGAAACACCATTGAGCTCACTCAAGGAGCCAATGTCCACACCCTTGCGATCCGACACCATCCGGTTGGTGCAAAGCGGATGCGCATTCCATGGACTTCGTTCTGAAGATCCTAATCAACATCTAAAGGACTTTCTCAAAATCGTTGATTCTATAGACCTTGATGTTCCCACTCGAGAGATGACCCGACTGCGTCTCTTTCAATTCTCTCTGCGGGACCAAGCTAGTCAATGGCTAGAGCGTCTACCCGCAGGATCCATTACCTCTTGGGATGATCTCACCACTCGTTTCCTTGCTCAGTTTTTCCCACCAGGAAGAACTACCAAGCTAAGGAATGATATCTTGATGTTCCAACAACGTCAAGGCGAAACCCTCTACGAGGCATGGACTCGATTCAAGGACTTACTCCAAAAAGTCCCTCACCATGGCATAGAACTTTGGCTCCAAGTCCAAATCTTCTATGACCATATCAATCTTTCCACGAGGCAAACCATTGACCAATCGGCCGGTGGTAAGCTATGTGATCTAAGTGCGGAACAATCATGGGCTCTCCTAGAAGATCTTGCTCTTTATGACAACGAAAGTTGGAGTGATCCCCGTGATTTGAATAAAACGGTCAAGGCAATATCTTTGCCTTCGAATAATTCAAGCACTTCCGACCCGTAGGATCATAGAACTTGAAGACCAAGTCAAGTTTCTTATGAAATCCTACGAGGCTCCTAAACCTTCAAGCTAAGTGAACAAAATCACTTCTTCATGTGAATTATGTAGTGGTCCCCACGACACTCGTGATTGCATGGAACTCCCCGAACAAGCTTTTGCGGATTACGCATCCTTGCGTACCGACGGAGCGGGAGACAAGTGGTACACTTTCAAACCCGAGCCAAACCCCTACGGTGATTCATACAACCCCTCATGGAAAAATCACCCAAACCTTAGGTGGAAACAAAACCAAAACGCACAACAAACCAATTCTTCCAACCCACCTAATCGTTTCCAATCAAGCGGTTCCAACTCGAACCGTACTTTCAACAACAATCCTTCCAGCAATGGTAGTACCAATAACTTTGAAGGTTTGATGTCTCAATTTATGGCATCTCAAGAAGCTCGTTTGGCCAAGTTTGAAGCCGATTTCAAACAAAAACAAAGCAAGATGACCAATAAGATTGACACTTTGTTGAAAGCCCTCAATGACCGAGAAATGGGAGCACTCCCTAGCAACACAGTCAAGAACCCGAAACTAAACGTCAATGCCATCTCGTCAGTTTCGTCTCCTAGTTCTTGTCCACAATATTATTCGGTTAATTCCATGAGCACGTGTTTCAAACAAACCCAAGTCGTTCAAAATGACCAAGAAGTTATGATATCCAAATTGGTCAACAACATAGTTGAAACACCTCCCACTCAAAACCTTGACAATGAATTCAAGGAGCTCCACCTTGAAAGTCCGGTTATTGATGTGTTGGATGAGAAGAAGCTCAAGTTAGGCGAAAAAGGGACCGCCTTCGTTCAAAACAAGCTACCTAAGAAGTTAGATGATCCGGGCTTATTTGTTCTACCTTGCAAGATCGGTAATTCAGAGGCTTATGACACATTAGCCGATCTTGGATCAAGCCTTAACCTACTTCCGTTACCTCTCTACACCTTTCTAAAACTAGGAAAACTTGAAGAAACCGAGGTGATAATAGGCTTAGCGGATGGGAGTGTTGCTTACCCGATTGGAGTAGTCAAAGATGTGTTAGTACACATTGGAAAACTAACCATTTTAGCCGATTTCCACGTCCTTGATATGGTTAGCGACCCTACATGCCCCTTGTTGATAGGTAGAGGATTTTTGGCGACCGCTAGTGCTATGATTGATTGTAAGGAATCTAAGATAGCGGTAGGAGAAGGAGATACTTGGTCAGTCTATGATGTGAAGAAACATGCCTATGATACTAGTGAGGAACCAACACCTCATTGGTTAGAATTAAATAGGAGACCATCTAGATATGGACCTTGGATCGATAGAGACTTCATAGGACCCCAACGCCCATTTTACCTAGAAGAGGACTTTGTGAACCGAACACATGCGGTAGAACAACTCTTGGCTAGGGACACCGAATTGGATCCATTTGAAGACCCTCTAGTTTTTAGGAAGATGATTGATTTCCTAGGAGTTTTGCCAATCAACCTAGGGATGAATAAGTGGACTTGTGAGGACGATGATCATAAGTGGGATTGGGACAAACCACCCAAAGATGGAGATGGGTCATGGCATATTAGGATGACATTGTATGACCCGGATGGAGAGAAGTTTGAAAAGATATATTGTACTAAGCGGACCAATAGGAAACTTCAATCCAAGCTTAACCCTAAAGACGTCCTCGATGACGAGCTCACTTACATAGGGTAGAGTGACTTTGAGTCTAGCTACAAGACTCGTTAATAAAGAAAAGCGCTTCTTGGGAGGCAACCCAAGCTTTATTTGCTTTGTGTGTTTATTTGTTTGGTTGTTTGATTTTATTTGCTTCCGTATGTGTGTTTAATTTTTATTATTATTGATTCATGTTCAAAAGTAAATTGTGAAAATGCTTTATCTTGCTTTTAACTTCGTCTTAACTACATATAAAGGTATTTTGCAAAAGATAAGTGTAAGGGAAATCCAAATCGGTTTATTAGAACAAATGAACATGAATCGTAATAATAATAAATTAACATACATATTAGTATTTGTTTGAGTCAAATGCTTGTATCGAGTCATAGTGATGTTTTGCAGGATTTCTAGGAAGTAAGGTAGAGGTTTTTCCAGAAATTTTCCGGAAACTTAACACGAGAATTCTGTCAGATCATTTCTGACGGCGTCAGGCATTACAACCTGACGGCGTCAGGTTTTAATTTTCTGAAATTTTTGAAAGTTTTGTTTTCATAAAAAGTTTTTATTAAATCTCTAACTTATAAACTCCAGGAATCTGCAAAATTATCATTCCACAAGCATTATATCCTTATATAGAATTTATCCCGCTGATGTTATGTAGGTTTTCGTGTTTGTTTTCTCAGGTTTAACAGGTTATTTTGGACAAGGAGATGTATGTGGAATCAAGCTTTTGGCGATGCTTTAGTCTTGAAGCTTCTACATTCTCTTGGAAGAAGATCTAACCATGTTATCTCTTTATCCACCAAACGAATCAGGGGAGTATTTGATTTCATTCTTTTACCTTTTCACTTTTACATCTTGTTATTTGAACATTGGGGACAATGTTCATCTTAAGTGTAAGGGGGGGTAAAAGTACGATACTTTAGAGAATGCTTTTATGCTTGATTTTTGTTTGTTTAATGGTAGATGTGTAATAAAACTGAGATAAACACCTGTTAGGGCAATTTTAGTGCCAAATTTAAAATTTTTTACAACATATAGGAGTGAAACTTTGATCTTAATGAGCGTCTCATGGATAGGAAGTTATATGACTAGCACAAAACCGTACCACTAAAAAATTTTCCACCCCCAATTATGTGAGGATCGCCCCTAGAATTGGTAGGAAAAGCATTTATGCTATGATGTGTGTACCGGTAGCACTTAGATTCTAGAACTTGCGTTAGGACCATTCCGAGGCCACAAGTGAGACTACATTCGTGTAGTTAGATTTACTACATGATAAGAGGCATTAGGATTAACCCATTTTTTACACCTGTGTTTTTGTTATAATTACATTGGCTACATTGGTCAAGTAATTCTCCTACACCCTTTGCGTTGTACTCATTTTTAGTACACGATACCCCTAGTACACCCCTCAGAGCCTATCTTTTCATTTCTAACTTTAAGCATTTTACTTAAAGGAAGAATTTGTTTACACCCCACTTAAATGTACACCCAAATCGCCTTAGCCTACCTTGTATGCACTCATCTTTAGTGCATTATTGTGACAACATTTGTTTAAACCCCAAGTTAATTATCTAATTGATTACATGGTTGCTAAGTCGAGTCATATCCTTGTACATATTGTTTTGGGACGATTGGGACTCATGGGTAAAGTACTAGTGTAATGGAGTAATGGGGAAGAACAACATTATTACCCCCTGTGGAAAACTAGAAGGGGGGGTTGAATAGTTTTACGTCTTTTTAATTTATTATAAAAACTTTGTTTTATACTTTTAATAACTTTAGATTCTAGTTTGTTATGAAAAATAAAACATAAATCTTATTATTAGTTATATAAGTATTCTTTTAAATTGATTGTAAAAGTTTTGGTTTCTTGAATGGATTTTCAATTTGATCTTTATGTGAAGTTGACCTCTAATTAATACTAGCAATTATATAAGCCTATGTGTATGAAAGTAATGACGATGCAAGTAAAGAAATAAATAAGGTATGGAAAGATCTAACCGAGACACGAGAGATTTATAGTGGTTCGGCTACAAGGACACCTTCCTTGCCCTACTCCACTCCCCGAGCACACCTTGCTCGAGAGTTTTCTTCACAACTTCAACAAGCTCCCTTATGGCGGAGAAAACCGTACACAACTTTGGCTTACACAGGTTTAACGACACAAAGCTAAATGTCGAGTTCTAATCGTAGCTAGAACCAATCTCACAACTTCACAACACAACTTCTACACGACTTAATCACGACTTCATCACGACTTCTTCACAACGGCTTCACGACTTCTTCACGACTTCTTCACGACTTCAACACGACCGCTACACAACCTCTATGATGCGGCTTCACGACTTCAACACTATGTCTTCATGACTTAGGACTTCACGACTTCAACATAACCGCTACACAACCTCTATGCTACGGCTTCACGACTTCAACACTAGGACTTCACGACTAGGACTTCACGGCTTCAACACGACTGCTACACAACTTCTATGCTACGGCTTCACGACTTCAACACTAGGACTTCACGACTAGGACATCACAACTTTAACACGACCACTTCACAGCTTCTATGCTACGGCTTCATGACTTCAACACAAGGACTTCATGTCTTCTAAGCTACGGCTTCACAACTTCTACACCATGGCTTCACGACTTCTACATTTTGACCTCACAACTTCTATACCACAACTACTTATACAACATCTTCACTACTTACACACAACACTAATCTACAACACACACCTTTACATACAAATGAATGAATGATTTACAAACTTTGTTGAACACACAACTTAAGTAACATGATGATACTAAGTTGTAATACTTCTAATCTTGATTGATAGAAGTATTCTTCTTTTGCACTTGGATGGTGGAAGCTTGGATCACTTGGAAACCAATGCTTAAGATTACATGATCAAAGGTTTTTCTAAGATATGAAATGAGATCTACAACAGAAAGTTTTAGTGCAAAAGGGTTGAGAAAAAATCCAGGGGAAGGCTGGTATTTATAGGGAAAAATCTGGACAGCTGGAGCCTACTGGAGCGGGGGCGGTCCCCTTAATTATTAAGGGGGCCGCCTAGTAAAATTAAGCGGGCCGCCCCTACTGAACGTTGGCCAATTTTGTCCTTTTGTGGGGAAGGTTTTTCTGGAACATTTTAACTGATTTTGGTTAAAAATTTGAATTCATATTTTTATAAAAGATTAAACATTTTTATTTAATACCAAAAATGTTTTTCAAAAATATATAAAATGTTTTTGATGTTTTATAAAAAATCTAGTTATTAAGAAAATGTTCCTTTGATCATATAATGCATTAAGAACTTGTTTATTCATACCTTAAGTGATTAAGTTGTAGAAATGAATATTTACAACAAAATACTTGTTTATTTGATAAGTTTATGTTTTAATGAGTTTACATTTTGTGATCATCAAAACATAGAGATGTGAATAAATATTGATAATGTTTTTAGGCATTTATTTATGTCAACACCCCCATATGTGCCAAATATTTTAAAAGTACTCCAAGTGATTCGATTATCTTAATTCGAGTCATTAGAATAGCTATTTGTAAAGTTATGTAAAAGTTCAAGTGTAAGGGGATGCAACGCCCCTATGATGTATTATTTTGGATGGTAGGGCAAAAGTGTATGAAAAAAAAATTGAAAAAATCAAGAAAAATACAAAAAAATGAGAAAAAGAAAAGTAGAAAAAACATACGGACTACCATCCCGTTTCATTTTATGTTTATTTTATGTTTTTGTTATTTTGTTTTTAGCTTAAGTCGAGTCTAGTCTTGGCTTAGCAACGCCATATTGTACATGTAATTAATCAAGATCTTTAACTCGCCACCAGTAAAATATCCCTTATCCAACAAATCCGTGTTTATCATATCCCTACACCTTACGTTATAACCCATGTAAAAGCCCTCTTTGATAGTTTATCTTAGGTGCTTACGCCTAGTGGAGGAGGTTTTTGATCCTTTCCCAAGCCTATGGTAATCTATTCGCTATGACAGGTAGTGAGAGATATTATCCATTTTCATTTATGAGATTTATTTTGATGACACCTGAGAGATGTGAGTATCTAAACACTACTTGTGAGGTGCTAGTTTGTAATCTCCATGCTTATTATGATTAAAGTGGAACGACTATTTATTGTAATTACTTTTATATTAGCATTAAATGACCCCTAACTTGTATTTTGATTAGAATAAAAGCGCATTTGCTTGAGGACAAGCAAATCTCAAGTGTAAGGGTATTTGATGAAGCGAAAAGTGTACCGCTTTTAGGGGTCATTTAAGCCCTAAATCGTATTTATTTGATCAAATATTGCCCTAAATCGTTCCTTTTGTCATTTTAGGTACTTTGGAGAAGAAATCTGGAAAAGGAAGCATTTTGGACGTTTTTGGAGCATAAAAGTGAAGAAAACGACAAAGTCTCAAAATCGGCTGGAAAAGTACCTTTGACGGCGTCAAGGATTGCTCCTGACGGCGTCAAGGCTTGGCAAAAGAGGTGGATATGAAAAATACACATGATAAGCCAGGGAGTTTTGCAAAGGAAGTCTGACGGCGTCACCCTTTGAAGTAATCAAGGTCGTCACGGTTTAAGCTAAAGAGGGACGGCGTCAAGCCTATTTCTGACGGCGTCAACCTTTGATAAGCCAGAGCGGATTTTGGAGCACTAAAGAGGGACGGCGTCAAGAAGGCCATCCAGGAACCCTAGACACGGCGAGGTGACGGCGTCAAGATCTACAACGTGACGCCGTCAGCCACTAAGTTCTATATATAGTTTTGCAATTTTTTGTCATTAGTGTACAACTTTGTGAGGAGAAACCCTAAGACGAATTTCTGCCATTTTTAAGGGTTTTCATACCCTTGGATCTCCCATGTTTAATTGAAGATAAGTAATCATTTAATCAATCAATATGTCTATGTGTTGTTTGATTATATCTTGTTCTTGTCTTTTAATTAACATGCTAGGCTAGATTTATCTTGTGTTTGCTTAGATCTAATGAAACCTAACTATTGATTATTGGTTGTTAGTGTGTTATTGATTATATTGGATGATTGTTTATCGATGTTAGGCTTAAGAAAACTGGCTAACCTCCTATACGGTAACTTGCTTGAACGTCTTAAGAAACATGAACCAATGCGTACTAAGGTTTTTATGGTTGTATTTAATGCATGAGCGAATTCTAGTGATCCCATGTTAGGAGCTTCTTAGCCGGCTCGACATAGGAGTGAAGTAGGAGCTTGTAGAGTTGGGTAAGTACGTACGCCACCCCACGATTGGTATTAAGGAATACACCCGTCATCCACGCAATTAATACACACTAATCAACCTGTTTTGGAACCCGAGTTGTTATCGCGATCGTCCAAGTAATCCTTCTTGATTATTTCAAACTTTATACTTCAGGACTTAGAAATAACTCGACTTGTTATCGACTCGTTACACCTTACCAAACCATAAAATATCTCGTTATATATATATATATATATATATATATATATATATATATATATATATATATATGTGTGGAAAGGTTTGTGTTTTAAAGATATTTATGTATGAATGTGTTTAGCATGCGGAATCTACTACAACACACTTAAAAGAACACAAAGGTGGTGAGTTATGTAAACTAGAGTATGCAATGAACATGGAACACAACTTTGGTTAACACAAAACGATTCAATATTATTGATGAAATAATACGGATGATCTAAATATCACCGGGATTACAAAGTAATCTTGAATCTTAGATTGTAAAAAGGATTTGTGAATTGAGTAACTAAGTTACTTGAGAGATAGTTCAGTTTTTGGTTAATAGTTGGAAAGATGCATGCATGAAGTGTGACTAAGGTATCCTTTTATAAGATAAGGACACCTTATTACAAGTTGTTCAAGTGGTTGAATATAATACTATACTTTGACTATTTTAGCGCCTACAATTAAATACAACTACCAATGTACAACTCTGCAATATTCTTCTGTACACCACAGAAGACTAAACTACTTCTACATAACGTATAACAATGTACAAAGTCTAATAATTCAACTAAATATCTATTACAAAATATCTAATCGACTTGACATAAGCTTGGCAGGCTCTTCATCAACTAGCAGTACCTTCTACCCAGAAGGTACTGGTAGAACATCTTTATACACTTCAAAATCAACTAGCAGGCTCTTTGACATCTTTAGCAGGCTCTTTGACTTGAACATTTTATTCCCAACAATCCTCCCCTAAACTTGCTATTTCTATTAAAATACACAAGTTTCTGATGAATAAAATACATACCTTGAGGATTTGAGGGAACTCTTCCAAAAACCTTCACTCTCTGTTCTTCCTTTTTCTTTCACATTGCTCAAATATGCTCCTCAGCAAACTTTGAACAATTTCTGATTTCTCATCATCTTTGTCACATCTTAATCTCTTGGAGATCATAGTTTTAAGCACTTCATAACTAAGTGGATACTCTTTCTCAGCCAACATAAAGAGTTCTATCCCACTCTGTGTGTAAAGATGATGAATATTGCTAAGGCTTAGAAATTCCCATGTTGTTGAAGGATCATAATAGGGAAATTTCCAATGAACATCTTTGGGATCAGGATCAAACATCCTATTGAATTCTACCCATAATTCCTGTTCCTTAGCATCTGTACTAGAATTTGTGTCTAGCCTAATCTGCACTAGATTCCACAATTCTTCCAAGTCTGCTCTGTCAGATGCTCTAACTAGATTTTCAAAATTCTTAAAGCTGGCAGATTGACCCCTAACCCTTATTATTTTCCATGATTTTCCTAATCTATCATGGTTTACTTCCCAGTCAATAATAGGGCGTCTACAGCTAATTGGATAAGCATGAATGATAGTTGGCAAAGTAATTAACATCTTACTTACTTGCTGAGAATCCAATTTTGCTACTTCTTTCTTCTGAGCATCCTGCTTCTTCATTGAGGGCTTTGCATCAGATGGAACTTTGTAGTAAAGACTTTTGTAGGCTTGAAGATACAAGTTGTAGATTTCATCATTAGACTTCTTCTTCAGTTGATAATCAGTCCAATTTGCTTGACCTTTTAGAAATCTCTTCATGAAAGTCACTTGATCTTTCCATGATTTGCCCACCTTAAAACCTATTTTCTCACTTTCTTTCATCTTTTCAAAAATATCAGCCAGAGCTGCTTCTTTGTACTTCTTGTTGATAAAAGATTCAAGCTCTGCTGTCTTCTCATCAGAATTGAGATTCTTGTCATTCACTATTATAGATGCTTGCCCCTTCACAATTGGATCATTAGCAATAATCCATTGCATCTGTGCATCAAAGGTTTCTTGAGCAATTTGAGTATCAAGAAGAGTCTGAGCAGCATCTTCAGCATCTTTCTGCTCTTTCATTACTGCAAGCATTCTTGAAGCTTCAAGTGCTTTCAGTTCTTCTTTATGAACCCTTTTGGCCTCTTCTTCACCTAAAGCCATCTGAATTTGTTGTGTTCTTTTCAACTTCTTGGACTTAGGCTCATCTTCAATCATAATGCTTTTGCCCTTATCCTTTGGAGTTGGTTCTTGTGATGGAGCAGAAGATTGCTCATCAGCAGCAAAAATCCTCCTTTGAACAAACAAATTCCCTTGAGGCTCTAAACCCCTCTTTCTCTTGTACACTTTCTCAGCAGACCCTTTGTACTCCATAGCCAATTGCCTCTCAATCCTAGCAGGCTCTTGCTCTGGCCCAGCAGGCTCTTGCTCTGTATCAGCAGGCTCTTCATCATAAGCTTGATTTCCTTCATGGAATTCAAATTGAGCCTCTTCCTCATCTTCAGAACTATCCATCCTCCCCTTTTTGGAAGAGTGACCTAACCTATCAGCATCTGATTTTGAAGAACCAGATAAAACAACCTTTGCAGATCTTTTACCCTTTAGCTTCTTCATTTCACCCTCCAATTTCTTTACCCTCTTGACTAATTTGATGTTGATCTCAGAAAATTTCTTGCTTTGACTTTTAAGAGCATCTTCTAAGAACTTCACCTTTTGTTTTAGTTCTTGCATTGTCTAAGGTGATTGGGGTGGTGTTACATGATGTGATGATGTTGGTGGTGTTGCTGATGGTACTGGAGATGGTATTGGTGATGTTTGATGTGTTGGTGAAATGTAACCAGTTGAAGAACTAGATGATGGTGATTCAGCTGATGGTGTTGGTTCTTCTTGATGTTGTGGTAACATTTCATCAAATAGTGGTATATCTTCCCCTCTAAAACCAATTCTCATGTTTGAAAATACTTTGTGAGAAAGTTTTGGTGTTTCATAAATTGAGTCTGTGGGAAGTAACAAATGTTTTAATTTTGCAATGATGCATCCAATAAATCTTGGATACATCAAAAACTTTGTTTCACTTTTCACATTTTTAATCAATCCTTCAAAAATATGTTTTGAAAAATTGTATTTTCTGTTTGTAGCCAAGCAGATGAGAGCAGAAGCCATGTTTCTACTAAATTGCTCCCAGGAGGTTTTCTTCTGGCTCAAACAATGAAGGATTGTGTGAATCAAAAATCTCCATTGTGGTGTAAGATGCTTTTTCAGAAAAGTGAGTTTGTTAGACTCAGCATGATACCCCATTCTTTCCAAATTTTCAAAAATCTCAGTATCTAGCAACTGACTAATACTATCAGAATCATCCAAATGAAGATGTCTTCTTATGGATGACTCAGTAAGAGTCAAATGTTTACCATCCACTTTGGCCTTAATTCTTTGTTCCCCATTTTCAGAAGTTACAATTTTAGCTGTTTTCCAAAATTGTGAAATTTGAGTTTCATAAATAGTGGGATTGACTAGTAAAGCAAACCTGATGTAGGAGTTATTTAAAAAGTCCACTACTTGATGAAAAGAGGCATTATCCTCTGACTTCTCCAAAAATGCTAATTGATTGTGACGTTGGACAAAGTTTAGAACAATTGTGGATTCCATAATGAAAATTTTGAATATGATGGTGGGATTTGTTGGTAGTACTGGTAGAAGATGAAAGGTGTATGTGAATTATGATAAGGACTGATGAAAGATGATTTGTGAGAATTAATTTTAACTGACAATAAGAAAGATTATAATAAGTAAATGAAAAGGCGGTTAAAAAGATCTTTTATATGTAAAATATAATATAATATAATCATCAGTAATTTACATAACTACCCCAACGGCTAATTTTAACTACCAGGCCCAACGGCTAAAACTTTTTCTGACAGGCTCAACGGCTATCTAGCAGTACCATTTTACTCTAGCAGTACCAATTTTTGAACTACTAGTACCTTTGAAAGTTTTATAAAAATCCCTTATAGTTTTTAGCAAACTACCAGCTATCAACGGATTTGAGTTGTCTTTACCAAAAGCCGTTTGCTTAAGGACTAGCTAACTATTTACAATTAAGTATGGTTAGTTAACAACCATATAGTTTTTGGTAAACTATCAACCATCAACGGATTTGAGTTGTCTTTACCAAAAGCCGTTTGCTTAAGGACTAGCTAACTATTTACAATTAAGTATGGTTAGTTAACAACCATATAGTTTTTGGTAAACTATCAACCATCAACGGATTTGAGTTGTCTTTACCAAAAGCCGTTTGCTTAAGGACTAGCCAACTCTTAAGTTTGTAAAAACTTGGTGAGCTGAATACCAAAAGCCATATTGGCCTAAAGATGGTGCAATTTCCTTGGATGGAGGAAATTTAAAAAGGCAATGATGCTGTGTATCTTGGATGATTGGTTCAACAAGTGAAATCATCTAATAGCATGCCTTTGAGTTGAAACTTTTCTTAGTTTGATCTAGATAGAACTTTCTCCTTGAGAAATGCTTCATCCCTTCTAGATATGTGATCTAACTCTATCTTTTTCAACCTTTGCATCATCTTGTATGCTCTTGTCTTTTTCATTCATAAATTGGTTTCTCTTCCATTCTGGGTTATCATATCCTCCCCTGAGATTGTGACCTCCCCTGAGATTAATAGAACTTTTGTTTCCCCTTTTAGTTTGAAAGATCTCTTGTTTTGTTATCAACCTGAAATGTGTTAGTTGCAAACCAAAAGAACAAAGTGCAAAGCACTTGATCTATAGTATTTTAAACATTTAAGTATCAATATGAACAAAACATAGCAAATTATATTCTAGCAGGACCAATTATGAATTGACAGTACCTATTGACTAACTAGCAGTACCATGTTTAAAATCCAATATCAGTTAATTTTATATACAAAAACACATGTTTTTCAAAGATTTATCATTCCAATACCTCCTACAAGATATTTGAATCTACCTAAATCAAAAGCTTTGGTGAGAAGGTCTGCATAATTATTTTCAGAATCAATTTTAACAACTTGAATTAACCTTTTCTCATTGCAATCCCTTATGAAATGGTGTCTGATTTCAATGTGTTTTGTTTTTGAGTGTTGAACTGGGTTTTTAATGATACATATAGTACTGCTATTGTCAATATAAATAATGGTGTTAAGAAAATTGTACCCATAGTCAAGCATTTGATTTTGGATCCAAAGAACTTGCCCACAACAACTTGCAGCAGCAACATATTCTGCTTCAGTTGTAGAGTTGGCCACCATTGTTTGTTTCTTGCATTGCCAAGAGATGAGTCTGCAACCAAGAAATTGACATCCACCAGTTGTGGATTTTCTGTCTAGAGTTGCACCAGCATAGTCACTATCCGAATAAGCCACCAATTCAAAAGATGATTCCCTTGGATACCAAAGACCCAACCTAGGTTGACCCTTGAGATATCTAAAGATTCTTTTGACTGCTGTGAGATGAGAGATTTTGGGATGTATTTGAAACCTTGCACATACACATACTGAGAACATGATATCTGGTCTTGATGATGTAAGGTACATCAAAGACCCAATCATTGACCTATAATTGTGCAAATCCATATCTTCTCCTTCAGCATCCTTGAGTAGCCCTTTGTCTGGATCCATTGGTGTACTTGCAACCTTAGAATCAGAAAAATTAAATTTCCTTAGGATCTCTGCTACATACTTATCTTGGCTGATAAATATGCCTTCTTTGGATTGTTTCACTTGGAGACCCAAAAAGAAAGTAAGTTCCCCCATGGAACTCATTTCAAACTTATTATGCATAAGTTTTTCAAATTCTACACACAAGTCTTGGTTTGTTGATCCAAAGATAATGTCATCAACATAAATCTGCACTAGCAAGATGTCTTTCTTTGTTCTTTTGATGAACAAAGTTGGATCAATCCTGCCTCTTTGGAATCCACTTTCAAGTAGAAAACAAGCCAATGTTTCATACCATGCCCTAGGAGCTTGGTGTAGGCCATAAAGAGCCTTGGGAACCTTATAAACTTTGTCTGGATACTCTGCATCAATGAAGCCTGGAGGTTGAGAGACATATACTGGTTCTTCAATTTCACCATATAAAAATGCACTCTTAACATCCATTTGATAGACAGTGAAGCCTATGAATGAAGCATAGGCCAGGAAAAGCCTAATTGCTTCAAGTCTTGCAACTGGAGCAAACACTTCTTCATAATCTACCCCTTCTTCTTGAGTATATCCTTGAGCTACCAATCTTACTTTATTTCTGATCACTATACCCCTTTCATCTTTCTTGTTTCTGAAAACCCATTTGGTTCCAATTGCCCTATGACCTTTGGGCAAATCAACCAATATCCAAACCTTCTGAATCTTGAATTGGAGAAGCTCTTCTTGCATTGCTTCCACCCAACTTGCATCATCTAAAGCTTTGTTTATGTTTTTGGGTTCAGCCTGAGATAGAAAACATGAAAACAGGCATATATTGGAAATATCATGATTCTTTTCTTCATAAATAGAGGAGATAAACCCTTCTTCATCTGAAGATAAGACTTGAGATAAACCAACTTGAAATCTTGTTCTAACACCAGAATTTATGCTACCAATCACATCATCAGTTGAGTGATCTTTGAGAATTCTAGTGTTGGGTGTTTTAGGAACTTCATAGGTAGATGGAAGATTGCTAATCCCCACCTCTTCTGGTAAAGAATCATGTATTTGAACATTCAATGGCTCAGCAGTATCAATACTTGAACTAGCAGGACCATCTGATGAACTAGCAGTACCATTGACATTTGTACCACTTTCTTGATTCTCTTGATTCTGAGTTCCATGATCATCTTCATTGCCTTCATTTCTTGTGTTTGAAGGTTCTTCTTGACTTGAAGATAGATCCAAATTTTTCCAAATTGGCATCCAGATGAAATCTTGATCTTTAGGTGTTTCAACATTGTCTTCAAAACATGCATTATCATTAGTATTTGTACCTGAAACAGGCACATAATTCATAGATTCTGAAAGCCTATCAATATCAAACATCCAATCTGGTCCAATTCCTTTCACATTTGTTAGTTTCTCTTGAAACTCTATGTGAAGATTCTCTTCCACTAGCCTAGTGCAAGTGTTAAACACTCTATAGGCCTTACTCTGCAAGGAATACCCTATCAAATAGCCTACATCTGCTTTTCCATCAAACTTGCCTAAATGATCTTTGGTATTTAGAATAGTGACATGACAACCAAAAGGTCTCATAAAACTTAAAGATGGTGTTCTACCAAAGAAAAGTTCATAAGGTGTCTTTCTATATGGCTTTGTCACAAGAACCCTGTTTTGTACATAACAAGCAGTACCTACTGCTTCAGCCCAAAATGAAATAGGCAACTTAGAGTCTACTAACATAGTTCTAGCAGTCTCTATAAGTGTTCTATTCTTTCTTTCTGCTACTCCATTTTGCTGTGGGGTTCTAGCTACACTAAATTCCCTTTTTATCCCTTTTTCCTTGCAAAAGTCATCCATAACTCTATTCTTGAACTCTGTCCCATTGTCACATCTGATGACTTTGACTTTCTTATCAGATTGGTTTTCTACCTCAGTGATATAAGTTTTAAGAATCTCACTAGTTTCATGTTTAGATCTTAAAAAGAAAACCCAAGAGAATCTGCTATAGTCATCAGTAACAACCAAACAATATCTTTTCCCATTCAAGCTACACACATTAGTAGGACCAAAGAGATCCATATGAAGCATATATAAAGCCTGAGAAATAGAGTTTTGGGTCTTGGGCTTACAAGAAGCTCTATGTTGTTTGCCTTTTAGACAATCAACACAGGTTTGGTCGTTTTGGAAAATCTTTTTGGGTAAACCTCTTACTAAATCATATTTTGCAATTGTGTTGATTGTTTTAAAGTTTACATGACCAAGCCTTCTATGCCAAAGCATAGATTCATCCAATGATGCTTTTGCTACCAAACAAGTTAGACTCTCCTTAGGATCAATGTTCTTTAAATTAACACTGTACATATTGTTCCTTTTTGGTATTTTAAGAAGGATCTGACTCTCATCAGGCATCTTAAAATCAGAAGAAAGAACCATACATTCATTGTCAGTAAATAGAACATTGTTCTTTTTGTCACACATTTGTGAGACACTAAGAAGATTAAACTGAAGTTCTTTCACAAAATACACATTTTCAAAATCTAGTTTACTGGTTTTGATAGTACCTTTACCAGTGATCTTTCCTTTTATTCCTCCCCCAAAGGTAACATATCCTCCATCAAATGTTTTGAAGTCTGAGAGGAATGACATGTTGCCTGTCATGTGTCTTGAACATCCACTATCAACATATCCTTGATCTCCAATATCAGATGAATGTTCCTGCACATGAATAAACATATTAGTTTCCTTGGGGTACCCAAGCCATGACAGACTTGGGTTTGCCTCTTGCATCAATGAAATCAAACCTTTTCAGGATTGTTGATGCACCTTTTGATTGGATTGGTTTCCATATCCAACATGCTGAGGACTTAACAGCACTTTCCCTTTTAATCCAATGTGTGGTCTTTGGTCTATTTGTACCAATTTTGGCAGTACCATTTGGTCTAGCAGGACCTTTTGGTCTAGCAGGACCTTTGGTTTTTAGTTTCCAAATTTGAGTTTTGACCACAGATTTCTTTTGAATAGGACTATTCTCAACTTTTGGTACATGTTTGAAAGTGTTTCTTGTACCCTTATCAGTTGGTTTTGCAATAACAGGCTTATTTTGTATAACAGTATGTTTAACTTTTGTGGTGTTAGACTTGACAAAACTTTTTCTGGGGTGAGTAACATTTGTTTTAGACTTTGTTTTACTCCCAGAAACCCATTTATTACAATAAGCATGAAGATGATTAAAGCTACCACAATAATAACAAGCCTTATTGTACATGACAAAGTCATCACCTAGTTGTTGTGACTTAAGGTTGTTCCAATTTCTTTGGCTTCCCCTAGGTTTGTTATTACATTTTTCACAACTTTCAACTGTTTTCAAAACAGCTTTAGGCTTAGCCTTAATTTCTACTCTCTTAGGACTGATTGGTCCTACTTTTTTCCTTTGTTAGGAATAGTCACATCTTCATCATCATCAGATACCCAATCTTCAATGATTAGAATATCTGGTTTCTTATCAGTGAGCACCATAGAGAGTGAGGCAATCTTAGCACTCTCAGAAGGTTCACTTTTCTCTACAGGTTTAGCTAATGGTTTGTTAATGATTTCATGCAAACCTGATTCAGCAAGATCTGATCCTGGGGGACAAGGAATTCCTCTATAAAGAGGTGGACATTCATTGTATCCTATCCCTGATTTTATTCTCTTATTCATCTGATTTTCAACTATGCTTCTAGTGCATTCAGAAGCAATTTCCAATTTAGTAACAGTCAGTTGAATACTATCTCTAGCCAATGTCACTTTAGTACACTCAGTCCTTAACATTTCTATTTCTGAATCTTTCAAAAATATTTGTCTATTAAGAGCAGCTTTAGCATCAGAAAAGGTAAGTTCATTTTCTCTATAGTGAATGATTTGTTTTTCTAGTTTGGCCATACCACACTTATAGTTGACTAAAGTTTGATTGGTTTTACTATGTTCTAATGTCAGAGCATCATAAGATTTTCTTATAACTTCTAATTCTTTAAGAAATTCACAATTATTAGAACATTTGATAGTTTGTACCTCAGGAGTGGAGAATGCCATCAAAGCCAATTCATCAGAAGTTGACTCATCTTCACCCATGAAACTCCAATCAAAACCCATGCCATCAATAGCAACCATTGCTTTTGGCTCAGCAACTTCAACAACCTTACTCTTGCTTCCAAAGCTTCCTTTCTTCTCAAAGCTTCCTTTATTCCTTTTGTCAAACCCTCTACCCTTGTCATCCTACTTCTTAGGTCTTCTACACTCTCTAGAGTAGTGACCCTTCATGTGGCAGTTGTAACACTCTACCTTGGACTTATCATAACCAGCAGGCTCATTTCCATTTATCATTATCTTCTTGCCAGTCCTCATCAACAACTTCTTGGCCCTAATGCTCAAAATTGAAAGTTGCCACTTTATGTCCATCTCTTCAAGATCATCAGGATGAATCTCTTGAAGATCTTCAAATGTTAATATGGACCCATTGTGTTGAGATGTAAGAAAAGCACACCCAATTGTTTCATCTAAAATGGTTTTGGTATTACTAGAAGTACTAGCAGTACCAAAGGTTGTGTTGGCAGTACCTTCTTCTCTGCCACCTTTTTCTTCATTATCAACCTTTGAGATGCATGGAGATGAAACAAATGCCATATTTCCTGAGCTTGACCCAGTAGTCTTCTTTACTTCATGCTCTACTATTTTGAAATTGTTGTAGAGATCATTAAGACTCATCTGATCAATATCTGGCTTGTTCTTCAAGACAATGACATGCATAGACCATTCTGAAGGTAAACTCCTAAGAAATATAGAGTTTAGGTCTTCTTGAGTTATCATCACTTCATGGATGGCTAACTGACTTGAAAGCTTCTGAAGTCTATTGAACATACTGTCCAAAGACTCATTGGTTGTGGCTGTGAAGTTCTCAAATTGCTGTTTGAGAAGTGTTTTCTGTGTTTTCTTGGTAGCATCATTACCACCAAATCTAGCCACAATAGCTTCAAAAAGGGTTTTGGCATCTTTGTATTTGTTAAAGATCAAAAGCTGATCATTTGGAATAGTCATCAGTAACATACTCCTTGCTTTTAGATCATTTCGCTTCTGAATTCTTTCATCTGCATTTGTTGGTTGGTCTTGTATTTGTGTTACAAGAGCATCATTTACAGTTGTAGTGGTGATTGAGGGTTTAAATGAGTTGCCTCCTTCAATGATCTCCCAAAGTGCATAGTCCTGCACTTGAAAGTATTGTTCTACCCTTAGTCGCCACATTTCAAACTCATTTTGCTTAAGTAATGGAAGTTTAGCTGCAACATTTGTTTGAATATGTTCAACATCCATTGTTCTTTTAAATTAGTAAATATCAAGCCTGGCTCTGATACCACTTGTGGAAAGGTTTGTGTTTTAAAGATATTTATGTATGAATGTGTTTAGCATGCGGAATCTACTACAACACACTTAAAAGAACACAAAGGTGGTGAGTTATGTAAACTAGAGTATGCAATGAACAAGGAACACAACTTTGGTTAACACAAAACGATTCAATATTATTGATGAAATAATACGGATGATCTAAATATCACCGGGATTACAAAGTAATCTTGAATCTTAGATTGTAAAAAGGATTTGTGAATTGAGTAACTAAGTTACTTGAGAGATAGTTCAGTTTTTGGTTAATAGTTGGAAAGATGCATGCATGAAGTGTGACTAAGGTATCCTTTTATAAGATAAGGAAACCTTATTACAAGTTTTTCAAGTGGTTGAATATAATACTATACTTTGACTATTTTAGCGCCTACAATTAAATACAACTACCAATGTACAACTCTGCAATATTCTTCTGTACACCACAGAAGACTAAACTACTTCTACATAACGTATAACAATGTACAAAGACTAATAATTCAACTAAATATCTATTACAAAATATCTAATCGACTTGACATAAGCTTGGCAGGCTCTTCATCAACTAGCAGTACCTTCTACCCAGAAGGTACTGGTAGAACATCTTTATACACTTCAAAATCAACTAGCAGGCTCTTTGACATCTTTAGCAGGCTCTTTGACTTGAACATTTTATTCCCAACAATATATATAACATATATATAACAGGTTGTGTATGACATCATCAATGACATGAAATACCACCTCATCATATTTTTATTCCACATCATCACAATGAGTCCACGTAAGCAGTGTTATGCATTGTGAATTCTGATATTTTTTTGTTAAAAAGTTCATTATCATGGATTCGAACATGGGTTTGTGAATAAGTGCTAATCACATCTTAACCACTGCACTAACACAATGTTTTGTATTTTTTTTGCAAACTAAAATCTATAAACGAAAGGAATGATATACACTTATTTGGGAAGCTTAATCCGAATACAATTCCTATTGCAGTTTGATTCGTATGAGGATAAATTTAGAATGGATTTTGTGATATCTTTTATCTCCAAAAATAGTTTATAGATATCTATAATTCACATAATTGTAGACCTAAATTTTGCACTGTATATACCTCATTAACTTCGGATCTACATAGCAACTCTAATCAAAGATGCAGCGGCAAAGACATCCTGAAAGGCTTTCAAAACGTAATCAAAACAAAAGTCTTCAAAGTTGTTTGAAAGGTATTGTGTTATTGAGTAATTTGATTATTGTGTTATTGAGTGATTTCATTGCATATAGTTTGTATTTAATTAATGATACGCTTATGAGTATGAATCGTATTATGAATTAAACATTGATTATTTGTTCATGAATATGAACCATATTATGAACTGCATGTATATTGTTGAATACTAAAAAGCTTTACACTGCTATAATGAGTTTAAAATAACATTGCTAACTTTAAAGTTAGTACTGGTATGACATATTTGCTAAAGGAACACCATGTGTATGATTAGGTTTCCAAACGTCATCAACAACTGTTTGGGTACAAAATTTCAACAGCATCAAAGGAGGCAACCAACGCCGTTATACTCTATTAAACAGGTAGTTTGTTTATTAACAGTTAAATATGCATGGTTTTAAACATTCATTACATAAATCATATTTATTGTATCAGCAAGGAATATTCGGTATGATAAAAGCCTACAAGGTATTTTATCAGCTAACAGAATTTATTAATTACTTTGTATTTTTTAAAATCACATGAAAAATAAATTCTCTTTAACAGATGAATGTTTGAGAGTGACATACCTGGAAGTAGATCTAGAAGTCATGGTTGAGACTTCACACTGCTACAACAAAAAAATTTCAAAAGGTTAGTACTGTCAGTTAAAAGTTTAGTACTGGTATGAATATATTTGTACTGCTAGATAGACGTTGGTACTGGGCCGAAATTACAGCTTTATTAAAATAGCCGTTGAGGACTATGTTGATATTATTATTAATATTTATTTATCTTTAAGACATTCAAAAAAAATTTATTTATCTTTAAGGGGTTACTTTTTGTATATTTTTACTTTTAATATATTTTATTCACCTTTGTTGAATGAAAAGTTATCTTTTACTTGAAGGTGCTCGAATAGAAACCCTAATAATTATTTCGTAATATTTCAATTCACTTTCTTCAGCCTACTTTCTAACCCAAATTACTTTAATCCCAGCAGTCAAATCAATAATTTACTAACAATCATGGCTACTTTAACCTTTGCCGATAAACACAACATGGTAGCTTATTTGGAAAAAGCAGAGGATAACACCAAATACCATCAGATAGTCGACTTTTTAAATGCTTCTCACATAAGGTATTCTTTAACATTAAATCCCACTATATATATTTCCCAAATCAAAGAGTTTTGGCAGAGCGCTACTGTCAAAACATTTGAAGATGGTGAAACTGAATTAATTGCAACAGTAGATGGTAAATCTATCACTCTTACTGAATCATCAATCAGGCGGAATCTCCGATTGGATGATTCAAACGGTATTAGTTCTATGCCAAACACAGAAAATTTTGAAACTTTAACCAGAATGGGGTACAATATTCAATCAGAATCTTTAACTTTCCAAAAAGGGGGTTTTTCCCCACAATGGAGGTTTTTAATTCACACCATCCTTCACTGTCTCAATCCTAAGAAAACCGCATGGGAACAGTTCAGTAGCAATATCGCGACCGCTCTCATCTGCTTGGCCACTGACAGAACTTTCAATTTTTCTAAACTTATCTTTTAAGCCATGGTTAAAAATGTTGATATCAAATCAAAAATTTTGATGTATCCCAGGTTCATACTAATTATTTTGAACAAAGCTAAACATCAACTTCTTCCTCATAAAAATGTTTATCTCACTCCCAACTTTCCCAAAAAGTTTTCAGTAATATGAAGATGTACTCAAAATGGTATAATGGGGAAGAGGTTCCTTTATTTGATTCTATGGTACAAGTACATGGTGAAGGATCAGCATGTCCAGTTGATCCCCATCACACACCAGACTCGTCACCAGATAGGTCTATATCCAGAGAGGGCTCTGTTGTTCCTCAGCACGGAAACCCTACAACTCCCCATGTAGCAGATGAGGCTGGCTTTGTCAGTATAGAAAGGGCTGCTTCTACTGTCTCAGGTTTAGAAGCGCGACAGGACATAAGTAATGTACATAAGACCCAATCTATGGCAACGCCAGCAGTATCAATTTCATATGAACCCAGTACTATTGGTGGAATCCCAAGCCAACGCAAAATATTTGTTGTCTCAGAAACTCACCACATGGTGGACTATGAGTCTGTGCCCCATGATGCACCTCTCTATCAAGGTAACACATCAGGGAGTGCTGAGGGCAGATAGCCACTTAAGGTATTGATGGAAACATGTACAAAATTGTCTCAGAAGGTTACTGCGTTGGAGTCTGATCTAAATTCTCAGAATTCAAAAATAACTGAGAAGTTTACTACTTTGGAGGCTGATCTCACTTCTCACAAGAGGATGTTTAGCAATGTGTATAAAAAACTGGTGCGTAAAATAAAAAAATTGGAACAATAGGTTAAGACACTTAAAAGAAAGAGGTCAGCCTACATGGTAGCATCTACTGAATCATAATCTTCATCGAGTTCATCGGATGGTGAGGGTGCAGATAAAGGTGAGGGATCTTCCAAACATGGAGGGAAGATTGCCCAGATTGACCAAGATCCAGATGTTTCTATTGTTCAAGAGTAGTATGGGACTCAGGAGAGGCAAGAAGAGCATATGGATTATGATGCTGCACAGTTTGATTAAGGAACTGGTGGATTTGTTGAAGGTAATGATGAGACAGAGCATGGTACTGCCAGTGTTGAAGGTACTACTATCCTACAGAGTTTAATGGATGCTGGGTATCAAGGTTCTGCTAGTGCATTTTATACAAGGACACCAAGAAAATCAAAGGCATACAAGGGAAAATGTATAATGACTGAGCAAGAACCATCAAGGAAATTGTCGACGAAGGAGAAAGCACGAATAGCATTGGATGATGAATTTAAGAAGTAAAAAATTGAAGGAGAAAAACAGGATGAATCAGTTCCATTAGCTGTTGGTGATGATCAAGAGCAAATAAAGATTGGTCAAGTTCATGAAATTCAATTAAATATGCAGCGGCAAAGACATTCTGAATGGCTTTCAAAGGCTAAGCAAAACAAAAATTCTGAAACTTGTCTTCCAGGTATTGTGTTCTTGAATAGTTTGGTTGCATATAATTTGTGTTTAATTCATGGTACAATGAACTTTAATGTAGATGTCCAAGGAGGGAAAAGTACACCACATCATATAACAAATGTAAAAGGTTCTGAATCAGGTACTCTAATGATAAACAGTTTTGTATATGTTATTTGCTGAAATTCTGTTACTACATTTGTTCAATGAGTTGACACAAATGTATATTTAAAATTGTAGTGGGAAAAGCTTCGAAAAAGAAGACTGCTACAGTGGATTCAACCATGCATCAAGAAGGTATCGTGCATTTAAATTGTGTTTATCATACCTTTGATATTGACATATTTTAGTTGATTAAATTGCTTATGTGTGTCAAACAAACAAACTAATATTCTTTGTTTAACAGTTTATATCATAGTGTTAACTTTCTTATCAATATTTACATAATTGTTTCATATTCAAGAGTTGTTAGGAAGAAAACCACTACCATGAATGACATCATGTTTGAAAGTTATACACCATCAAGTCATTCAAGAGGTATTATTTTTTAAAAGTATTATGTCGATATTTGTGTTATGGAATCATATTGTTTTGAATTGAATATTGATTTGGATAAACAATTAGCAGGAAAGGTCCGGGAAGATGAAGTTACAAACTTTATGGAGACTCTGAGATTGCAAAGGAAGAGAATAGCTTCAAATGCTATTGTGACAGAACAAGAGAAAATACAACAACTAATTGCTTCTGATACAGTTGTGAGGAAGAAGAGTATAGAACTATTAGCAGATGAAAACCTAACTGTTGAAGAAAAGTCAGACCTGCTTGATGATTTTATTAACTTAAAGAGTTATGAAGAAGCCTATAGTCAGATAACACAGACTATTAGAAAGAATCAAGTTCAGAAGAGAAAGAAAAACCCAACAAAGGCACAAGTCATCAGAGAGATGAAGATGTATCTTAGGAATCAAGCTGGGTTGACGGCAGTTCAATTGAAGGGAAAATCAGATGCAGAAATTGAATCTCTGTATTACAATGCATACAAAATTGCTCGAATGAAATTTCCTATGGACCAACATGAAAGATTACCAAAAAGGCTCAAGACTGCTAAGAAAGCACAGCCTGGGAAGGTGGACGCACATACGGAAAGAGTAGAATTATCACAAGAGAAGATGAGCAAAATGTTAGTTAAAGTGCCAGAAATTCTACATGTTGATCCACTTCAATCTAGACATCCCAATAATTGACTGGGAGATTTACATAGACAAATTTGGGAAAGCTTGGAAGGTTACCTGATTTGGTGGAGAGACAGCAGTGTACAAGAATTTTAAAAATTTGCTGAGAGCTTTTGATAGAGAAGATCTGGATACTTTATGGAGGTTAGTTCAAAATAAGCTCAAAACAAAGAAGAAGTCTGATGTGAAAGAGAAAGAGCTTTGGGTTGAATTAAAGAGGTTATATGAACCAGATCCTACAGATGTTCATTGGGATTTTCCTTGGTATGAGCTATCTACTGTCTGGGAATTCTATGGTACCTGCAATGTTCATCATTTGTCGACGCAAGGTGGAATTGATATCTTTATGTTAGCTGAACTGGAATATCCATTAAGTTATGAAGTAATTGCATTGATGATTTCTGTAAAGCTCAGATATGAAGAAAATTCTGAAGTAGTTCAAAATCTAATACAGAGGATATATGATCAGTTTGAAAGTAAGAGACGCAAACCCTTAAGAAGAAAAGAAGGTGAATTGTTTGGAAGTATCCGCTCATCATCAAAACTGGAGTTTAATTCGAGACATGTGGCGTTCACTCAGTATTGATGATAGGAATTAGAATTCACATACTGGTGGAAAAGGACTGTGACGATGTGAATTAAAACAATGTATATGAATGTGTACCGATTGAATGAGGAAACCTAATGAAGCATGAGTGTGATTAATTGCACCAATTTGGACCAATTTGTAAAAAACTCCTGTTTCGTTACCTAACCCCTTCATTTTGCAGCATGTAACATGTGAGCAACTCCTTTAGCTACATGTTTTTATTGTGTACAAATATATTTATACTACATGTATGTTAAAATTGAGAATAATATCGTTGGTATTTCTGAATTGTTTAATAAACAACATATATTGTGTACAAATATATTTATACTTCATGTATGTTAAATTTGTATTTAATTAATAATACGCTTATGAGTATGAATCGTATTATGAATTAAACATTAATTATTTGTTCATGAATGCATCAAAGGAGGCAACCAACACCGTTATACTCTATTAAACAGGTAGTTTGTTTATTAATAGTTAAATATGCATGGTTTTAAACATATTAAACATTCATTACATAACTCATATTTATTGTATCAACAAGGAATATTCAGTAGGATAAAAGCCTACAAGGTATTTTATCAGCTAACAGAATTTATTAATTACTTTGTATTTTTAAAATCACATCAAAAATAAATTCTCTTTAACAGGTGAATGTTTGAGAGTGACATACCTGGAAGTAGATCTAGAAGTCATGGTTGAGACTTCACAATGCTACAGCAAAAAAATTTCAAAAGGTTAGTACTGTCAGTTAAAAGTTTAGTACTGGTATGAATATATTTGTACTGCTAGATAGACGTTGGTACTGGGCCGAGATTACCGCTTTATTAAAATAGTCAAATTATTAATATTTATTTATTTATTTATTTATTGTTGAGGACATATATTCCTCCCATGGCATTATCAAACCCTAAAACCTTTCAAGATACAAACTCATGTGCGCCTCACAATGATTCAGATTGCGAAGATCAAACCGTTCCTGAAAAAAAAATGTGACACAACAAAAGGTGGAAGATGGAATACGTGATCGACACAATGAAGAGCCAGATACTAAGGTGGACGATGCATTGAGATTTCTTGCATCAGTCTTTGAAGAAGGTGGACCTTCTCAAAGTAATAAAGGTATCGCATATAAGTTTTCAAATATTTTTTAAATAGATTTATGTTTTCATATTAAGTTTGTTAGTCCATGTACTTTTAATTTAATAGATGAGTTAGACGAATCTATTCTCCTCGACTGGCTTAAACTAAATGTCGGAGATCCTCAAGAGTCTCAACAAGTTCTCAATGGCGTTAAGTCGAAGGTCCTAAAAGCAGAAGTAATGATTGACGAAATACGCGAGATGGGTCATGAGGTAACTGGTGAATACTTAGTGGATTTAAACATCTTCAGTGATGAAGATTAAAATTTCATCATCTTATTAGTAGTCGTTGTTTACAAGTTTAGTTGCTTTCAGTTTAAATAATAAATGAATTACTTTGATTTTCATGATTTTTAATCATTTTTGGTTAGTTAGACCATGAAACGTTTATGATATAAAATGTATTTCGGCTGTTTGCGATTCTTGAATAATTGATAACGTTTATCATTATGAATAAAAAAATATTCGGTTAACTCACAATTGTGAATCAATATTAGTGTTAATACAATAAGATTTCACATAATTTATAAAATTATGTATATCCCTTAATAACCGCTTTGACTAAACTAATGAATTTCCTATAAATTTTGTTTACGATATATCCTTTTTTTTTTTCTTTTTTTTTTTTTTCTTTTTTTTTCTCATTTGTTTTATTTTTTCGTATATGGTGTTTCACCATTTGAATAAATTCAAATAATTCCATTATTTTATACTATAAAAATATGATATGCGCACATCATTCCCGAATATAAGCTTATATTTAAATCAACTAAATAAAATTCGTTTCTTACTTATCGAATGCTAATATTTTTTTAACATATTTGTTATTATATAGTAATAGATAAATATGGTATACCAAATTTTGTTTAAATTTAAAATATATTCATTATAGATTATACAACTTTTCACCATCTATAAATGCTAATTCGATCTCACAAACAATTAAACATATACAACCCTTTTCTACTTTCGTTTAACAAAGAAAAAAAAACAAAGAAAAAAAAATCCAATGGGTCGTGAGTTTTTTTCCCCGTCAAGGTCGCCAAACAAACGCCCAAGAAGTGTTTCCCCACCAAAGGAACCCTCATCAGATTCAAAAAGGAACCAAGGGGTTGTGAGGTATTTTCTACCAATACGATATATTGCTCAGCTTAGGCGATTAATAGCAGTGATGGAAGCAGAAATTGTGGGCAACGAACAAACAGTATTGAAATGTGAAGAAGCTATTGATCAACGAAGGAAAAAAATATTAGAGTATCAAGAGAGGCTAAACGATGTTAATAAACAAGTGGATAATTATTGTTGTTTGTTGTTTCATTCGTATACAATAATATTTCTATTTTTTTTTTATTCTTTTTTTTTTACGTTTAATGTTGGTAGATTTCTAACTACATCCACAGAATTTTAATTTACATTTGAAATTATTATCAATTTATTGGTTTGCATTCAATGTACGTGTTAAATAGTTACATAATTGATTATAAATACAATCCTTTAACAAACAACTTCCATCATATTTTAACTCTTTAATAATATTCTGATTTCAAAGTGGAATGGCTTCACCATCTTCAAATAATGATTCAAGTAAACAGAAACGTGAAAGAGATACCCCTACTCCTTCTATGCCTTCAAAATACCAAATCTTTGGCATCTCCAAAGCTATTTGGAAAAAAAGTAGGTCTGGTCAATTTGGAACAGAAAAAACTCTTATTGAACTTTATAATAACCGTATAGAAAAGCTTGAAGAAAAAAACAAAGACGATGAAGCGATTATATTGATGCATCAGAAGAAGATTGAAGATCGTAATAAAGTGATAGAAGAAAACCGACAGAAAATTGTTGAAGTTTATAAAAGTATTGAAGATTACTAATCTATTTAAAATGTATGTACTACGAGATATGAAAATATGTAATGTTGGAATATTTTGTAAGTTTGATTTCTGCTACTATAATGCAATATTATGTTGGTTTGTAAAGTTATTTAATTTTCTTTTCATAGCGAGTTCGCACACAGGGGTCATGTTATTCGGAAATTAAAAGGGGACACAAGAGTCCTTTGTACTGATATCAACAATACGTATATGTTAAGTTGTACTGCTGAGATGTCGCCAATTTGTATTTTAATTTCGTACTACTACGCTCCCGACTTGGTACTGATATTATAACCAGTTCATAAGAGTTCTATTAAAACGCATTATCACTTTAAATATACGTAGTCCATTGTTTTTAAATATACGTAGTCCATTTTTAAATATTTATACACAAACGAGTGTTGATTTTAATTTAAAATTTCATAACAGAGAAAAATCTAATTCAAACAAAAATCATTCTATATATTCAGAAGATTGAAAGATATCAAACTTTTAAATATTTTAGTCGATAATAATGATAATCGCATAAGTTTACTATTTTAAAAAAATAAATACTTATCATAATTACAAAAGAAGTTAAAGGATCATCATTATATTCACAACTTGACTCTTCAAATATACACTTTCCAATGTGAAATACGGCTGCACTGTTCATATGTCATATCGGTTATAAAATTTTATATAAACACCATTTGATAATCATATTTGTAAATCTATCTTAAAAAAGCAATCCTAAACTGAAGGTGCTGTTGATAAAAAAAATGTCATTTCCAAGGAAAAGAACACTACAGGTTGTAGATATTGAAGACAATCAACAAGATCAACCAAAGTATGTTAAAATCTTTACAGTATATGTTATCCTATATATTTAGCAACTGAATGTGTTTGATTTTTTTTAGCAAGCAGCCCAAACAGGAAGAAAATGAGGTGTTGTGCACTGAAAACCAATCACTTGTAGAAATATTTCAATCAGAAGAAACATCTGAAGGTATTTTGTTAACATAGTGAAATTAATGGTAAAAATGATCGCATTAAACTGATATGGTATCTAACCCCTATGATTGGTTTATATTTATTCATTTACTAGAAGTTGAGGATTCTGAAAATGATGATGAAACAGAGACCATAAGTTCTGTTTATGATTGGTTGATTTCTGACCAATTAGCCAAGAGAATGAGAAACTGGCAACGGAAAGAGGAACGATATGAAAAGGTGAAAAAAGAAAGACAAGCTGCTAAGAAACTTTTGGAAGAAGTTGGTGGATTTAAGAAATCAAAAGCCAGTAATGAAGTAGTTGATGTTGCTCGAGACGAAGACGACATTGACTCTGAAGACTTTGAAACTTTCCACTTATGATGACTTGCATTTGGCATACTCTTTTGCTTCAACACCCTAATTTAGATTAGTTGTTAGATTTGGTTTATATTGGCATGCCACATGTTAGGCACTTTTGTACATATGCCACTACATCATCTCCGTCACTTTTGTAGATCTAATGAATCAGAAATTGAATAGGTTTGTAAAGTTCATTATCAGGATTTCATTTTAGCAGCTGATGATTTAAGGTCTCTTTTATCCAGTTTCGAAACGCTTAAATTGAGTATTTCCGATAGTAATAGGAAGTTGCAATCGGTTGCGGTTCCGTCGTCAAGTTCGTTAGATGAGTTTATTGAGGCTAGGAATAAATGTGTAAATATTAGTTTGACTATTGAGAGTTTGAATGTGTGCATTAAGGTTATGCCACTATGTTATGTAGAATAGTACTTGATGAATTTGATTTACAATACTTCGTGATTAATGTTAACGTATTGGTTAAGATAAGTGCTTGAGCCATAGTAATATCATCAGCAGTAGTTGGTGTAGTAGCACTAACAGTTGTTGCAGTACTAGCAGCACTAACTTTATCACCAGCAGCACTAACTTGAGCAACATCTACCATTAGCTTAGTAGTTGTTATGACCTCAACTACTTCTTCAACAACATTTCTTCTTTCATTTACCTCTTCAACAACAATTTATGTTCCTGCATCCCACACATCCTAGTCCATGGCATCATTCCTCCCCTGTTTGGATGCATCCTCACTCAAATTGTTTCATCTCCTGAGGAGTCTACCCTAGCAGTCCTACCAACCTTATATAACCTCTTTAACCAATGAGTTCTTGACCTCTTTTTCTTTTCAAACTTCTTGACCCTCCTTTTCAAACTTGTGATCTCATTTTGCTCAGAGGATGTGGTCTTCTTCAAGTCAAGAACCTCCTTCTATAAATTGGTACATAATTCCATCAATTCATTAAGTTTCATGCTATCCTCATCACTTTGAAGTGTGTTACCTCTTGCGAGCAGTGAATCATTGGATTGTTTAGATACATTTTTGTTTTGGGATTTATGTTTAAGAATATGATGTAAACACATTAGGCGTTAATAATATTGACCCGATAGTTGATTCCGCTGAAGAAAGTGGAATAACTCATGTGTCTAATGAGGTAACTTATTATCCCACATTGGTTAAACAATAGAATTGGTTCTACTTAATAAGACACATGATCCATTAGTTGCTTGTGTTGGATTAAGTATAATGTTCCATACACCATGTTTGAAAACCCGATATATGTAAATATACTCAGGTTGATACACATTGTGTTATGCAACATTATATGAATTTCTATTTTTTTATATTACGAAAAAAAAAGTCAACCACAAAGTCGGTTTGGGACTTTGGGTTAACAATAAAACATGCAAACCAACTCTCCCTATATCCCATCCCATCATAATTATTCGACTGAATCTCCTTCTTCATTAAGCTTCTATCAAATCTTGGAAAATCAACAACTCTTTAAAAAATCTTCGGGTAAGCACGATATTTAATTTTATAACAATTTGTAAATCTGATCATGATCTAACAACTCACCCATTATCAGTGCAACAACTTTTTCGCTTTATATACTGGGTTTATTAGTATTATGCCACAGTTACTTTAATGTAGACAAAAGGTTTATAATCATAATTTACTATTCAATCATAGTGGTGACGATTATATGATAATCAACCCTCACAATGTTTTACCTGTTACTTATACTTTGTGTTTTTAAATATTATTATCACAGTCACTACATGTTTTATGTTGCAAAGTCGTACCATGTAACATATTGGTTAAGATTCATACATGAACTAAATATATATGTGTTTTGGGATTTATGTTTAAGATAGGTTAACACCCAATTTTACCCCTGTCATAATTGACACATTTTTCTTTTAGATGTGCATTAAACCTATATTCATATTAAACTTAGGTTAATCATAGTGTGTTATAGTTGACAATTACTTAAACAGTTACCCGACCAACGGTTACACTGATAAATACTGTTAATGAATTTTTTGGTATTATGCCAGAGTTACTTTGATATTAGTCGAAGGTTTTTAATCGTTATTTATTGTTCCATAGTAGTGAGAACAATGATTTGATAACCAAGATGCATAACGTTTAAACCGTTACTTCAAAAGACATTCAAGTATTATATTGTTGAATACTAAAAAGCTTTACACTGCTATAATGAGTTTAAAAGAACATTGCTAACTTTAAAGTTAGTACTGGTATGGCATATTTGCTAAAGGAACACCACGTGTATGTTCCATATTAATGTTGTCTAAAGATTTTCACAACATTCAAGTATTAATTTTTAAAAATACATGATTCACACCAGTTTACATACCAGATTCACTTCAAACAAGATGGCTCAGCAATTTCTGTTCCAATACACGCACGACACATTTGAAAATCAGCAGGTAAATGTTATTGATACATATTTATGTTACATATTAATGAATATGCAGTTATGAAAATTAAGTCGATGGATAAAAAAAAGTTGGGTTTTGTTGCGATTCACAACGACAGGTCTTGCCAGATGTTTTTGCCGACTACTTCAAGAATGAAAGCAACATGGTTTACCTTAACGGCACTGACAGGTACCGATACAAAATAGAACTCCAAAACATAGACGGAAAATGGGTGCTATGTGACAAAGAGTGGTCTGCGTTTGTTGTAGCAAATGTTCCTCGCACTGCAACTACAATGAATTTTGTTAATATCGGCCAAGACGACTAATACGTGACAGTCTACGACATTAGTGGATCAGAGTGTGCGGGTTACGATAGGTGAAAAATAGGACCAAGAATGACCAGGTGTTTGGTAACGTATGCTCCAGGAATCACGGTAATCAAATATATATATTTTAATCATACTCTCGATTCAAAACTAAAATATATATTGTTATCAATGTATACCTTATTTATGAAATCCGTTTTTCTATGCGTAGTTACTACCAGGCGATTTCATACAAGATATCTGGCAAGACAATTTCATCCTCATGTACGCAGGAAAGGCATTCCATGTTCGCCACAAGAGGGTTAAACCTTGGGAGGATAGGCCCGTCAGGATGAATGGGTTAACAGGTTACGGGTGGGACGACTTCGTTGTGACGGCGGGGATAGAGTGGGGTCAACAACTTGTCTTTACAAACCTAGAGAGATACACATTATCAGTTGTGGTCATAGGAGGCTATGATGGTCTTGGACTTAGCAAGGAAGACATACGAACTACTTTGCTAAAGAAACCACCTAGACCAATTCTTTATCGAGATCCTAATGGTAAGTCAAAGTATATGGTTTTTAGTTTTTCTTATAATTCAAATACAAATCAAACTATCCTAAACATCTATTGTCAAACAGCATAACAACGCAATCACAATATTATTGCAGACCCGAGAATGCAGCACATTTGCACATGGTACCATCACAATGCAAATGTAAATGAAGATATGGTCGTTTACATACGGTTCCGCCCAGAGGTTGGATATTACTATCCAATGGTAAGATAGAAACAATAAACGAGCAAACCAAAAAACGTCGAGTATATGTTTTGAAAAAACGAAAGTAACCTCATTATCTGTCTTACAACACAGGAGATCAAATCAGAGATCTGGGACAACTTGAAGTTACACAAATACAGGAAAGCAATCATCATACACAGGAAATGGGCTTACTCGATCACCCTGTATCAGGTTTTACACACAGATAACCCTTTTATGATCAAATCCCTTGTGATGGTAGGGAACTGGTATCAGTTTGTACAAGACTGTGGGTTTCAACCACAAAAAATGATGCGTATAAATTTGGTGCTTTATGAGGTTCATTCAGACGAAGGCCAACTACAACGATTTCCAATATTCCATGTTTGTTAATATTCTATCATAGGGTATCAGCTTATGAGGCCACAAACAAATTAGGAACATTTGTATTTTGCTTTTTTGGAAGTAGGATACTTACATCTTAACTTTATGAACCTTATAATCAATCTATCCAAAATTATATGGATCGTAGTATGATATGCTATATATGCGATAAATTATATTATAGCATACTTGATTGTAATTTTTTACCATCATTACAGAAAACCAATGTTCAAAATCAAAGTACATACTAACTTGATAAAACTTATAATTTGTTACGTTACAATAGCATACTCGATTTTAATTTTTTAATGTCATTACAGAAAACCAATGTTCAAAATAAAAAAAAAACACTCTAACTTGATAAAACGTTTGATCTCTGTGGCAGTTATTTGTTATTATACATTTAACAGCCAAAGGTATAATGGAAGTTTATATGAATCCTTAACTTTTTTAAAAAAAATTAAAAAAAAAACAAACAGAAAATTAAATCAAAAATCCGTGACGACTTGAACATGCACAATTACACAAAAAAGAAATATCACACACAGAAAACGGGGTTATCGAGCCAACCTTGATGCAGTTTTACACGGACATAACCATATTGTCTACAAAAGCCATACAATCCTGAAGCATGTAATTACAAACAATTTACCCCATATTCAAAAAAAGTCCATCAAACACTACTTAAGTAACAATTACACTTCAACATACATCAAACACAGCCACCAACGGAATAGGCCCATTAAACAACTGAACTTCAAAGGCCGGATCAACTGTTGTTCCAACCATCTGGAATCTGAGCATTTTGTTCATTGGAAACTGGAAATCTTCGGCCAAGGTCCTCCAATTTGTCCTAAAGTTCATATGATTGTTTCTCCATGGCCTATCAGCATGATGCTCAATTTTCATGACTACACGGCGTTCACTGTCCATCCTCCTTAGAAGCGCATGGGTAAATTGTTGCAAATTGTTATCAGAAACAAAACCGCTTGGTATAGTCTGAAAGGAATTACAACAACTTAATAACTTCAACCCTTTTACTATTAAATATCTATTAAAAATTTCAAGCTACATAATGTATATAAAGAGACAACCCTTAACATTCTTCCGGAATCGACCACAAATGAGAAAAGCCTTCGGTAGAAAGTATTCTCTTCAGACAAATGCACTCCATGTTGGAACCAATTACGCCCGTGTACCAACTTTACATCTAACGAATATCAACAACAAAGTAAATGTTACATATACACAAACTAATACAACTGATTCACCTCAAATTAACACGTAAAATTGAATATATATTTTAAAAAATCGTAATACTACCTGGCTCATTTGCATCATGCCCTTGAACAAACGCAAGACTTGTGAGGTAGTGATGTTCATGTATGAGCTGAAAACCATCATTATCAAACCTCATCAACGCCAATCGCATATTAGTCTTTTTGGTCAACACAACTCGCTCACCAACCATTAGATTTTCACGATGAACAACCGTATTCCAGTGAACATTAAACTGTAAACCATCGCTATCCAGAGTCCCAGGAATAACACCCCGGTTTGCAACCACATATATTTCAGAATCAGAAAATTCAATCACAAAATCATTGCGTTCAACGCCTTGAAGGAACTCCACAGGAAACCACTGATAAAACAAAATTTAAAATTATTAAAAAAAGCTTTATAAATTCCATAAATTTTACATATATACAATTATAACATAACTTTACCGGTGATGAACTTCGATCAACCTCAACTTCAGCAATGCACCTAATCAGCCTATTCCGTGTATGAATTATCCCATAACCACCGCTCTCCCATCCATCTGCATCATACGCTGTAATAAAAAAGGTGTTTGCAGCCTCCTTTATGAAATGCAAAGTCCTAATATTCAAATAGCCGCTTTGCTCTATGAAATTATCCCACCTTGCACCAGATATACTCCATTCTTCGCTACCTGTTCCCCGACAAATAAAAACATTCCTTTTAACCCGATTATTATTAATCAGGTACACATAGTCATTATTGTTATAGTAGTTAATATGATAGCAATCAGGGAGTACCTACGTACAAAAAACAAACAAACACATGAACAAACAAACTCAAAGAACGTGTATAAGAAGATTATTATGGGAATATAATTCCATAAATACTTACCAATGTTCCCACATTTTCCACATGATTATAATCCTTGATGAATTGTTTTGTCATTGTTCTGCAACCATTCCAAAAACACAAAACATTTAGCAAAGATGAAAACACAAACCAGTCCTTCAAATACACACTCAAAAAATATTGTAATAACGAACACCAGTACAACATGTATGCAATAACAGCCAAACAAAACATCTGCATCTAACAAACATCACTTTCACAACATGTCATGGTAACAGGGTTGATTCATTATACTCTAAAACAATTATCAACCCCACCAAAGGATTAAGATAATTCATAACAACTAAAAATTACCTTGATCCATAGTAACTCATAGCAGACTTCAATTACCTCCTTACTCTGTCTCGATTCCTTTTTATTTCCTTTCTTCTCACTCCCTCAATTCTTCTTCACACGAGCATGAAGCATTTTGTAAAATATCTCTATCTTCAAACATACTTGCCTTTATAAATTCAAACCACTCTTTTATTAGGTATGGTATTGCAAGTAACTTTTCAAGATTGAAAACCAATACCATAGCTAAAAATAAATTGGTATGAATTAATAAAAGCTTTTCATGTTGAAGTTAGAGACACTTGTGTGCTTCTTGCGTGAAAGAAGATAAAGTGCTTCATATTCGGGTGAATAAGAAAGGAGGAAATAGTGACGATCAAAAACTATCAAACGGAAATAAAACATGCTGAACCGGCATGAGCTGAACCAAAATTACTCCCCTCATTTTTCATTTTTATGTAATATCATATCTTAATTAAGCAAGTTCCATCAACTATACCAGTCTTTCGCAAGATGCTTAAAAAAAATATTTGGATTTCAGCAAAACAATTAAGTTACCTACAAAGGTAACCACTGTCACTTTTACCTTACTGAAATAATATAATTAAACAAATACCTTTTTTTGTTCGTTAACACCAAAAATAAAAATTATTTAAAAACTATACTAATCAACAAAGCTAAACAAATTAGATAAGTTACACAATATTTGATGTCATATCTCATATATACCTTACAGACAACAAAACGTGGAACGCCATTTGACAAAATTATATTGAGGAAGCATGCTAATCAACAATGTTATGACAAAAAATGTTTAGTCTTATTCAACCAGGTAATCTAATCGTAAGTAACTCAACAACCTTGCAGTCTAACATAAAAAAATTTATACCAACAATATCAAACATAACAACAACTAAAAACATGTTAATAAGTATTTAGCAGTAAATATACAACACCATAACATTTTTTATAAAGATCCAACCAAAAAACACTTAACTACAAAAAAATTAAAATCATTAAAATTTGTGATATATAAAATAAAAATAAAATTCCATAAATAATATGATGCCTACCACAATCTATAACCAATATACGTATTGTTGATATCAGTACAAAGGACCCTTGTGTCCCCTTTTAATTTCTGAATAACATGACCCTTGTGTGCAAACTTTCTATGAAAAGAAAATTAAATAACTTTACAAACCAACATAATATTGCATTATAGTAGCAGAAATCAAACTTACAAAATATTCCAACATTACATATTGTCATATCTCATAGTACATACATTTTAAATAGATTAGTAATCTTCAATACTTTTATAAACTTCAACAATTTTCTGTCGGTTTTCTTCTATCACTTTATTACGATCTTCAATCTTCTTCTGATGCATCAATATAATCTCTTCATCTTCTTTGTTTTTTTCTTCAAGCTTTTTTATACGGTTATTATAAAGTTCAATAAGAGTTTTTTCTGTTCCAAATTGACCATACTTACATTTTTTCCAAATAGCTTCGGAGATGCCAAAGATTTGGTATTTTGAAGGCATAGAAGGAGGAGGAGGATCTCTTTCACGTTTTTGTTTCTTTGAATCAGTATTTGAAGATGATGAAGCCATTCTACTTTGAATCCTTTTAACTTAGTACTGTTAAAGCTTTTTAGCAACATTCAAATTCCATCAATACTAATTGTCACGTTAGTACTGCGCTTTTTAACTTAGTACTCTTAAAGCCTTTTAACAACCGAATAACCACTATAAAACCTAACAAACTAATCAACTAATATGCCACACATAAAAAACGCTAGAGATCCTCATTATACCAAAATGAAATACAACAAAACGAATACTATCTTTACTTTGTGATATACAAAAGATAATTAAAAATCCAGAAATAAAATGATGCCTACCACAATCTATCAATCACATATAAAAATGACTTAAATGCATAAACAAACCACTTATCATGTATAAAAAATGCCTAATTTCAGGTTTAACTGCCCCACTACAACATTTGGGGTTTTTTAAACTAAGCAACGTATCCAACATGCAATATTAAAATCTTACAATTAAACATTAAATCTAATTACAACTAGTACTTGATCTGCAAAAAACCTTATTTTTATTACATTATTATATTATATTAACTAACAACTTAAAACTTAAATCAATAATATAAAGACACATACTCTTAAAGTAACTCAATATTTATACTATGTTTATAAATGTTCGAAAAAAAAATACCTTTTATGAACGCAGGAAATTATCGGGTGAAGGTGATGCGTGTGTTTTTTTCTTAACTAACTGGGAGATTAAAAACCAATATACATTGTCTTAATAAATGGTTACTCAGTATAAATTAAAACAACTTATAAATAGTTAGATGTAATGATGCAACACTCTATACATATTTTAAATGCATTGAAAAGTAATCATGCCTACTTTAAAGAGAGTAAGAAAATGAAATGCATGAAATGATCAAGGGTAGGCTAACTTTCATGACTAAGCTATACCACTTGCATGCTACTCAAATATACTTTCCTTAATATTAAACAAACACAACCTAATACCATAACAAAATAAAACAACCAAGAATTGCTTGCTGAAAAATAGACATACATAAAATAATATACATTCCAAATAAGTTATACGTATAAGAAACATCAAAATATCGTTACAAAAATTATAAGTTCAATATAACAAAAATTATAAGTTCAATATTGTATATTTATTTATTTTTTTAATCCAGATAACAATTTATAAATCATAGCTAATTATTGTATATTTTTTTTTATCCAACTAACAATTTATAAATAATAAATAATAACAAGTTACCTAAAACCATCCAAATAAAAATTAAATGTCATGCCCTTTTTGTTGGTCCATGAAATTGAGTAAATAAAGAACAGTTCATTAATAAGATTAACAAATGTTACAAGAATACTCAAAACCTATTAGATTACATGATAACATCTTCAACTTCTTAACGGGGATACTTTCGGTATGGTATCCCCTTAGGTGAGGGTTTATCCTCTTTTGGTGACAAATAAACTCTCACTGATCCAAGCTATGCTTGTGATTCAGTGAGAGTGATGATCCTATCAACTAATACACTATGTGTATTCTTTTTGTTTGTTTAGGAATCCATACTAAATCTATTACAACACAGACTATATATACACAGGTAAACTAGACAAAGATAAGATGGGTAGGTGTGAGTTGACATCCACTTGCTATGAGTTGACATCCACTTGCTATGAGTTGTCATCCACTTGGTGCGAGTTGTCATCCACCAAGTGGTCCCTCTTGTACTTTGTCTGACTTCTTTGTTGGAAGTTCCCGCCCATTTATCAGTCTGCTTGTAGAGATAGTATCTTCAGGGTCACTGAGACATTTGTCAATTCTCAGTGATACTGGTGTTGTTTGTAGCTCGTATACTTTACTCACTGACACCGTATCAGTAAGTAAATGTTTCTTCAACAACGGGCCTTTTACAACACTCACTGATTTCTTTATCAGTGAGTAACCCACTATTTTATCAGTGAGTTAGGCTATTTTATGTTCAAATCTTGTCAGGGAACTTGGGTCAAATTCTTGACCCAACAATCTCCCCCTATTTGAATATACAAATAGCCTGGGTTCAAACCTGCTTGTTCAGGGACTTGGGTTTAGTTCCTGAGGTTCAAGGGTTCAGGGACATGGGTTTAGTTCCTGAGGTTCAGGTTCAAGGGTTCAGGGACTTAGGTTTAGTTCCTGAGGTTTAAGGGTCCAGGATACTTGGGTTTAGTTCCTGAATGTTCAGGGGTTCAAGAGACTTGGGTTTAGTTCCTGATGTTCAGTGAGTTAAATGACCGGTTCAATGACTGGGTTCAGGGTTCATGGGCCCTGAGGGTTTACTTTGACTGGTTCATTGTTTGCTTCACTGAGATGGTTCAGGTCCTGATGGGTCAGTCACCTGTTTATCAGGTGTTCAGGTTTATGTTATGGTGTATGTGTATTCACTGACCTGATGTGGGTTATGGGTCCACCATGCTTCCGCTGCTCCACTGATTCTTACAACCATTCTTGAATCATCTTGGAACTCATGACATACCCACTGATGACCACACTTCCTGAGAAAGTTTCACTCCCTGATCCCTTCTCCCCCTCAAAATTTGCGAATCAACGCAATTTTTGATCAGGTTATCTCAGCCTGATAATCATCCCGAAAACCTAATCACCCCACCCTTCCTAAGAACTTTTCAATCACCCCATACTTCCTGAAGAACAATGCAGCAGTCTGATACTACTGCTTCCTGATGAACACATCAGCAGCCTGATACTGCTGTTCCCTGAGAAGCTCATCAGTAAACTCCAATTTTAGGAGACCTGGGGATTCATGGCCCTTGGGTTTAGGGACTTGGATCAGTGACTTGGGTTTTAGTCACTGGTTCAGGGATCAGATGGGGTTTATGGGTTCGGGTTTGAGTTTCAGTGTCCTGATAAAAACACTTGCTGGCTTGTATTTTAAACTTCACCAGTATTCTCAGTCACCATAACATCATGAGGCTAATATCAGTTCCCTGATGAGAATTTTTTTTCTCTACCACCTCCTGAGATACCACCTCTCAGCCTGAGAACCAACAGTGAACTGATTGTCACTATTATCAGTGACTATCAACTGTTTTTTTTTTTTTTTTGGTTTCTCAGTCCCGGATTGTTTTTCAGGGTTCCTTATTCAAACCCAATTCACACAACCCATTTAACATCACAGCTCTACTTTACCTTTCTTCATCACTCCCTGAAACACGACCCATGGTACCTGATCTTTTCAGTCTCCCTGATAACATTTTATCAGTTACCTCATATCATCACACCTCACATCCAGAATCATCAATACTAATTTAAAACACAATCTTATCCAACTAAGATTAACCACCAAACTGAAAACCTGCTGATTCAATATAATCAGTCAAGAATCCATTCACAAAAAAATAACACCAAATCTCGTCACTATCCTAAAACAAAAACAAAAATCCGATCCTCATCATACTCACAATACCCACAACCAAAAACCATCGATCGAAAACAAGAAAATTTGTTTCATTATTTCCTGAAATCCAAATATTGTTCAACCCTTAACACCCTGATTTGTGAAGTTTTTCTGAAGGATATGTTGTTGATGTTCGATCTTTTTGGATTTGGTTGTTTAACTGATTAATGATAATCATTTTTTTTTGATTGATTGATCGATTGTGTGGGGTGAGTTTTTTGTGTTTTGTGTTTTGATAAAGCTGGGTTTTAGTGTTTTTGTTTTGAGTGATGATTTTTGGATCGGAGTGAGGATCTGGGTTTCATATGGGGTATTGACTATTTTTTTTTATAATCAGTATTTGTGATGTGGTGAGAGTTTTTTGAAGTGAGAGAGATTTGGTTTGTGGGTTTGATCTTATTTGGTTGGATAAGACCTGGTTTTGTATGTGTGTGTGTGTGTGTGTGTGTGTTAGGATAGGTTTTGGTAGGTGTGGATAAGATTTGTTTGGTGGGTGGGGCTTCAGGGAGGGGTTTTGGGTATGTTTGGTGTTTGTCAGTCACCAAAATGTGTCTCTCCCCCTCAAAAATTGCTATATCAGTAGCAGTTATTAAAGAACACATTCAATTTTTTATGAAGAATGTTATCATCAGTGATGAATGGATCTGGATCATAAGAATAATCCACCCGCTCTGATACCACTTGTTGGTCCATGAAATTGAGTAAATAAAGAACAGTTCATTAATAAGATTAACAAATGTTACAAGATTACTCAAAACCTATTTGATTACATGATAACATCTTCAACTTCTTAAAGGGGATACTTTCGGTATGGTATCCCCTTAGGTGAGGGTTTATCCTCTTTTGGTGACAAATAAACTCTCACTGATCCAAGCTATGCTTGTGATTCAGTGAGAGTGATGATCCTATCAACTAATACACTATGTGTATTCTTTTTGTTTGTTTAGGAATCCATACTAAATCTATTACAACACAGACTATATATACACAGGTAAACTAGACAAAGATAAGATGGGTAGGGTGAGTTACTTGAGTTGACATCCACTTGCTATGAGTTGTCATCCACTTGGTGTGAGTTTTCATCCAACAAAGAAGTCATACCCATGTGGATGACAACTCACACCAAGTGGATGACAACTCATAGCAAGTGGATGTCAACTCATAGCAAGTGGATTTCAACTCACACCTACCCATCTTATCTTTGTCTAGTTTACCTGTGTATATATAGTCTGTGTTGTAATAGATTTAGTATGAAATCCTAAACAAACAAAAAGAATACACATAGTGTATTAGTTGATAGGATCATCACTCTCACTGAATCACAAGCATAGCTTGGATCAATGAGAGTTTATTTGTCACCAAAAGAGGATAAACCCTCACCTAAGGGGATACCATACCGAAAGTATCCCCTTTAAGAAGTTGAAGATGTTATCATGTAATCTAATAGGTTTTGAGTAATCTTGTAACATTTGTTAATCTTATTAATGAATTGTTCTTTATTTACTCAATTTCATGGACCAACAAGTGGTATCAGAGCCTCTGGTTTATAAAATCTTTTTAAACTTACCAAGAGTGCTCTAGGTTCTTAAAACCAAGATCCTACTATGGCTGATATCAATGTACCCCAGCTAGTCGACAAAAAGGGTGGCAGCTACTCCGCTGTTGCACCCAGACTTGAAGCTGGGAAATTTAGCGAATGGAAGAAGCGTATGATTTGCTATCTTACCGGTATGGAACCCTACTACATCACCTGTATCAGGGATGGCCCATTTGTCCCTAAGACAGCCGATGGGCTAAACAAGCCTGAGGCCCAATGGACCATTGATGAGAGGAGGGTGGTCAATCAAGGCCAACGCCTGAAAAGCATCCTTATATCATGTCTTCCTGACGAGATAATGGAATCAGTCATCAACTGTCTAACAGCCAAGCAAACTTGGGATGACTTGGTAAACAGCTTTGAGGGTCCCTCAGATACCAAGGAAAATAGGGTCATGGACCAACAAGTGGTATCAGAGAGGGTGGATTATTCTTATGATCCAGATCCGTTCATCACTGATGACCACACTTCCAGAGAGGGTGGTATCATAGAGACACATTTTGGTGACTGACAAACACCAAACATACCCAAAACCCCTCCCTGAAGCCCCACCCACCACACAAATCTTATCCACACCTACCAAAACCTATCCCAACACACACACACACACAAAAAAAAAACCAGATCTTATCCAACCAAATAAGATCAAACCCACAAACCAAATCTCTCTCACTTCAAAAAACTCTCATCACATCTTAAATACTGATTATAAAAAAAAAATAGTCAATACCCCATATGAAACCCAGATCCTCACTCCGATCCAAAAATTATCACTCAAAACAAAAACACTAAAACCCAGCTTTATCAAAACGCAAAACACAAAAAACTCACCTCACACAATCGATCTATCAATCAAAAACAAAAAAAACCAAAACTAATTATCATTAATCAGTTAAACAACAAAATCCAAAAAGATCGAACATCAAAAACATATCCATCAGAAAAACTTCACAAATCAGGGTGTTAAGGGTTGAACAAGATTCGGATTTCAGGAAATAATGAAACAAATTTTCTTGTTTTCGATCGATGGTTTTTGGTTGTGGGTATTGTGATTATGATGAGGATCGGATTTTTTTTTGTTTTAGGATAGTGACGAGATTTGGTGTTATTTTTTTGAGAATGGATTCTTGACTGATTATATTGAATCAGTAGGTTTTCAGTTTGGTGGTTAATCTTAGTTGGATAAGATTGTGTTTTAAGTTAGTATTGATGATTCTGGATGTGAGGTGTGATGATATGAGGTAACTGATAAAATGTTATCAGGGAGACTGAAAAGATCAAGTACCATGGGTCGTGTTTCAGGGAGTGATGAAGAAAGGTGGAGCAGAGCTGTGATGTTAAATGATTTGTGTGAATTGAGTTTGAATAAGGAACCCTGAAAAACAATCAGGGACTGAGAAACCAAAAAAAAAAAAAAAAAAAAATAGTTGATAGTCACTGATAATAGTGACATTCAGTTCACTGTTGGTTCTCAGGCTGAGAGGTGGTATCTCAGGAGGTGGTAGAGAGAAAAAAAATTCTCACCAGGGAACTGATATAAGCCTCATGGTGTTATGGTGACTGAGAATACTGGTGAAGTTTAAAATACAAGCCAGCAATTGTTTTTATCAGGACACTGAAACTCAAACCCGAACCCATAAACCCCATCTGATCCCTGAACCAGTGACTAAAACCCAAGTCACTTATCCAAGTCCCTAAACCCAAGGGCCCTGAATCCCCAGGTCTCCAAAAATTGGAGTTTACTGATGAGCTTCTCAGGGAACAGCAGTATCAGGCTGCTGATGTGTTCATCAGGAAGCAGTATTATCAGACTGCTACATTGTTCTTCAGGAAGTATGGGGTGATTGAAAAGTTCTCAGGAAGGGTGGGGTGATGAGGTTTTCAGGATGATTATCAGGCTGAGATAACCTGATAAAAAATTGCGTTGAGACGCAAATTTTGAGGGGGAGAAGGGATCAGGGAGTGAAAAGTTCTCAGGAAGTGTGGTCATCAGTGGGTATGTCATGAGTTCCAAGATGATTCAAGAATGGTTGTAAGAATCAGTGGAGCAGCGGAAGCATGGTGGACCCATAACCCACATCAGGTCAGTGAACACACATACACCATAACATAAACCTGAACACCTGATAAACAGGTGACTGACCCATCAGGACCTGAACCATCTCAGTGAAACAAACAATGAACCAGTCAAAGTGAACCCTCAGGACCCATGAACCCTGAACCCAGTCACTGAACCGGTCATTCAACTCACTGAACATCAGGAACTAAACCCAAGTCTCCTGAACCCCTGAACATTCAGGAACTAAACCTAAGTACCCTGGACCCTTAAACCTCAGGAACTAAACCTAAGTCCCTGAACCCTTGAACCTGAACCTCAGGAACTAAACCCAAGTCCCTGAACCCTTGAACCTCAGGAACTAAACCCAAGTCCCTGAACAAGCAGGTTTGAACCCAGGCTATTTGTATATTCAAATAGGGGGAGATTGTTGGGTCAAGAATTTGACCCAAATTCCCTGACAAGATTTGAACATAAAATAGCCTAACTCACTGATAAAATAGTGGGTTACTCACTGATAAAGAAATCAGTGAGTGTTGTAAAAAGCTTATTGTTGAAGAAACATTTACTTACTGATACGGTGTCAGTGAGTAAAGTATACGAGCTACAAACAACACCAGTATCACTGAGAATTGACAAATGTCTCAGTGACCCTGAAGATACTATCTCTACAAGCAGACTGATAAATGGGCGGGAACTTCCAACAAAGAAGTCAGACAAAGTACAAGAGGGACCACTTGGTGGATGACAACTCACACCAAGTGGATGACAACTCATAGCAAGTGGATGTCAACTCATAGCAAGTGGATGTCAACTCACACCTACCCATCTTATCTTTGTCTAGTTTACCTGTGTATATATAGTCTGTGTTGTAATAGATTTAGTATGGATTCCTAAACAAACAAAAAGAATACACATAGTGTATTAGTTGATAGGATCATCACTCTCACTGAATCACAAGCATAGCTTGGATCAGTGAGAGTTTATTTGTCACCAAAAGAGGATAAACCCTCACCTAAGGGGATACCATACCGAAAGTATCCCCTTTAAGAAGTTGAAGATGTTATCATGTAATCTAATAGGTTTTGAGTAATCTTGTAACATTTGTTAATCTTATTAATGAACTGTTCTTTATTTACTCAATTTCATGGACCAACACTTTTATATGACATTAACAATTATAATAAAGAGCGTGTAAATTACAAAAACTAAAATCACAAAGCGTGCCCACCCATTGGGCGGGCTTCGACAACTAGTATATATATATATATATTAAACCATGAAAGATATTTAAGTAACTCGACATGATTTTTATAATCAAATCGACCAAGTTAGTTTTACTCTACACTTACAACTAAAAAAAAACTCTTTTATACATTTAACAACAATAAGAACAAAGTGAAAAACTAAACTTGTGAATTTAAAATCGTTCATTAATATATACCACTTATTCGATTATATATAAACTTGACGTATTTTATCAAAACTCATATAGACTTATTAGGTTATAAAACGATTATTTAATTAGACACAAACCTTATAACTTTTGTTAGCACGAGAAAACCAGATTTTGTACACGCGTCATGCCTGCCTGTTATCAAAGAGTATATACTTAGCTTACTAATATCTCGTTAAATGTAATAAACAATAATGAGGAATTCCCAAACGTAACATCACCTTTATAAAAAAAAAAAAACTATATATAAATATATACACACTCCATCTTCCTCATACACACAGTTATACATGTAATATATAAACACGCACTTAGTAATATATGCTCACTTAACGACAACGTTTCTATATGTCGTCAACGTCTAATATTTGAAAGTAATTGTTTTCCATACATAGTCCTTCAGTTACTGTCAAAACGGAGACTTGTTCATACACTTATGCACTTCCAAGAGCCAATACCTTCAAATGTTTAGAAAATTGTTTTAAACTTAAATGCTGCCACACCAGCAACAATAACATAAACTCTTTAAAACTTTTGAATTTAATTAAATTTCGTAAATTCTTAAACTTAGTCTGTGAACTAAAACAAATCTTACTAATCTAGGTCGCATGCTGGTGCTGAACACTATATGAACTATTGTATTATCTGACGGCTATTTGACAAGGTGAGTTTATAGCCCCACTCTATTTAAACTTGTTTTACAATTGTGGTGAGAAACATGCAAAACTCTTTCATGGACCAAAACTATTGTCTATGCTATTATGTGGATTAGCCTAAGCGCTGTTATGTCCCATTATGCCCAACTCATGAACCGTCAATTCCTGTTGGGAAGCGCGAATGTTATAAATAGATCTATTTGGAGTAACGTCCTCATTCGGATTGACCGGATAGGCAAAAGAACGTATACCATGTCGAAACACAAGTGTCTGGGATAAAAACTTGCCAGGCCTTTATATTTAACATGCTTCTAGAGCATGCACACTGTTATAGCTTCGGTTGCATGAACTTAGTGCTAGCGTAATAGACTATTTTAATATGACATTATATGCATCGTAATGTTCATATACAAAACTCAAGGTCTAAACTATTGATTTTACTGCTTACTTATAAACCTATGAACTCACCAGCTTTTTGATGACTTTTAGCATGTTTTTCTCAGGTGTTTAAGCAACTCATTATTGGCAAGGCATGGAAAGGCGATGGTCATAAACTAATTACCAAAGTATTTTCACACATATTAATGACTTATTTTTATGGGACCACTAAACTCTTAGGCCTAGCTGTTAAACTTAAAAACTCAGATGAAATATTGATTTAATCCATCTGAATGTATTTTAACGGAGTATGTATTCCGTTCTTTATTAACTTGTGTTATGATTTCCAATTCAGTAGCACCCCATGACCCGAATGCTTTCGCAATACCAGATTTTGGGGGTGTTACAGATGCTATTATCTATGCTTTCTTGGCTGGTCAATCTACTAGTCCTCCGATTATGCATGAAGATTTGGAACATATCCATCCAGATGATCTTGAAGAGATGGACTTGAAGTGGTAGATGGTAATGTTGACAATGAGGGCAAGAAGATTTTTGAAGAAGACTAGAAGAAACCTGAAGGTCAATGGGCAGGATAACTTGCGTTTTGATAAATCCAAGATTGAATGCTACAACTGCCATAGGAAGGGACATTTTGTAAGAGAATCCAGGGTACCAAGGTGCCAAGACTACAAGACTGGAGAGAGCTCAAGGAAAGCTGAGGAACCTAAGACTTCGATAGTTTGGTGTCTTGTGATGGTTTAGGAGGATATGACTAGAGTGACCAAGCAGCTGAAGGACCAAACTTTGCACTTATGGCCTACTCTTCTTCATCAAGTTCTGATTCTAAGGTATCTAATGATTCTGGTTGTTCATTTAAATCTTGTTTAGATACTATTGAGGAACTTAAGGCTAGGAATGAAAAGCTAGTAGAAGAGGTAAAGACGTTAAAGTTAGATAATTTAGGCTATAAGGTAGGCTTAAAATATGTTGAGGAAAGACTTGAATTTTTCAAACAAAATGAGTCAGAGTATGTAGAGAAAGTTAATGTTCTTGAAGGTAAGCTTTATGTTAAAGAGCTTGAAATTAAAGGACTTACTAAAAGGTTAGAAAAGGCTGAAAAAGAAAAAGATGCAGCTTATCAGGAGAAAGAAAAAATCAAGTTGAGGTAAATAAGCTTGAGTTTGCATTTGAAAGTGTAAATAAGACAATTGAGTGTCAATTAATGAGGACAGGTAGTGGTATAGGTTATAATAAAGTTCCTCCCTCAATAAAAGGTAAGTATGTACCTCATATACCTGAATTGTCTTGTTTAGGTGAGTCTAATGCTAAGCTATGATGATGAGGAACAGGTGAAGACTAAACCTAAGGTTGAAAGTATAACAATTAAACCTAGTGTTGAACAAGTTAAGTTTGTCAAACCTAGTTTTGGTAAAAAGTTGTCTAGGAAAATTGTTGATTTCAATAAGCAACCTAGGGAGAACACTAACAGGCCTAGAGGTAACTAGAGGAATTGGAATGGAATGATATCTCAAAGGTTAGGAAGTGACTTTGAGATGATCAACAAGGCTTGTTATCATTGTCGTAGTTTTGAACATTTACAGGATAATTATTTTTACTATCAAAAACCTATTTGGAACTATGCTAGGAGGGTGAATCATCAAAGTTTTTCTCAAAATTCTCACCCAGATGCTAAAAGAAACATGGTTCCAACAGTAGTACAAACAAAATCTGGTTTAGTATCAGTTAATACTGACAAACAAAATATTTCTAAACTAGCAGTAGTAACTAATACTGCTAACACAAAAAGAACATTGAATGGTGCTAAACAATTGTCAAAGTTTTCAAATAAAGCACATTCAACTATAAAAAGGCCCATTCAAAAGAATACAGCAATTAGTGCTGCTAAGGCAAAAGCAGTAGTTTCTACTGCTAAGCCAAAAGCAATAACTGATGCTGTTTTGGGAGATCACTTTTATGCTGTTAAGGCCTCAGCTTGTTGGGTCTGGAAACCAAAAGTTAAAGTTTTCAATCATGTTTCCAGAAACACAGTAGTGCATCCATAGTTTTAAAGAGGTATGATAATGTAGATGCACAAGGAAGATCCAACTCAGTATTGGCTTGGGTCCCCAAAATGAACTGATTTTCTTACTTTATGTGCAGCGCAATCCACAGGTAGAATTAGAAGATAAAAGAGTATTTGACAGTGGATGATCAAGACACATGACTGGAAACATGTTGTATCTTGAAGATTTTGAAGCAATTGATGGAGGATATGTTGCTTTTGGGAGTAATCCTAAAGGAGGAAAAATCTGTAACACCCCGAAAATCGTAATGAAGCAGCAGAAGACTTAAACGGGGTATTACCAATTTGATCACAGTCATAAGCATAGATAATCATTAAAAGTTGCATTTATATCATTCAAAGAAAACTCAATATTCAGAGATTACACATTAGTTGCCAAAAGGATAGTTTTTCACAAAAGTGATGATGAGTTTGAAAAGAATGATATAGTTATTTGAAATAAAATGGGGGTAGATTTCCAATGCCCATGCCAACTCCGTGCTTGAGATTTCCTTAGTTACCTGAGATAAAACATGCTTAAAATGTCAACATAAAGGTTGAGTGAATCCATAGTGTTTAATTTGTAATAGTTTGAATTATTTTGAACACAAGTTGATTAGTAGTACAACGGTGATATCGTTGAAATAAAACAAATAGATATAAGATGGGTAGTCGCACAGCGGTGATATCGCTGTGTATAAAATAGATATATTGCCCTAAGCCTCATGATACGCAAACCTTAACATCGGGTGTAATAATAAATGATATGAATAGCCCACATCATAGCAATGATGTAGGTGATAATGCCCTCGTCGTAGGAGTTTGCCAAACTCTTGATAATTCGAATAAAGTGCATTTGGTTACCATTTCAGGCTAACTTCAAATGGGTCGTCAACTTCCAATAGATCTATTCACTGAATTCGCGTTCACTCGCAAGTGATTAATGGTTCATGATATGAGGGACTTTTTGGCAGGGTGGTAACTTAGGCAATAATACTTAGCAATATCAATCAGGGAAGCATACAGAAAATACTTGTGTTCAGATTTATAGCATTTATCTCCCCACGGGATTTGAAAACATAGTAAAATGTGAGACTATGAACACACCTCAGTAGTAGCAGTAATCTGGGATGCAATAGTATCAAATGGTAGGTAGTAATTCCAACGCGTGACCTAGATTAGTATGGCATAATTTAGTTCAACGACTAAGTTTAAGACTTCATGAATTTAATTCAAAAGTTTTATGTTGTCGTTGCTGGTGTGGCAGCATTTAAGTTTAAAATAGTTTATTGTGTATTGTAAGTACTGGGTCATGGAAATGGGTATGTAAGAGTCGCGAGAAAATAGTAAGACGAATAAGTATTTTGGTTTAGCGATGACCGAAGGACTAAGTACGGAAAATAATTATATACATTTATTAAAATGGAGTTATAAATGTGTTAAAAATAAGTATATAGTTTAATTGCTATTAGTAAGTATTCATGCTTTAATTTTTCTCACAACGCACCTGCACCTATTGCTTTAAATAAATTTCTTTTTCACAACATTCTTATTTACAAGATCTCATCGTTTTAATATTTTTATTCCGAAAACATGTAATAATTGTTAAACTTTAGTTGCGCCAAAGTTTCTTTGTGAAGCTATAATATGTGATTTTTCTATATGTCGAGGAGGGGGGATGAGGATGGGCTGCGGCCCACTTATTGAATACAATTGGGCTGCTCGGTTTTACAAGAGCCGTATGGGCTTCGGCCCAATATGGCTTTGTGGTTTTTGGGCTGCCGCGTATAGAAGAGGACACAATGGATTATGGGCTTTGGCCCATTTAGTGGCAAAGAAGTGAAAGAGTAGCAACAGATCCAGTAACGAGAAGAAAGGGAAAAAAATAATGTATCACAATAGAAAGCAATAGACCCAGCGACAGAAAAGGACGGCTAGCACTTTATTTTAAAACGAGAGTTTTTGGTACCATCTTTGTAACTCAAAAAGGCGCAACTCGAGTCAATCCGAAAACTAAACATCGCAAAATACCGACTCGCCTTAATTCATATAAGTTTTAACAATTTTTCCTAGGCCTATCGCGGTTAGTTTTTGCCGTAACCCAAAACCCATTTCAAACCATTTAAGTCATTAGTACCACTTGTTTTTGTTTTTAAAAGCCTTCGACATATTCTTATTCAACGAACGTCAACACTTATAGACTCACTATTCGACTAGGACTCAAGGAGTTTACAACGCAATGCAACCAATGATGCAAGCCGCAAAATGACATAGTGATATTTTTATCGCCACTTATAACTTGGTGTTACTAGGTAAGCTTAAACGGCCAAAAAGGACCAAGATTTGGGGAAACTAGCTCTACTCGAATCCGGCTCGACATTTTTACAAACACCTTGCGGGCACCATTTTTATCTACTAGGGTTTGTCTAATTCGACTCTAAACTAACCTCAACTTAAACCACTTCACATTTTTGAGCCAATACTAGTATTAATCTGTTGTTTCTAAAAAAAACATTTCTACCACACCATAACTAACATGCTATTAGCAAAACAATTCCCTGTCGATTTATACTTTAACGAATCATAGTAAACTGAGAATATACAAAAATATTATAACAGCCAAAATTTATTCATGGTTCGAATGAAGAAGAAAAAATAAAATCTTACAAATAATAATGTCGATTAATAAGAAGACCGAAACTAATCCGAACCCGACTTCAACTGAATCCACAGCCTTGGGATTAAATCCTCACTACTAATCTTTGTTGGAAATTTTGAGAAGATGTGGATCCACTTGTGGGTTTTGATCAGTTTATATAGGGGATAAAAAGGAAGGCTTGATTCCTTATCCCATGTTTTCAGTCGACCATGAAGCTAAAATAAGAAATCTTCATCACATCCTACTCATCTCTCTTTCGGATCCTGCGTTGACCTCTACCTAAGCAGCGGGGCTGTTGGCTTCTTATGGACAGGAATGATGGCATCCTTACTTGTTTGTTATAAGCATGAGGAAGAGACAATGGAGGTGATGATGTATATTTTTGTTTTGGTGGGAGCAGGAAACACAGAAGGAGAAGCGTAGCAGAGGGAGCAGGCGAGGGAGAGAAAAAGAAGAGATGAGGCGTGGGAGATAAGGAGTAGGATTTATTTATTTTATATTTTTTTTTGACCTTTTGTAGTTTATTTTATTTTTTTGTATTTTTAGTATAATTGAGGAGGGTGTATATAAAAGGTGTAGGAAAAGAAACTAAATGTTAATTAGTAAAAAGTGAGTGTTAAATAAAAAAGTGACACGTGGGAACACTTTTGATTAAATATCTCTCGAGTGAATTTAACGAGTCTCGTATTTTAATAACTCTCGGTATTAAATTATTAGACACATGCCATACTATCACGGTGTCAGGAACGCGAGAGAGCTATTCATGGTGAGTTCGAATTCGTTGGGGTGACTTGGTGATCGTTGCCATATATATATATATATGTAAAAAAAAATGTAGTTCGCACAAAAGGTTATTTAACATAAATTGGTATTATTCGGTGATTAACATTATTAATGACATGGGATTTTTACGAGGTATTACAGTACTCACCCGTTAGACTGGATTCGTCCCGAATCCTAAGTTGTGGTAGTAGTCGGAGTTGTGTTATCAAACAAGTGGGGGTATTTAGAACGGATTTGATCTTCGCGTTCCCATGTGTACTCTGGTCCTCTCTTAGAGTTCCATCTAACTTTGACAATAAGGATACGGCTTTGTTTCAATCATTTGATATCTCCATCCAAGATTTCTATTGGTTCTTCATCACAGGTTAGCTTATCGTTAAGTCAAATTTCTTTTAAGGGAACGACATGGGTTTCATCCGATAAACACTTCTTCAAGTTCGATACGTGAAAGGTATTGTGTACCCTACTAAGCTCTTCAGGGAGTTCAAGCTTGTAACCGTTGTCTGATTTGTACTATTTTCTCAGTGGTTTAATGAATAAATTGAGGTCATGAGATCTGAACGTCTCAAATTTTTGCCCAACAACGGGTGGTCGGTACTTTCGACCATAAAGTACCTCAAATGAAACAACCCTTCTACTAGTGAGATATCTGGTGGTTGTAGGAGGATTTGATTAATGCTAAATGGTTATCCCAGCTATTTCAATCAATTTCTCATGCCATTGTTGTGTCTCCTAGAGCCTATTTTGTGTACTCATCCTTCGTGGGAGGTAGGTGTAGTTGTCGACATGAAAGGGTGGATTTCATTAGAACAATGAGGCTAGATATCGCTATTTTTCTCATGGCAGCTATAGAGAATCTAAGGGAAGAGTCCCTTGGTGTGAATGACAAGGAATAACATGTCAGTAGGCATATATGGCTAGTCGAGAATGAAGGCCCATGAGTCAAAACTAAGGGAAAATTCGGATGCCAATCATTGGGAACGCTCAAAAGTTATCATCGGATAATGCTCTTGATGGCAGGTGCTTAACTTGTTAAGGCAAAACTATGGTGTATTGTGACTCGAGATCGTGGCATAGTGGTCTAAGTCAGGTGGGTACTTTGTCGAGGGATGTTTGTCTCGTTACAAAAGGAAGTTAAAGGTCTTATGGCCAGATGTGACCTCTTATAATCCATGTGAAAGTGATGTCATGTGTCAAAGCGATTATGTTATCTAAAACTCTGAAAGGGCACATCGTCTCTCAAGTAATTGCTTATCCAATTTCACGTGCTTCTACCAGGTAAGAATCTTTATCTTACAGTATGAGTGGGAAGGTTGCACTTCGAAGGAATAGTGTTAAGGTATGGCATATCTATAATTTCAATCCTAGTCAAGTCAGGTAATGTGCGTTTTCCTTGCTTAGAGGTATTGATAAAAATTTTGTTCGAAATTTTCATTTGAGTATGCGTTTACACGAATCTGACCAAATTAATAATTCAAAAGACACAAATTCCTTTGTTTGAGGTTAATAGTCGAGTAAATTAATGCGACCCTGAAAATTTTAAAGTTTAGTGAATTATTTTTTTATTTTTATTTTTAAAAATTTTTAAAGGCGGTTTTGATAGGACAATTTCACATAGATCACTGTTTAGACATTTGTTAACATACGAAAGCTTGATAAGGTTTGACTAAAATAGGTATATAATTCCATAGTGTGGGTTTTTAAGCATGGTATAGATAAAATAACTTTAAAAAAATTAACACTTAGTCGCACTTTAATATGCAAAAGTTTGATATGGTTTGACCAGAGAAAACTTTTTAACTCACAAAATGAGCATCTCGGAGAAATACTTATGTAATTGAAACAAACGCGTTTTTAAAGAAAGATTCTTGAAAATGAAATCATCAAAGTTGGAAGTATAGTTGAGCATGGCATTTATATATGTTTTCGAAAGTTTTAAGGACAGAGTCTAGTTTCCCATGTTTGATAATGTTTGGTTGATGAATATCAGGTGAAGTTTATAGGTATGGTATTTAATTCGCTAGGACCGTATTGGGATGTATCATGACTTATGAGTGAGTCGGATATTGTGTCATAGGGCATTTTCCTTGGCTACAAGTGTAAGTCGTGTATCAATGGCCGTTCGGTACGTTAAGACCGCTTGGTATTTCAGCGTGGGAGTGAGGTTAACTCAAAACGGATTTTTGAGGCTGCATAATCTAGAACTCCTAGAGGAAACGTTGTTAGGGTGATTGTATATTGATTGTCCAATACAAGGTATCCACTACTTATAAGGGAATTCTCATTATACGATGTGGATAGGGTGAATTGTACATTGACCGCACAGTGTCAATCATGGTATCTTGTTATTCCTCATCGCGGACAAAGATCCTTGATCTACCTCTAAGGTTTGATTTAGTGAACAGGGGTGTTTTGGATCACTCTTACGTCCTAGTCAAGCTAATTCTCTCAAAGAATTAGTGAAAGATTTGGCAATTTCCCAAAATAGTGGTGTGGTTTGATCTGTAAAGTCTTAAAACTTTCGTCAGGTTATAAGTCATCCCATTGTGTATTCACATTCCCTAGTCAAGAGTTTCATTTACTTCCCTCGAGGGGTCCTCATCGTATCGTTAAGATCCTATTATCATAAGGTATGCGGACGAGTTTCTCAAAGTGGGTAATTCAGTAAATAGACCAAAAATGTCTACGCCTGAAGTTATGTGGACACTAAGTCGATGTCTTATGGGCGTCTGGTAGGTTTATGGTGAAACCTTAAGTGATGATGTTGGTTCTATTAGTAGTCAAATGGCTAGTTTGGTGGTGCGCTTAACACGAATGGTAAAGTCTTAAAGAATGGTGTTGATTGCTACCAGCAATCAGTTGGTTGATCCATTAGTGTACTTAGTGTTTAACACATAAAGCATGGTTTCGGTTTAGGGGCTAAATTTAATCATCATCATGATTGTTATCGAGTACAGAAAGGTAAGCCTCAGTCACCCTTGGGGTTATGAGTCATTTGGTAGTTATCGAATTTACAGGTTGTCTGCTTGACGGTGGGATCCTTCGAAATCGGATGATGTGAAGTAAAGTGAGATGTCATAAGGTTAAGCTTCGTACAAATTCTTATGGTAGTGGTCGTAGGTACTCCCGTTGATTGTGGCTATGTTCGTTGGAAGGTTGTGTCTATGATGGCTAATGATGTAACTGGTCCTTGTAGAATAGAATATGCGGCGAGACTAGATTGATTTCATGTGATAAGATGGTGTCGAAGTCTATTTGTGTTTATTAGTACGGATGCCCATAACTTGCGCAACTTTTTATGTAAGGTTGTGATTTCTCAAAAGTAGTAGTAGAAATTCTAACTTTTTGCAAAAAATTTAGACAACTATCCCCAGCATAGCATGGTCCTGCTTGAATTAAGCATAGGTGATCAGGCTTTGCATAATTAAAGTTCAACGATGCAATGTTGGATTTAGTTTAAAGGGAGGTATCGGTAACTCTGTTCCTAAAGTGGTAGCCTAATATACTTTTCAAAGAGGACTTAGTTCATAGGGTGATTATAGAATAGGTTGTAAAACGGTGTGTAGAAGAGTTTATAAAATGGTGACGGAAAATTTGGATAAATGTACCTTAGTTTACAAAATGTTGGCGAAACCGTTTGTTGGTCTATGGAATATTATTAAAGTAGCAAATCGATTTATTGCATAAAATAAGGTAGTTCATAATATGTGAAATAGTTTATAGAACAATAGGGATGACCCTTTATTATTATTGGCAGTAAGGCCGCAATTTTTGATTTTTTTTTTTTTTTTAGTAAAACGTTTTGTAGGGTAACGAAAAATTGGTTTATGATGCATTGCGATATAGTTTGTTGTTTTATCAGCGGTTAATGTGGTGCTCAGAGGGGCAAAATAATTTATGAGTCAATAATAAAACTTGTAGGGGGTTTGCAACATAGTCTGCAGGGTGTCAGTATAAACATTTGTTGGTTTATAGATTTGTAGTAGGGTAGCAAATTTTGTTTATTGTGTTTATATCAAATAGTCTGTGGGATGATTCGTAAAATAGCTTGTATGTCGATAGCGACACCGTTTATTATTTTTATAAGAGGGTAGTAAGGTAGCCAAATAGTTGAAAAATGGATAGTGATAAACAATATATAAAGTTTTCGCAAAATGTTTTAAAAAAAGTGATAGTAAATGTTTTCACAAGGTAGTAGTAAAACGGTTTTGTAATATGTTTACAAAATGGTTTATATGCAACTTAACAAACAATTCATAAGTTGATAGTAAGTTTGGTTATTTGTTTATAAGGAAATTCTTAAGGGGATGATAAGTTTATTTGTTCATAGTGTAAGATAATAACAAGGTGTTAGTGAATTATTTTTGGTTGATAGTAGTAGGGTATCAAATTGGTCTATTACATGGTAATAGTTTGTAAAATGGTATAATAATAGTTTATAAAACAAGTGATAAAATATGGAGTGCAATGGGCGACTGTTGGCACATCTAGTTGATATGAAATTGTACACTAATTCTATGTAATATGTCGAGGTTTGTACTTATTAGAAGGGAAGGGGAGTGAGACATAGTAAGGATGTTCCTATTAATAGACATATGTAATACAACGAGATTAGCTCAACCATGATAAGGTCAGAATAAATCATGACCACCTTAATATGATACCATGTAGATACAATCACCACACATATGACGGAAAATCTCGGCTCTTTAGATCGATATCAATGCATAGCATAGTCGAACCACATGTCCAAATGATAACTTGTCTCAAATTTGTTATTCAACAAAGAGATACTACAAGCGTCACTAATTTGGCCATACGTCCCTTGGTTTGGATAGAAGCTATTGATGATAATAGTGCAGTCTAAGAACTATTTAGAGCTCTTCTGGGTGGGTCCTCGGTGGTGGTATGATGTGATGGTGGTGAAGGTGATGCTGATACAGGTGATGGTGATGAGGATGCTGGTGCTAGTGATGGTGGTATGATAGATGATGGTGGTACCAATGGGGCTGAAGTTGCACGTACTTGTTTCCGGGCGGTGAACTTCCTAGGTGGGCCCCCTTGGCAAGGCACACAAAGTTGCCCGAATGGTGCGGGCTCATAAGGCTGTAGAAATCTGACTATCCTACGTCGGCGAACCGGTGCAGGTGGTGGTGGTATGGGTGAAGCCAAGTCGGGAGAGTCGAAGTCAGACGACTCGTCATCCGCCTCTGACCCAGGGGAATGGTGAGTCAAAACTGGGGGTGGTAATGGAAGACAACCAGCAGGTAAAAACTGATGGGTCTCCATGTACTGATCCCATGTCTGGGGACCGTACACAGGTGGAGTCGGGTGACAAGGAGATGTAACAGCTGGGGTAGGAGCAACCTCACCCTCCTCAAAGGGCTCAGTCTCTCCGGACATGGTTTCGGATAAGGTGGTAGTATGGTCAACTAGCATGGTGGTATCGGTGTCAGTATCTGATAAAATGATAACAGTAGTGGGTGGAGTAGCTGACGGTACTGGTGTCACTTCGGTCTCAACATCAGACAGAATGATGACGGGGATCGGGGGAGACATGGTGCTGTAATATCCCAATAATAATAAGTGTAAGTCATAATAATATAAATATGCATTAGTCAAAATAACATTCGTAGGTGATAAAACTAATTCGTTATGCATAATCTGCCAAGCAAATCTCAATGCATGTGTTAATAAAGTGTTAATATTCATTAATTATGCATAATCTGCCAAGCAAATCTCAATGCAAAAGTTCGTAAGTGTTGGCACGGAGGGCAAAGGGTGGTAGAGTTTAAAAAAAATGGTCCTTTTAGAAATCGCGGTTATAGTCCAATGTTAAAAAAAATTAATTGGTTCTCTATAACCTAGGCTCTGATGCCAATCTGTAACACCCCGAAAATCGTAATGAAGCAGCGGAAGACTTAAACGGGGTATTACCAATTTGATCACAGTCATAAGCATAGATAATCATTAAAAGTTGCATTTATATCATTCAAAGAAAACTCAATATTCAGAGATTACACATTAGTTGCCAAAAGGATAGTTTTTCACAAAAGTGATGATGAGTTTGAAAAGAATGATATAGTTATTTGAAATAAAAAGGGGGTAGATTTCCAATGCCCATGCCAACTCCGTGCTTGAGATTTCCTTAGTTACCTGAGATAAAACATGCTTAAAATGTCAACACAAAGGTTGAGTGAATCCATAGTGTTTAATTTGTAATAGTTTGAATTAGTTTGAACACAAGTTGATTAGTAGTACAACGGTGATATCGTTGAAATAAAAAAAATAGATATAAGATGGGTAGTCGCACAGCGGTGATATCGCTGTGTATAAAATAGATATATTGCCCTAAGCCTCATGACACGCAAACCTTAACATCGGGTGTAAAAATAAATTATATAAATAGCCCACATCATAGCAATGATGTAGGTGATAATGCCCTCGTCGTAGGAGTTTGCCAAACTCTTGATAATTTGAATAAAGTGCATTTGGTTACCATTTCAGGCTAACTTCAAATGGGTCGTCAACTTCCAATAGATCTATTCACTGAATTCGCGTTCACTCGCAAGTGATTAATGGTTCATGATATGAGGGACTTTTTGGCAGGGTGGTAACTTAGGCAATAATACTTAGCAATATCAATCAGGGAAGCATACAGAAAATACTTGTGTTCAGATTTATAGCATTTATCTCCCCACGGGATTTGAAAACATAGTAAAATGTGAGACTATGAACACACCTCAGTAGTAGCAGTAATCTGGGATGCAATAGTATCAAATGGTAGGTAGTAATTCCAACGCGTGACCTAGATTAGTATGGCATAATTTAGTTCAACGACTAAGTTTAAGACTTCATGAATTTAATTCAAAAGTTTTATGTTGTCGTTGCTGGTGTGGCAGCATTTAAGTTTAAAATAGTTTATTGTGTATTGTAAGTACTGGGTCATGGAAATGGGTATGTAAGAGTCGTGAGAAAATAGTAAGACGAATAAGTATTTTGGTTTAGCGATGACCGAAGGACTAAGTACGGAAAATAATTATATACATTTATTAAAATGGAGTTATAAATGTGTTAAAAATAAGTATATAGTTTAATTGCTATTAGTAAGTATTCATGCTTTAATTTTTCTCACAACGCACCTGCACCTATTGCTTTAAATAAATTTCTTTTTCACAACATTCTTATTTACAAGATCTCATCGTTTTAATATTTTTATTCCGAAAACATGTAATAATTGTTAAACTTTAGTTGCGCCAAAGTTTCTTTGTGAAGCTATAATATGTGATTTTTCTACATGTCGAGGAGGGGGGATGAGGATGGGCTGCGGCCCACTTATTGAATACAATTGGGCTGCTCGGTTTTACAAGAGCCGTATGGGCTTCGGCCCAATATGGCTTTGTGGTTTTTGGGCTGCCGCGTATAGAAGAGGACACAATGGATTATGGGCTTTGGCCCATTTAGTGGCAAAGAAGTGAAAGAGTAGCAACAGATCCAGTAACGAGAAGAAAGGGAAAAAAATAATGTATCACAATAGAAAGCAATAGACCCAGCGACAGAAAAGGAAGGCTAGCACTTTATTTTAAAACGAGAGTTTTTGGTACCATCTTTGTAACTCAAAAAGGCGCAACTCGAGTCAATCCGAAAACTAAACATCGCAAAATACCGACTCGCCTTAATTCATATAAGTTTTAACAATTTTTCCTAGGCCTATCGCGGTTAGTTTTTGCCGTAACCCAAAACCCATTTCAAACCATTTTAGTCATTAGTACCACATGTTTTTGTTTTTAAAAGCCTTCGACATATTATTATTCAACGAACGTCAACACTTATAGACTCACTATTCGACTAGGACTCAAGGAGTTTACAACGCAACGCAACCAATGATGCAAGCCGCAAAATGACATAGTGATATTTTTAGCGCCACTTATAACTTGGTGTTACTAGGTAAGCTTAAACGGCCAAAAAGGACCAAGATTTGGGGAAACTAGCTCTACTCGAATCCGGCTCGACATTTTTACAAACACCTTGCGGGCACCATTTTTATCTACTAAGGTTTGTCGAATTCGACTCTAAGATAACCTCAACTTAAACCACTTCACATTTTTGAGCCAATACTAGTATTAATCTTTTGTTTCAAAAAAAAACATTTCTATCACTCCATAACTAACATGCTATTAGCAAAACAATTCCCAGTCGATTTATACTTTAACGAATCATAGTAAACTGAGAATATACAAAAATATTATAACAGCCAAAATTTATTCATGGTTCGAATGAAGAAGAAAAAATAAAATCTTACAAATAATAATGTCGATTAATAAGAAGATCGAAACTAATCCGAACCCGACTTCAAGTGAATCCTTAGCCTTGGGATTAAATCCTCACTACTAATCTTTGTTGGAAATTTTGAGAAGATGTGGATCCACTTGTGGGTTTTGATCGGGTTATATAGGGGATAAAAAGGAAGGCTTGATTCCTTATCCCATGTTTTCAGTCGACCATGAAGCTAAAATAAGAAATCTTCATCACATCCTACTGATCTCTCTTTTGGATCTTGCGTTGTCCTCTACCTAAGCAGCGGGGCTGTTGGCTTCTTATGGACAGGAGTGATGGCATCCTTACTTGTTTGTTATAAGCATGAGGAAGAGACAATGGAGGTGATGATGTATATTTTTGTTTTGGTGGGAGCAGGAAACACAGAAGGAGAAGCGTAGCAGAGGGAGCAGGTGTGGGAGAGAAAAAGAAGAGATGAGGCGTGGGAGATAAGGAGTAGGATTTATTTATTTTATATTTTTTTTTGACCTTTTGTAGTTTTTTTTTTTTTTTTTTTTTTTTTTTTTTTTTGTATTTTTAGTATAATTGAGGAGGGTGTATATAAAAGGTGTAGGAAAAGAAACTAAGTGTTAATTAGTAAAAAGTGAGTGTTAAATAAAAAGGTGACACGTGGGAACACTTTTGATTAAATATCTCTCGAGTGAATTTAACGAGTCTCGTATTTTAATAACTCTCGGTATTACATTATTAGACACATGCCATACTATCACGGTGTCAGGAACGTGAGCGAGCTATTCATGGTGAGTTCGAATTCGTTGGGGTGACTTGGTGATCGTTGCCATATATATATATATATATATATATATATATATATATATATATATATATATATAATATTATATATATATATGTAAAAAAAATGTAGTCCGCACAAAAGGTTATTTAACATAAATTGGTATTATTCGGTGATTAACATTATTAATGACATGGGATTTTTACGAGGTATTACAAAATCTCTGGCAAAGGTACAATAAAAACTGGTAAATTAGATTTTGATAATGTGTACTTTGTAAAAGAGCTTAAGTTTAATCTCTTTAGTGTCTCACAAATGTATGACAAAAAGGATAGTGTTCTTTTTACTCACACTGAATGTTTTGTCTTTTCTCTTGACTTTAAGTTGACTGATGAAAGTCATGTTTTACTTAAAGTTCCTAGAACAGACAACAAATACAGTGTTGATTTAAAGAATATGGTTCTCAAAGGAGGTTTGACTTGTCTCTTTGCAAAGGCCACATCAGATGAATCTAAGCTTTGGCATAGAAGACTTGGACATTTAAATTTCAAAACAACGAATAAATTGGTTAAGGGAAACCTTGTAAGAGGTTTACCTTCAAAAGTTTTTGAAAATACTGAAATCTGTGTTGCTTGACAAAAGGGAAAACAACACAGAGCTTCTTGTAAGACCAAAGTAGTGAAATCTATATGTCAGCCTTTACATATGTTGCACATGGATTTATTTGGACCAACATTTGTAAAAAGTTTAATGATAAAGATGTATTGCCTAGTTGTCACAGATGACTATAGTAGGTTTACTTGGGTTTTCTTTTTAGCAACTAAGGATGAAACCAGTAGAATTCTTAAGGCATTTATAACCAAGATAGAAAACCTAGTTAACCATAAGGTTAAAGTGATAAGATGTGACAATGGAACTGAGTTCAAGAATAGGAATATGAACCAGTTTTGTGAGATGAAAGGTATTGAGAGACAGTATAGTGTAGTTAGAACTCCTCAACAAAATGGAGTTACTAAGAGGAGGAATATGACACTTATTGAAGCTGCTAGAACAATGTTAGTTGATTCTAAATTACCTACTACTTTTTGGGCTAAAGCAGTTAATATTGCTTGCTATGTGCAGAATAGAAGTAAAGTAGTTAAGGCTCACAACAAAACCCCTTATGAACTTTTACATGGTAGAAAACCATTGCTAGATTTCTTAAGACCATTTGGGTGTCCTGATACTATGTTGAATACCATAGATCACTTAGGCAAGTTTGATGGGAAGGCTGATGAAGGATTCTTTGTTGGATACTCAATGAATAGCAAAGCTTTTAGAGTGTTCAATAGTAGGACTAGGAATGTGGAAGAGAACTTGCATGTTAGGTTTAGTGAGAGTACACCTAATGTTGTAAGGAGTGGACCAAACTGGCTGTTTGATATTGATTCACTAACCAAGACTATGAATTATGAGCCAGTTGTTGCAGGTACAAAGTCTAACAATTTTGCAGGCACAAAAGCAAGTAATGATGCAGGTCAAGCTGGTAAGGAGACAAGACATGACAAAGATTATATTTTGCTGCCTATTTGGACTGCTGATCCACCTTTCTCAACACAAGAGTCAAAGAGTTCACAAGAAGATGATCTTGCTGAAGATCCAAAAGATGATAAAGAAGATGGTGTAAAATCTTCTGATGATGATAAAGTGGTTAATGAAGAAAAGCAGACTGATGATCAAGAAAAGGATGATGTATCAGAAATTACCACTAGCAGTACTAATTCTGTTAATACTGCTAAGCCAAGTGTTAATACTGCCAATGAAGAAATTAACACTAGTAGTACTAATTCTGTTAATACTGCTATGCCAAGTGTTAATGTTGCTGAAAAGGAAGGCATATCTTTTGATGATGATGACTATCTAGATGATCCCAACATGCTTAAATTGGAAGAAATCTATCCTGATACTGATGATGATGTATTTGGTGCAGAGGCTGACTTAACCAATATGGAAGATGAAGTTCTTATCAGTCCTATTCCAACTACAAGAGTTCACAAGAATCATCCTAAGGAACAAATCATTGGAGAACCAAAATCTGTTGTACAAACAAGAAAAATGACAAAGGATTAGAAGGAACAAGATTTCTTTGCTAGATCCCTTCATCAAAGAAACAGTCACAAAGACCTTCAAAACTGTTTGTTTGCTTGTTTTCTATCACAAATGGAACCCAAGAATGCTCATAAAGCATTACAAGATCCAAGCTGGGCGGAAGCTATGCAAGAAGAGCTTCTATAATTCAAACTTCAAGAAGTTTGTACACTAGTAGATTTGCCTAATGGGAAGAGGGCAATTGGTACTAAGTGGGTTTTTAGAAGCAAAAAGGATGAAAGAGGCATTGTGATTAGAAACAAGGCAAGGTTAGTAGCTCAAGGATACACTCAAGAAGAAGGTATTGATTATGATAAAGTATTTGCTCCAGTTGCAAGAATTGAAGCTATAAGATTATTATTGGCTTCTGCTTCATACAAAGACTTTGTAGTGTATCAAATGGCTGTGAAAAGTGCTTTTCTGTATGGGACAATTGAAGAAGAAGTTTATGTCTCACAACCACCTGGTTTTGAGGATCCTAACTTTCCTGACAAGGTTTACAAGGTGGAGAAGGCACTATATAGTTTACATCAAGCTCCCAGAGCTTGGTATGGCACATTGTCAACATACTTGTTGAATAATAGTTTTAATAGAGGGAAGATTGATAAAACTTTGTTTATCAGAAAGCAAAAAGATGATATCTTGTTAGTTCAAGTTTATGTTGATGATATCATCTTTGGATCAACAAACAAGGCTTTATGTGTTGAATTTGAAAAGCTAATGCATGAAAGATTTCAGATTAGTTCAATGGGTGAACTTACATTCTTCTTAGGGTTACAAGTCAAGCAAAAGGAGGATGGCATATTTATCAATCAAGATAAGTATGTGGCTGAAATTTTGAAGAAGTTTGGATTTACTGATGTGAAGCCTGCAAAGACAACTATGGAAACATCCAAGCCCCTACTCAAAGATGAAGATGGTGAAGAAGTTAATGTTCATTTATATAGATCAATGATTGGCTCATTGATGTATCTTACAGCTTCAATGCCTGACGTTATGTTTGCAGTGTGTGCATGTGCAAGATATCAAGTCACACCAAAAGTTTCACATCTTAATGCTGTGAAGAGAATTTTTAGATATTTGAAAGGTCAACCTAAATTAGGCCTTTGGTATCCAAAAGATTCATCATTTGACTTGGTTGCATACACTGATAGTGACTATACTGGAGCTAGCTTGGATAGAAAATCAACAACAGGAGGTTGTCAGTTTTGGGGGTGCAGGTTGATTTCATGGCAGTGCAAGAAACAAACTGTGGTTGCAAATTCCACAACTGAAGCTAAGTATGTGGCTGCTTTAAGTTGTTGTGGACAAATGCTCTGGATTCAGAATCAATTGTTGGATTATGGGTACAATTTTATGCATACTAAAATATATATTGATAATAGCATTACTATGTGCATTATAAAAAATCATGTTTATCACTAAAAAACAAAACATATTGAGATAAGACATCATTTTATAAGAGATTGTTATGAAAAGAAGTTAATTCAAATTGTTAAAATCCATACACATAATAATGTTGCAGATTTGCTCACAAAAGCTTTTGCTGTGGGTAGATTTCAATTTTTGTTTGTCAGTATTGGAATGATAAATCTTTGAAAATTCTTACCTCTTTGTGTTTTTGTAAAATTTTGAAAGGATTAGTACTGTTACTAGGTCAATAAATTGTTTCTGCTGCTAAGTATACTTAGTGTTGCTAAGTCTACTTACAACTGCTGTATTAATGCTGCTAATTATACTTAGAACTGCTAAGTTATATTTAGAACTGCTAGTTAATGCTGCTAGTTTTTCTAAACAACTGCCAAGTATAATTAGATGATGTAAAGTGTTATTGCTTGCGTTTTTCTTGGTTTTGGACTAACATTTTCATGTTAAGCAAGAAATATGATTGGTATTGATGGTGTGTGAGAAGCAAAGTGGTGATTTGTTTGCTGTGGTGCATCTGATTAATGATAGAATAGATCTGGGAATCTCTTAACAAAGGTTTACACCTGAGTTAGGAAGTTCTTTAAAGTCTTTTCTTGAAATCAATCTATTTTGAACATGAATTGATGGCATAGTTAGTCAGATAGTAACTGCACTAACTCACTCTTTACCATTTTATACTTTCATTAGTATAATGAGTTAGTCTAAGGACATCTGGTATAGAGAACAGTGAGCAAAAATGAATCTAATGCATTTGTGTTTGAGGCAACACCTGCCACGAGCTGGAAACCCTATCAAGAAGGCTCTTTTAATGAGTCTATCTGATCACAGGCATTATGTATACTGACATTAATGGTTCTCACACAACCAAAGGTTAAATGCAACCGAAAAAGATTAAGTGTCTTCTTTTAAACTTAATCCCTTCAAAATAACTGGGTGCAGTCTTGTTTTTAAAGGATATTGGGAAAGTACTGCTGATAAATTGTTTTTGTTAAAAGTTAGTGCTGGTAAGCATAAACTTAGTGCTGCTAAGTGTAACTTAGTACTGCTAGGTTTCTGCTGCTAGGGTTGAGAGTGCAGGGTATGGTTGTGTAACTTTTTACTTAAAGGGTATAAATCCCCAATTGCGTCACACAATCAGTTTCACGCGCATATAATTCACTCATCCAAGCCCTAATTCAGTTTTTATCGTCAAATCAAAAAACCCCCAAATCAAATCATCATGTCGCACCTAACTTTTACTGAACCACACAATAATGTTGAATTTTTAGAAAAGTCCAATGAGTCTGTAGATTTTACTGAAATCATAGATTTCCTTAATGCAAGCTATATCAGGTTTGCTTTAACAGAAAAACCTACTATATATATTTCCAACATTATACAGTTTTGGTCATCTGCTAAGGTCGAAACTCATAATGGGGAAGTACAAATTCATGCTCTTGTAGATGGGCAGAAGATACACATTACCGAGGCATCAATTATAAGAGATCTTTATCTAGGAGATGTTAATGGTATTGAGAATCTTCCAATTACTACAATTTTTGAAAAACTTTCACTGATGGGATATGAGAGAAAAACTGATGCTTTAAAATTTTACAAAGGAAACTTCTTTCATCAGTGGAAATTCTTAATCCATACTGTCTTAGTGTGTCTAAGTCCAAAGACCACTGGTTGGAATGAATTTAGTAGTAATTTAGCATCTCCGATAATTTGTTTGGCTGAAAATGATCAAAGATTTAATTTTTCAAAATTAATTTTTGATAGTATGGTTAAGAACTTGGATAGTTCCTCAAGAAAATATTTTATCTATCCAAGGTTTTTACAACTGTTTTTGGACAACCAGTTTGTTAATAAGAAAAGTTATAAAAGATGTTATCCCACTCCCTCTCTCACTAAAAAGGTTTTTACTAATATGAGGAGGGATGGAAAAGATTTTTCTGGAACAGTTACACCATTGTTTCCTACAATGTTGGAACTTGCTCAACAAACTCAGGGTGAAAGTTCAGCAATCACAACTGTTACCCATCAGACACCCACACTTTTGGCAACAACATCCTCACAACAACCCAAAAAGACATACAAACGTAGGACTCACTCAAAGAACACTGAGCTACCTCAGGCTAGTGGTTCTACTCACGATGTTGTAGATGAGGTTGTCACTGGTGTGGAGAGTGACATGTTGGTAAGGGTTGCCACTACTGTGACTCACTTAGAAGCAGCACAGGCCAGTGGTAACATAAATAAGACCCAAACCAAGACAACTTCTAATGAGTCAGGTCCCCATGGAACTAATTCGGGTGAAGGACACAGTCACATGGAAAATATGGGGGGTTCAGATGCTCAACCTAGGGTTGAGACTGAGCTTAACATTTCCAATGCTCCATCTCTCGGGCTAGGTAACATAAGCCGAAGTTGTGAGGATAGAATTGAACTTGTTAATACAAATATCGTCCTAAAAATGTTATTTATATTTTACGATCTTTGCTATATTTTGTTAATGACAATTATAAAGTTTATCTTTAGCAAAGCATAAATATAAGTCAAAGACTTTTACATTTATAGTAACAAGCTTTTAAAAACTCATTTACATGCTACATGATCACTAGAATATACTTAGAACATACATATATACATTTACATGTTTACATTTTTATTCTTAAAATAGAAATATATACATGACATCATTTCATACATCATTTGGATATCTTTAGGATATCTTGAAGATTTAGTAAATATCTTGGAAAGATCTTCAAGCAAAGAATTGGATTGTGTAAGATCTTGGCAAGATTTGGAAAGATATGTGAAGATTTGCTGTCAGGTTCCGGCAGAACCAAACACCATAAAGGACGGACCCCAGAATTTGGGTCCGCCAAATACGTGAACTGTTTGATCAGTTTGCCTATAAATAGCAAGCTGATCATTCATGTTCACTCATCACTCATATTGCATAAATTACATTATACATTCTTTCATACATTACTAACCCATTCATTCATTAATTTCATTTGTAGTGATCTTTCTTTTGTAGGAAAGAGATCAAGCATCACAAGCTTCAACACACTGTTGCAAGACTTGTTAGTTTAGATATTGTGTGATTTGTAGTTTATCACACATCATTTTTATACCAAACATTCAGTAGTGATCGGTTAGTGTTTTAGTCCTCAAAACACATAGAGTGTTGGGAGTGGTTGTACCCTTGTAAAGAACTCGGTATCTAGCTTAGTACCAAAAAAATTGTAAGCGACGTTAGGTTGGTTCTACCTCGAACTAGAACTTGGTATCTAGCTTCGTACCTGATAAAGGGTAAGCGACGTGTAAAGGTTTTCTCCGCCTAGAAGGGAGCTTGTTTCTTAGTGAAGAAAAACTCTCGAGTTAGAGGCTCGAGGAGTGGAGTAGGGCAAGGAAGAGAGTCCTTGTAGACCGAACCACTATAAACATCCGTGTTGTAGTTTGATTGTTTCTTTCCTTACTTACTTTACTTATATTTTTTGATTGTTTACATTAAGTTGAAATCACGTCAAGTATTCAAAGCGAATTAATTTTAAAAACGGTAAAAACTATTCAACCCCCTTTTGGTTTTCCACAATTGGCATCTGAGCTACGTTACTCAAGATTTTCAAAATATACTGTATTTTAAAACTTGAAACGATCAATGGATTTTAAGAACTACAAAGAAGGGCAATCTATGCAAAGACCACCACTATTTGAAGCAAACAGTTTTATATATTGAAAAAATCGCTTTGAAACTTATGTGAAGTCAAAGGATATAGATCTATGGTACATCATTGTAGAAGGTGACCATAAAACCATAATTAAGGATATATCAAGCGGTCGGGATGAGGATATTTCTCTTACTCATCACAGTGATGAGCAAAAGAAATTAATTGCCAAAAATAATGAAGCTAAAATGATGCTTTATAATGCTTTACCTAGGAAAGAATATGAAAGAGTATTTATGTGTAAAACTGCTAAAGATATTTGGCAATCCTTAATTATCACTCATCAAGGGAACTCACAAGTAAAGGATAACAAAATTGATCTTCTTATTCAACAATATGAACAATTTGTTATCCCTGAAGATGAGACCATTGATAGTGCATTTGCTAGGTTTAATACTATTGTTACTTCTCTTAAAGCATTTGGCGATTCTTTTTCTAGTAAGAACTTTGTCAGGAAATTTCTTAGAGCACTTCATTCGAAGTGGAGAGCAAAGGTGACGGCCATTGAAGAATCCAAGGATCTTTCAAGCATGCCACTTGACGAACTCATATGAAATCTCAAAGTTCATGAGATGGTGATGGAAAAAGATTCAGAGATATTCAAAGGCAAAAAGGAAAAGATCAAGTCCATTGCCTTAAAAGCTAGGATAGAGTCAAGTGATGATGAAGAGTCTAGTTCAGATAGCGAAGACGAAGAGTATGCCATGGCCGTAAGAGATTTCAAGAAATTCTTCAGAAGACGGGGAAAGTTTGTTAGACAACCTCGAGAAGAAAAGAAATCCTTTCGGAAAGACCGTGATGATAAGAAAGGCAAAGTAGATAGGAAGTGCTTTAGGTGCGGGGATACTAGTCACCTAATAGGAGATTGTACGAAGCCACCCAAGAACAAGACTCAAAGAGCCTTTGTTAGTGGTGCTTGGAGTGACAGTGAAGATGATGACGAAGAGCCTAAGAATGATGAAGTCGCTCTTATGGCTCATGACTCTAACGAGGTACAATCTGACTCATCTTACTCCTTGTAACATATTCAACAACATATAACACACATAAGATGTGATTTTATCCGAAACTTTAGAGAGAAAAAGAGAGGAGTTGGGAACTAGAGAGAGAAAGTGAATATGTATTAGGTTAAAATGAGAGGAGTTCCAACCCTTCCCATACATGGGAAGGGGTATTTATACTACTAGCATATGTGCCCCGAGTGGGCTGTGGAGTGAGCTGACAGTGGGTAAAGACCCGACCCACTCCACGAATACAATAATAACTAAACTATTACTAATAATCTTACGAGCTACTTAATGCTAATGAGTACTCAGGGTGACCGAGTCTTCATATGAATATTTGTATTCCTAACAATCTCCCCCTAAGGGTGGTCACCCCGAAAATTACACTTTGAATTCAAGCATTCTATTATATGAATTTGACTTCCTAGCTCGTAGTCTTTGATTCTTCAAAGCCATTAATCTTTGTACATTCAGCAGTGAACTTTTGATGACTCATTTTTATCTTGGATGATTTTTGAGGATTCTTTGAGGCCATCATCCAATGAATGTCTTCAAGTCATCCTTTTGCAATATCGTCTCCATGTGATGTTGTCAACTTTGAACTGACATGCTCACACTTTTCTGGATCATGATTTTCAACATCAGAGTTGTGGAAGCAGTGTTGAAGGTCTTTCAAGTATCATGATTTCTTTGATTATGATGGTGAAGTGTGAGCATGAGGTGATGGATTGGCATCATTTCGGTAATCAGCTGTAACCGCCAGGGATTCCTGCATATGACATTTAGCAATAAAACGTTCAGTACTTATAGGTTCGGACTTCGAGATTGTTAACAGCATAGTGTGAAAACTTTCTCGAATCCTTGCCAAGACCGTTCATAAATCGGATACCCTCGAGAGGGCATACAAGATCTACCGAGGTACTTCAACGATTAGGTGAGTCGCAGGAGTTCACTCCACGACTGTAGACCATTAGAAACCGCTGCAACCACTAAACGTAATCCACAAGGAATTACCGAAGTGACCTGCTTTCAGGGCTGTTTGATGTTGATCCTGGCAGGAATTTCCATTCAATCACTGAGAATTACATTTGTAAATTCCCTCATAAATGTTCTGGTAGATTGCTAAGATCTGCATAGGACTCATAAGTTTACAACTGGTGTCCTTAATATTGAACAACCTGTGTAGAAGTAACATGTGTTCCTATGAGATCTTATGATGCATCTCGTGGCTCTAGACTCGATAAGTGCATTTTTGGTTGTCGGAGACTAGAGCAGTGTCTCCTAATTCAATATCAACATAACTCGTAATGAGCGGTCGATAGATTATGCAGGGTTCCCCGTGAGAATGAAACAAGTCCTTTTAATAGAACTTGAGTGGCTTAGAAAGTTTTATTGCAGTGCGTCACTGGGTCCATGACGTCTTGTCTTCAATACCGGTGTTACCTTAGTAACAACCAGTAGCATATGAATTGAACCCGGTTTCTGCCCTAAGGTTGAATAATTGGAGGGCTATTTCTTTTCACCCTTTTTCATTTCATTTCTTTTTAATTCTTCAACCACTTCTTTCTCCTTTCTCATATTACTCCTTTTTTCATGATCATACCTAAGGACTTTCTAATACTAACTATTCGTTATTGTCCCTGGGTAGAACCCTCCGGCTCTGGCGGATCATAGGAAAGTTTTCCGAACCATAGCCACCTTATAGCTTCATGACTATCCTGTGTTGCTGTAAACCATTTATTTGAAAAATCTCTCAAAGTGTTTATGATTAAGAAACACATTTTGCTAACACTTTGAGAGTTTTGAACTTTTCAAATGCTCCGCCTTAACATGTGCTCAGATGTTTTTATTATAAATTTGCACATGTTAGGTAGAGCTTGCACTTTTTGAATTGATCCACTTCAGTGAACATGACCGATTCGAGACATGCTTACATCACTAGTTAGACTAGCTTGAAATTATTACCGAGCCTGGTCAAGTCCACAGAAAGTTTCTTGAAACGGTACACTCTACTCAGACACATCCTCTTCGAGACACGCTTACATCACTGGTTAGACCAGCTTGAAATTATTACCCGGCCAGGACATGTCCTTTCGATTAATGACAGTTTTTGTTTCGTCAATTCATTAGTGAAGTCTGAGTCGCGCTCACATGAGATGCCACATCCTTTTTGCTATCACAACCATTTTCTCCCCCTCAATATGTGCATCGATATACGAAAGAGTTTAGCACATATGGGAGAGCTTATATTTAAATCCAAAACATCACATTTTTATCAGATTGCATATTTAAATCACATTCTCTCCCCAGATCAAAAATTTCAAACCTTTTGAGATTTGTGATCCCAATTGATTTAAATAAGTTTAGAAAATGTGGGAGAAAATGTGGTCAGGTTTAATATATGCTGATAATGGAACATACTATGCTCCCCCTGAATCTATGAGGGAGAATGTTAGTGTCAAGTATGATAGGTTTGGAAGATTTGAAGTTAATAAAAATCATACACTGATACATAACAACCACATTTTATTCACTGCTTATTATGTACAAAGTGACATGTTTTGATGATATGAAATTTTGAAATCACTCTCCCCCTCAATCGATGACCCGTTTTCTATTTAAAGAGCTGTAGTCATTAATTGAGTGATAGATTTTTATGAAAAGTTTAATTCTGATTAATTTCCAAAAAAGTTCATGGTACCACCAAGTTTAGCACAAATACTTTCCTGAATAATCATAGATTGAAAAGTATTTGCGATGTAAAGAAAACTTCTCTTCTTATACCAGAAATGATGCACTGAAACGTACATCAAATCAAAGAAACATGGATATAAAGTAATCCATGCCCGGGTGAACTTCACCCAGTAGGAGGAACAGCCGTCTTTTTGGTGACGTGCTTTCCCCATAATTAGGAACGGGTTACAGTCTGAAGTAACTGCAAGCCGATAAGACACGTTTTAACAATTCATTTTAACTTCTGCTCGAGCTTCATTTAAAGTCCCGTGTCATTATTGAATGACATTTCTAGGACCGTAAATGTTATCGATAAACAGAAGACATGCCTAGTGAAACTATTTTTGGTATTTTTGTGTTTTTCTGATTTTTATGGTTTTTATAGGTTTTATATTTTTCTATTTTCTTTTTGGTTTAAATTATATACAAATATATACAAGGATATATGAAGAAAATCCATTACTCCTCATTCTCTTCCTGAAGACGCTGGAGGGTTTCTGGCGTCAAACTCTTCATGCCAAGTCGCGGGAGAATAAATTGGAACCGTTCTCTCGGAAGTGCCTTAGTGAAGATATCAGCCAACTGAAACTCAGTCATCACGAAGTAGAGTTCAACAATCCCTTTCTCAACCTGTTCCCTTATAAAGTGATGCCGGATGTCGATGTGCTTTGATCAGGAGTGTTGGACATTGTTGCAGCAAAGAGCTATAGCACTTTTGCTATCACAATACAGAGGAATCTTGTTGTATGCAAAACCATAGTCCGATAGTTGTGATCTCATCCAGAGAATTTGAGCACAGCATGCTGACATGGCAATGTATTCAGCCTCTGTGGAAGATATAGATGTACTCATTTGCCTTTTAGATGACCAGCTAACCAACTTTTCCCTAAGAAACTGAGCACCTCCCGACGTACTTCGACGAGTATCTTGACACCCCGCATGGTCTGCATCTGCATAAGCCGTGAGTGCCATGGCGGTGTCCTTAGGATACCAGAGACCCATGTGAATAGTCCCTTGAAGGTATCTAAAGACCCGCTTTACCGCTTCCAGATGATTTTTGGTAGGCTTGGACTGGTACCGAGCACACATGCATACTGCGAACAAGAGATCTGGCCTACTAGCGGTGAGATACATTAGGGATCCAATCATGCTTTGAAACTTAGTTTGATCAACCGGGATCCCAGAGAGGTCTTCATCCAACTTCGATCTCTTAACCGTAGGAGTGTCAACAGGATCACTTGAATCAAATCCAAATTTTTTCAATATTTCGTTTGCATACTTGTATTGATTAATGAAGATGCCTCCAGGACTTTGAGAGATTTGCAACCCTAAGAAGAATGACATTTGTCCCATCATAGACATTTGGAACTTAGAACTCATCTCTTTAGAAAACCGGTCACATTCCATAGGATTAGAAGAGGAAAAAATAATGTCATCTACGTAGATCTAGACGTGAAGTAGATGTTTACCAGTTTTCCTAGTGAATAGTGTAGAATCAACAACACCTTTGGAGAATTTGTTTGCCAGAAGAAACTTGGACAAAGTGTCATACCACGCCCTAGGTGCTTGCTTTAAGCCATAAAGGGCCTTCTTCAAGTGATAGACGTGATTGGGACGATCAGGGTCCACAAATCCTTCAGGTTGGCTTACATAGACTTCCTCTTTCAAATCACCATTTAAGAATGTTGTCTTTACATCCATTTGGTAGACTGTCATATTCTGACTGGCAGCATTAGCGAGAAAGATTTTGATAGCTTCAATTCGAGCAACCGGTGCAAATGATTCTTCAAAGTCTATGCCCTCTTCTTGACGATAACCCTTTGCAACAAGCCGTGCCTTATTTTTCAGAACATCACCATGCTCATCGAGTTTCACTTTGAAGATCCACTTTAGAGCGATAATCATTGCACAATCTGGAGGAGGCACTAATTCCCATACTTCAAGTCGATCAAACTCATGAATTTCTTCTTGCATTGCAGTAAACCAGCAGTCTTTAGACAAAGCATCTTTGAAATCTTTGGGTTCGACTTTGGATAGTACGGAATTAAAGAAGCACCACAATGTATCAGTGGCAAGTTGCTTTCTTGTGGATACCGGACGAGAGAGATTCCCAATGATGTTGTCAATCGGATGATCATTGGTCTATTTTCTGAGATGATCATGTGGTTGAGAGCAGGGAACTGATGTTGCTGTGTTAAGATCCCTTGAAGAAGATGTCTCTATAGAAGATTCAGGAGCAAATATATTCTCGAATGGAACATCATCAACAGGAGCAAAAGGATTTACTTCAAAAGAATTGTCTACTGCAGAGCCTTCCTGTACCGAAGGAGATTGAATATTTGATGATGATGATGATTGACTGGCAGATGGTGCATCTTGACTGATTGAGACAGATACAGATGGACCCTCTGAATTTTGTGGAATTAGAGCATCAGCAGCTGGAGGTACAGGTGGAGCTTCCATTGTAGTATCAACCGTTGGTGGCTCAAAGTATTCTTCAAACATCGGATCAAACAACTTCTTCAACTCTTCACTGGTAGGTGGTACAAAAGGGACTGCAGGAGTGGGATTCTGTACAAGACTTAAATTGATTGGTCCAAGTGACAAAAGGTTAGGAGCGGGTCCAGAAATAGTTTGTCCAGGAGCCGTTTGCTCAGTCAGCTCATCGAATGTCATGTGAATAGTTTCCATGATTTTTCGGGTTCTCTTGTTGTAGATTCTATATCCCTTGCGATCTGGTGCATACCTGATGAACTCAAATAAGTACATTTTATTACTATCATTTATCCTATTAATTTGACTTGTTTTACTATATTATGTATGAGGATTGATACTTAATCGTTTACTTTTGTAATTCTCAGGTAAAAACAAGCATTTGGTGAAACTTAGCGATTTTGGACTAATTATGGAGCAAAACATGCAAGAAGTTAAGAGTCTACTGAAATGAAGAAGATCAAGACTAATCTGCTCCAGATGCGCCGCATCTCACTCATTACATACAGCGCATCTCCATCAAGATATCACCAGATACGATCCAAGATACAAGAGGACATGCGCCGCATCTAATCATGGAGTTACGCCGCATCTTCTGGCGGTGTACGAATATTCCTGAATATTATAATCTTGGACCCCACGCGAAGTTAAGTCAATGCGCCGCATCTACTTAATAGATGCGCCGCATCTTCCCTCAGACAGAAACTATAAATACCCCAAGACCAGACGAATTTCGAGAGCGATAGATTAGATTCGAAGACCGAAGCAGCAGAACCCTAGGACGAATTCAGTCAAGGAGGCAGCACAAGACACACCAAACGAAGATACAAGAGCTGTAAGAAGGTGCTGCATGTGTTTAATTCATTAAGTAGTTTTGTTTTATTGTGTTAGCAAACTTTAATTCATCAGGATTGGTGGCCTGTGTAATGTGACAACGAAAGATTGCACTCCCTTTAATACTTGCTTTCCCATCAATTAAAGTTTATATGTTGATGTCTTTGGTTACTACTTATTAGTGCATTGATAACCTCTGTGTTTATTAGTGGCTTGCGGGCATTTGACTGCGGAAAATAATGTGGCTTCCACGGTTATTACTAAATTGATCACTTAGGAATAACTTTTAGACATAAGTAATCATTAAGGGTTTACTCGCCGATAAGAATAGGACCAACGAGAAAGGGTTAACTACATACACTTCATATAAAGCTATCAATAAAACAAGTGACAATCTACTTAATCATAAGGACAGCCCTCTTATTGTCTCGAGTATTTATCTGTGTACGTGTGTGCTACTTGCTGATTCGTGCCTATTGGTTTATTTTATTATTTAATTGCAAACAAATCGTGCCAGTCTCTCAGGCTGAAACCCCCTTGCGTTAGGATATTAAAATACTGATTAGAATAACGAGATAATACGTTCCACTCTTAGTGATCGACACTCTACTTACCATTATATTCATACTGACCGGGTACACTGCTCGTTAAGTGTGTGTGTTATTGATAAGTCGGCTAAATATAAATTTAAAACTTGAGTAGGCATTAAAACTGCTAAACCGCAACGACACATCACGCGCATCAATACCCAATGAAGAAACCTACGTCTGCTTTAGCTTTTAGCTTTCCCATATCTTGATTGTCATTTGTCGGATAGCACAGTGCACCGAACACACGAAGAAAGGAAAAATCTGGTTTCTTGCCATGTATCAGCTCAAAGGGAGTTTTGTTGTGAATAGTATGTATCAGGGATTAGTTTTGGGTGTAACATGCTGTAGCAATTGCTTCTGCCCAAAGAAACATCAGTGCCTTGGAAAATATTAGCATGGTTCGTGCAGCTTCCACAAGAGTACGATTTCTTCTTTCAACAACGCCGTTCTACTGAGGAGTGTGTGGAACACTCTTCTGGTGAGTTATGCCAATACTTTCATAAAATTGACTGAGTTGTTGGTTAACAAACTCAGTTCCATTGTCTGTACGGATGATTCTGACAGTTTTGTTGAGTCTCACTTGCAGCTGTTTAATAAGTTTGATGATAACCTCTGAAGTTTCGTCCTTGGTTCTCAAAAACTTTACCCATGTAAACCGAGAGTAGTCGTCGACCACCACAAGAATATATTTCTTCCCATTAATACTCTGAACTCTCATTGGTCCGCACAGATCCATGTGAAGGGTGTGAAGAGCTTCCATAATGGAGTTGACAGTTTTGGGTTTGTGAGTATGTTTCTTGATTTTGCCCAGTTGACAGGCAGAACAAAGATGATCTTTCTCAAACTTTAATCTGGGCATGCCGCGTACAAGATCCTTGCGAGAAAGGTCATTTATGGTTCCGAAGTTTAAGTGATTTAAACGACAGTGCCAAAGCCAAGATTTTGTCCTTGAGCCCTTTGAAAGCAAGCAAATGGGAGAGGACCTCATCATTTCTTCAATAGAGATGGTGTATAGATTAGTGATTAGTGCTAAAATTTTCACAAGTCAACCTTTCACGAAGAAAAGTCAACGAGGAACACTTAACGGAAATCGATATAATAAACCGGACAAGTTAATACCCGGGTCAAGGTCCCAACGAGGTGTGAAATTGAGGATAACGTATGAGGTTTGGTATTAAAATTCTTGAAAAACGAGGGACACTTGGTTTCTAATATCTATTTAAACAAAAATCAAATTACGTAAACCGGAAAACTACAAACGAGCCTAAACGTAAAAATCTTTGAAAATTAATCCTATGGGTACCAAATTAATTTTCTTATGTCCTAAATGACAAAATAAAATTTTAAAAAAAAGAATTAGAATTTTCTGACTTTTTAATAATTTTTTATGAATTAAAAACTATTGAAACTAATTTAAATTACTAAAAATACTAAAACTATGTTTAAAAATCTGAAAATTTTATGGAAAATACTTTGAACTAATTAAAAGATGAGAAAAATAAAATTGGAGAAAAAACAATTCTGGATAAGCAGAAATAAGCTGAAACAGCTTAAATAAGCTAAAAGGAAATGAAAGCTTAAGACTTAAATGTTGCAAAAAATAACCAAGCATAACTAGAGCATACTGGGTGAGGCGTTTGTGTGTGAGTGAGGAGGCCTGGGTTCGAGTCCCAGGTCTGTCACTTTTTGTTCTTATTTTATTTTTTTGATTTTTCTTTTTAAAACTCAATCCAATAAGTCAAAATAAGCTAATTTCTAAACTGATAAACTTTTTAAAATCCAACAATAACCTCAGAAATGCTTAACTCTTTCATCAGACTTGGGAAAATAAGAACTAAGCTCAAAAATGGCAAATAAGCTAACTAAGCTACTAATAAGCTAATGGCATGAGAATAAGCTACAATCTAACTGAAAACAAACATCTAAGTCACAATAAGCTATAAATAGCAGAAATAAGCTTAAATAAGCACAACATAAGCCAAAAAGGGTCATGGGTCTGCAGAACTAGGTGAGTGCACGGGAGAAATAGGCTAATTCAAGGCCTCAAAAAGCAGTCAAATAAAAATCTTAAAAATAAAAAAAAATAGGTATGGCTAGATAAGCCAACCAAGATTCTTTGTGCAAAAATTTAGCTTAAAACAACTTGGCATGAGGGATTTAAAAATCAACAATGGGGCTGTAAAAAATGGAAATTCAAAATCTAAGGTCTGCTAATGAAGTTGACTGATATGGTTTTTCTTTTTCTTTTTTTTTTCTAACTTTTTTAGACTAAACTGAGAATAAGCTACTAAAGGGTTTTACTCTAACTCCAAACATCATCAATGAGGTCAGATAATCATAAAAAAAGCTGAGTAACAGTAAACAAGCTAAAAGCTATTTTTTGATTTTTCTTAAATAATTAAAGCACAAACTGAATTAATATTAAAAAGAGTAAATTACAATGTTTGGAATGTAAATAAGCTTAAAAGAAATACAATACCTTAAAATAAATAAGCTAAAATAAAACCTAAATTTTTTTTACTGCTACCCAATCTATTTATACTAAAAACTACTACGGTTTCTCTTCTGCTCTTTGTGCTTGTTCTGTCCTTGGATGCTGTCTTGGCCCTTGATTTTAGCTTGCTCCCCAATCTTGTGATTGTAGCCGTAGATGGGAATAGTGGTCCTCGGCTTGATGAGGTGGAGGGGGTGAGGGAAAGACACAGCCATGTGAAGTTTTGGATGGTAGTGATGTGATGTGGAAAAGAAGAAAGGGACTGGTGAGTTTAGTTGAGGATTTTGGCGGGATAAGAGGGATTAAGAAGAAGAAGAACAGTGATTAGGTTGTGTTTTATCTATCCCTTTGTGTTTTGTTTGACCCGTATTATTATTAAACATGTGGTGGGTTGGGCCGTTTGGTGATGTGGGCTGGTGGGTTGTTGGGTTAAGGGTTATTAAAGGTATATGTTTGATCCGGATAGTGTTTTAGATTAGTTAAAATGATTTAGCACAAGGACCAATTTTGTAATTGTTGAAACTTGGGGACCAAATCTGCCATTCTTTCAAAGTTGAACAAGGGACTAATATTGCCAAACAAAAAAATAATCCAAGGGCTAATTGGGAATTTTGAGCTCGAATTAAATCCGTGTGAAGAATATCTTTCCCGGCATCGGCTTTTGAACTCTTTTCCAAATCAAGCTCGGTTTCGTCCATATTTGCCTCGTTTTCAATCCTTTTGTACCTGAAACACATAAAACACAATCCAAGGATATATGCAACAATATATGGTCCATTTGGGTGTTTTTGGTCATTTTTGTGGGGTTTTCCGGGTATAAAATGATGAGTAAAAGGCCACTCATCAATCCCCCACACTAAACAATTGCTAGTCTCTTGCAATCCGATCATATAAAGTAATGAAAGGATCAAAAAAATATCAAGGATACCAAAAATACAACCCCGTTTTGACTTTTTTTAAAATGCAAGTAAATTAAACGATATCAAACGTAAATAACATGCTTGATTTTCAAAAATGGCATCATGGAACAGGAATCACACAAATTGGGCGATTCCGGGGAATTGTAATCGTCATCCTCTTTTTAATACTTCCCAACTAAGTTCAAAACCCTTGTGCAAACGTTTTTGTAAAATGCTAACACTACTTATATTAGTAATCTATGTAAGCCGAGACTTAACTTTTCGCTCCCAGAATTATTTAAGTTAGGTGTGTGTGCTTGTTTTCAAAGTTTTGACCGTAAAAATCGTCATTCATTAGGGTGGTTATTTATCTAAGTTAATATTACAAGGTAATATTTGGCTTAAATAGATAGCAACCGACAATGATTTAGAGATTAGAGATTCAAAGGTGAGATCACTCCATGTAGCGACTTTCTTCTCAGCTTGTCCTTAGTAAACTTAGGAGGCTAGGTTTTTACACCCTCGAGAATAGTATCGGAGCTCACGGGATCTTTGAAGTCAACAATTTCTAAATCACCGTCCAACTTTTTTAGACAATTTTGACGAACACTAGTTCAACTTTCGATTTAAATTTAAGAAGAAGCAAGTTTCTCACATTTATTCATAAGCAACAAACATAAACATCTTTTTCATTTTTCATCACTTTTTTCAATTTTTTTTTTTTTTTTGACTTAACTCATTATTGTACCATAAACTAAGGAGCTTCATGGGGAAATTCCAAGACCTTATACCTTCGGAATAAAGGATCCAAGGGCCGTTACAACGGAGTGTTCCAAGACTCTAGACATTCCTGAAATGAGGATCCAAGGTGGTTAGACCAAGACGTCACACATTCCTGAATTAGAGGTCCAAGGGCCGGTGCAAGAGGGTAGCCAAGACCTAAACGCCTTTTGGAAATAAGGATCCAAGGACCGATCTCGAACCGAAGTTTAGGAATTATTTATTCATACTTAAAACTTTAACTTTTGCAACTTTCAAGCAACGTCTCACTTTCATTTTGCATTCTTATTATGTTTGTAAGAAAGTATGCTTGTTCCGAAATTTAAATAAAACTTTGAACTAGTATTCTAAATCAAGATTGTATAAAAATTTATTTGCTTAACAAAAACCGTTTTTGCGTTCAAAAGTTTGAAAATAGCACTTATTTTAGTCAGATTAGGAGCTCCTGGGAGGGAAAGCCATAGATTACTTATATAAGCTCTGAAGAGAACCAACTACTCCACGCTTAGCATTTTCATTTGCACAATTCGCAAAAACTTAGCCTAAACGTTAAGGGTAACAGCTAGATCAACACTCTAGCAGAGTCGGGATTCCCTTTGTTCTAGCCTAATCAAGTCTAAACTTTCACTAATACCGAAGTATTAATGTACAGCAAATTATTTTTTTATTGTGCAAAGCACTTCTTTTTCATGCAAAATTTAATCAAAAGACGATAAAAAATTTAAAATTTTTGGTCAAAACGGGGGTGCTAGGGGACTAGTAGGTACAAAATGTGAATTTTTTTAAAATTTGGGTGAAAATTCGCAAGAATTCCCCCCCCCCCCCCACACTTAGAATTGAATATTGCCCTCAATATTCAAAGTACCGGCCTAAGCGGACACTATAGAACGTAAAAAGGTAATGTTATCATCTAAATGTGGAAAAGAAATCTTGCTTTTCACAAAAAGGATTATTAAGATATCCCTGGATAAACATAAATATAAAGATCGGATATTGGGCGGCTGGATTGAAAATAGGCGCATCAATCATCACGATCTACGGGAATCCTGAAAACAAAGGCAAACATACAACAACAAAGCACAAGTAGAGGAACTCCCCCACACTTAGTGTTAGAAGTAAGAAAGAAGATAGAATGATAAGCATGGGTTGCCACCCATGAAGCGCTTGTTTATGATCGAGTCGCTAAGCTTGACTCGTCCTCGAATTCAATTATCCATGGGGAAATTTTGGAGATCCGGGACAACCATGGATGGTATGTCCCCTCCAAAGTAATGTTTCAACCTATGGCCGTTCACCTTAAAGTTTGGACCGTCGTTTTGAGATAACTCGACGGTTGTATATGGAAAAACTTGGGTGATGGTGAACGGCCCAGACCAACGGGTTTTGAGTTTGCCCGAGAAAATCTTTAATCGAGAATTGAAGAGGAGGACTCGATCACCAACATTAAATATGCGGTTCTTGATTTTGGAGTCATGAATCCTCTTTGTTTTCTCTTTATATATTAAAGAGTTCTCGTAGGCTTGATCCCGAAGTTCATTTAATTCATTCATTTGGAGCTTTCGGTGATCACCCGCGGTCTTGAGGTCAAAATTGGCATGCTTTAAGGCCCAATAGGCTTTGTGCTCAAGCTCGATCGGTAGATGACACGCCTTTCCGTACACAAGCTTGTAAGGAGTGCACCCGATGGGTGTCTTATAAGCTGTACGAAAGGCCCATAGTGCGTCATCTAGTTTGTTCGACCAAGAGGCACGATTTTCCCCTACGGTCCTCTCAAGAATTCTTTTCAATCCACGGTTTGAAACTTCCACTTGCCCACTAGTTTGAGGATGATACGCGGTAGCAAGATGGTGAGTGACACCGTACTTAAGCATGACTTTTGCGAATTGGTCATTGCAAAAATGCGTACCGCGATCACTAATGATAGCACGGGGAGCTCCAAACCGAGCAAAAAGAGATTTCAAAAATTTTACAACTACTCGGGCGTCGTTCGTGGGGAGCGCTTTCGCTTCCACCCATTTAGACAAATAGTCGACCGCCACGAGTATGTACTTGTTCCCTCGTGAAGACGGGAATGGGCCCATAAAGTCGATGCCCCACACGTCAAAGATCTCACAAACTTGAATTGCATTTTGAGGCATTTCGTCCATTTGTGAGATTTTTCCTTGACGTTGGCAAGAGTCACAAGACCTCAGCAATTCGTGGGCATCACGATAAATCATCGGCCAATAGAAACCCGAATCTAAGACTTTTTTAGCGGTGTAGTTGGCACCATGATGTCCCCCCATGGGTCCATTATGGCAAGCCGTGAGAATGTCAACGGCTTCTTGGCCGTGAACACACCGCCGGATGACTTGATCCGCACAAACTTTAAACAAGTAGGGGTCGTCCCAAAAATAATGTTTCACATCTTTAAAGAATTTCTTCTTTTGTTGGGACGACATCCCTTTCATAACAAAATTCCCCGCATGGTAATTTGCAAAGTCAGCAAACCATGGGGTACTAGGATCATTTTTTAGAGAAATCATCCCAAGCGTCTCGAGAGGAAATGTTTCAGTAATCTCCTTTTTCTCAAGAACACTTTGATGGGGATTTTCAAGTCTAGACAAATGATCGGTGGAGAGATTCTCCACTCCTTTTTTATCACGAATAGTGACATCAAATTCTTGTAGGAGGAGAATCCACCGAAGCAACCTCGGCTTAGCATCTTGTTTAGCAAGAAGATACTTAAGAGCCGAGTGATCCGTATACACTATGGTCTTACATAAGACGAGATATGGTCTAAATTTCTCAAAAGCATAGACAATGGCCAATAACTCTTTCTCGGTAGTAGTATAATGAGATTGAGCCTCGGTCATTGTCTTGCTAGCATAGTGTATCGGTTGAAAGTGCTTAGATTTTCGTTGCCCCAGGACTGCCCCAATAGCATAATCACTAGCATCGCACATGAGCTCAAATGGCAAGTCCCAATCGGGGGCAACTAAAATTGGTGCTTCAGTCAATTTCTTTTTAAGAATCTCGAGTGCTTCGATGCATTCGGGAGAGAAGAAGAACGGAGCATCTTTTTCAAGAAGACGGGTCAGAGGCCGGGCGATTTTAGAGAAGTCTTGAATAAATTGTCTGTAGAAACCGGCATGACCAAGGAAACTTTGGATTCCTTTAACGGTTGTGGGATGAGGTAGCTTAGCGATAACATCGACTTTAGCTTGATCGACCTCAATCCTGGCATTAGAAATTTTATTGCTGAGGACAATGCCCTCTTTGACCATAAAGTGGCACTTCTCCCAATTTAGAACAAGATTGGTGTCTTCGCACCGTTTAAGCATTTTGTCTAAGTGGGAGAGGCAAGAAGAGAAAGAATTTCCGTATACCAAAAAATCATCCATAAAGACCTCCATTTTTTTCTCGATCATATCATGGAATATGGCCATCATGCACCTTTGGAACGTGCCCGGAGCATTGCATAAGCTGAAAGGCATACATCGGTAGGCAAACGTTCCGTAGGGGCACGTGAAGGTGGTCTTTTCCTGATCTTGGGGATCAATTGGTATTTGAAAATACCCGGAAAAGCCATCAAGAAAACAATAGAACTCATTTCCCGCTAAACGCTCAAGCATTTGATCCATAAAAGGAAGCGGAAAATGGTCTTTTCTAGTAGCATCATTGAGTTTTCGATAGTCAATACACACTCTCCATCCCGTGATGAGACGTGTGTGAGTGAGGAGGCCTGGGTTCGAGTCCCAGGTCTGCCACTTTTTGTTCTTATCTTTTTTTTTTTATTTTTCTTTTTAAATCAATCAAATAAGTCAATAAGTCTAAATAGCTAATTTCTAAACTGATAAACTTTTTAAAATCCAACAATAAGCTCAGAAATGCTTAACTGTTTGATCAGACTTGGGAAAATAAGAACTAAGCTCAAAAATAGCAAATAAGCTAACTAAGTTACTAATAAGCTAATGGCATGAGAATAAGCTACAATCTAACTGAAAACAAACATCTAAGTCACAATAAGCTATAAATAGCATAAATAAGCACAATATAAGCCAAAAAGGGTCATGGGTCTGCTGAACTAGGTGAGTGCAGGGGAGAAATAGGCTAATTGAAGGCCTCAAAAAGCAGTCAAATAAAAATCTTAAAAATCAGCAAAAATAGGTATGGCTAGATAAGCCGGCCAAGATTCTTTGTGCAAAAATTTAGCTTAAAACAACTTGGCATGAGGGATTTAAAAATCAACAATGGGGCTGAAAAAATGGAAATTCAAAATCTAAGGTCTGCTAATGAAGTTGATTGAATTATGTTTTTTTTTTTTTTTTTTTTTTTTTTTTTTTTTCTAATTTTTTTAGACTAAACTGAGAATAAGCTACTAAAGGGTATTACTCTAACTCCAAAGATCATCAATGAGGTCAGATAATCATAAAGAAAGTAAATAAGCACATGAATAAGCTGAGTAACAGTAAACAAGCTAAAAGCTATTTTTTGATTTTTCTTAAATAATTAAAACACAAACTGAATTAATATTAAAAAGAGTAAATTACAATGTTTGGAATGTAAATAAGCTTAAAAGAAATACAATACCTTAAAATAAATAAGCTAAAATAAAACCTAAATTTTTTTTACTGCTAACCTATCTATTTATACTAAAAACTACTAGGGTTTCTCTTCTGCTCTTTGTGCTTGTTCTGTCCTTGGATGCTTTCTTGGCCCTTGATTTTAGCTTGCTCCCCAATCTTGTGATTGTAGCCGTAGATGGGAATAGTGGTCCTCGGCTTGATGAGGTGGAGGGGGTGAGGGAAAGACACAGCCATGTGAAGTTTTGGATGGTAGTGATGTGATGTGGAAATGAAGAAAGGGACTGGTGAGGTTAGTGGAGGATTTTGGCGGGATAAGAGGGATTAAGAAGAAGAAGAAGAACAGTGATTAGGTTTTGTTTTATCTATCCCTTTGTGTTTTGTTTGACCCGTATTATTATTAAACGTGTGGTGGGTTGGGCCGTTTGGTGATGTGGGCTGGTGGGTTGTTGGGTTAAGGGTTATTAAAGGTATATGTTTGATCCGGATAGTGTTTTAGATTAGTTAAAATGATTTAGCACAAGGACCAATTTTGTAATTGTTGAAACTTGGGGACCAAATCTGCCATTCTTTCAAAGTTGAACAAGGGACTAATATTGCCAAACAAAAAAATAATCCAAGGGCCAATTGGGATTTTTGAGCTCGAATTAAATCCGTGTGAAGAATATCTTTCCCGGCATCGGCTTTTGAACTCTTTTCCAAATCAAGCTCGGTTTTGTCCATATTTGCCTCGTTTTCAATCCATTTGTATCTGAAACACATAAAACACAATCCAAGGATATATGCAACAATATATGGTCCATTTGGGTATTTTTGGTCATTTTTGTGGGGTTTTCCGGGTATAAAATGATGAGTAAAATGCCACTCATCAATTAGTCCCACGACTGCCATTAAAAATATCAATACCATCCAACTCTCTAACGAAACATGTGTGTTTTCTGAAAGCAACTTCAAGATCAGAATCACAAAATTGACCAACAGAAAACAAATTGTGGACAAGTCCTTCCACGTAGTATACCCGGGAAATTACACTGTCACCAAAAACGTAATCTCCATAACCCATAATTGCCCCAAAATGGTCGTTCCCGAATCTAACTGTCCCGATAAACTTTTTCACGAAATTCTTGAGCCGTGAGCGATCCCCGGTCATATGTTTTGAGCAGCCAGAGTCCAAATACCAAAGGACGATTTGTACGACATGCATTTGAAAACAGACAACGATGGATAACTGAAAAAGGTGGATCCTCACGTGCAATTGGGGTCCATTTGGTTAGCACACACAAATTCTGGAACTACAGGGATTGTAGATGCTATGGTATTCACAGTTGAAACTTCACTAGACGATGCAATTGACCTAGTTACAGGGCATTGTGTCACTAAAGGGAAAATTCGACCAGTTGGCTTCCATTCCTTAACATTCACTACTTTATGATTAGTCATTCTAGTTAAGGTGCACTGATCTCCTAAAGTGAATTTTCTTCCAGTGGGTCTCCATTGGTAGCCAACATCAGCAAACACTTTTCCTATTGCTTTCCAAATTTGCTTACTCAGTTTAGGTTTCCTTACATTCTTAACTAGGGATCGTTGAGAAGACATCAAGAATGAACCAACACAATCATCATGATTACCAGAAATTAAACATTCATCACATGTCTTACAAATAGCATTAGAATTTGAATTAATTACAGTACGCTTATTGCTAATACTAGAATCAACACGATTCTTTTTGATCAAATCAAACTTATTGTTCCTAGGGTGGACTTCTACTCTCTTCTCATGAGCACTCTTAGCTGGCACAGTCCTATCTTTCTTGATATTGCGACTAGGCTTTGACCCACTAGCTTTAGTGTCACAGCTTACTCCTGTAGAAGCAATGATGGGAACATTAGTTTGTTTCACTGTCATTTGTTTTCCTTGTTTTGATGTGCTGGGTTTAGATATTTTCAGTGGTACATCAAAGGTTACATGCTTATTCTTAGTCGTAGAGGATGATGCACTAAGCCTATTTTGTTTGTTCTTAATCTTAGGACTCGTGCCAATGACGTATTCTAAAAGTTCTTGAGATCGTTTAGTGAGGAAGCAGGCATCTACAACTGCGCTATCAAGTGGTCTATCTATCCTATCCTCTTCTACAATCTCACGAAGGGTTTCAAGGCTATCCTTAAGGTGAGTGATATATACTTGATGGGCAGACCTATTGTTCCTAAGGGGAAGCGGAATGGGCACAACATCAACTTACTACAAGCAGAAACCTTTGGAACAACTTTATCACTAGTGATAATTGGCATTTTCCTTTTCACCTGAGTCTTTAGATTCTCAATTTCATTTAGCAAAGAAGTTATCTTTTCATTGTGATTGTTTCGTGTGACTTTAATCGAGTCATATAACTCTTTGTAATGCTATTTGACTTTTGAATTTTCAGCTTGAAAACACTCATTTTCATAGTATAGCTTATTGATAGTGTCTTGATAGTGAAAATTCTGAGACTCTAAAGACAATGATTTATGGGTGCCAATCACATCACTCTTATTTGATTTTAATTGGGCAATTTGGGCCATCAATTGTCGAATCGTGTTAGTGTGAGCTTGAATTTTTTCATCTCGTTTGCTTAATTCAAAATATGCATCAAATTCAGGAGCATCCAAAGATGTCTTGGCATTTGAGATTTTAATTCTTTCTTCTAAATGTTGATACTTTAATTGCAAATTAAGATTATCCACCTCTAGTTTTGAAAAATGCCTAACCATGTTATCATGGTCATCATTTTGAATTTTCTCATGCAATTTCAAATTCTCCCCCTCAAGCTCAACAACACGATTTTGGGTAACATTCAATGCAATAGACAACTCATGAAATTGATAAACAGTTAATGTAGAATCAGTAGCAGTATAAAATACATCCTGAGCAATACATCTAGCAATCAAATTCTCATTGGTGATAAGAATGTTCTTTCTCTCAATATCATGACTCTTAAGTTCTATTGCATGTTGGGATACCTCGTTTTCCATATCTTTAAACACTCCTTTCATCTCTTTTAATTCAGTTTCAAGGGTTTTTTGCATACCCTTAAAATGTTCTTTGAGAAGGTTAAAAAATGGAATGACCTCAGTTAAGTAGCACTTTTTTGTTAATTCAAAACCCCTTTCCCCTTCAGTAATTCCTGTTGGTGTAATTCTCTTCTTACATGTTTTATCAAAATCAGCAAATAGTTGGCAAAGAACATATATGCTAATTAGAGTTTTACATTCTATTGGAAGAGTTAAAGGAACTAAGTGCCTAGGTGTATTAGGTGGGTACATTGTTGCAGCCGCTATTTTCCTAAGGGATGGAGTTTTGGCCTTAAGTTCTTCGGCCTTTCTCTTTTCTACGTCAAAAGACCAAAATATTTGTCCAGGCGTCAACTTAGTTTAAGGTGCAAAAACAGTCAATCGATTTTCCTCATAGTAATCATGGGGTTTGATTATGATTCGATTGGCTATACATTTGGGATCCTTCATTTTTTTAGCCAATCTCTCTCTATTTCTTACTTCTTTCTCATTACTCTCTTCAAATGATGACACATCAGGAGGGGCATGATCAGGCTTAATCATTACATTTGCATCATATAAGGCAGGTTGGGCTACTTTAGCACTCCTAAGGAAAGCTAATTTAGGTTCACCTACATTATGTTCACTATGTTTATCACATAACTTTTTGTGCTTTTGAATCATTTGAGCCGTTTGTCTGGTCTGGTCTTGTGTGTACAACTTGTTTTCAATCTTATTCTTTAACGTTTTAAGTCTGGAAAAATCATTTAAGAGTTTTGATTCTTTTTCTTTGAAATCATGTTTTAGTGTAATTACATTTTCCTGGATCTCTTGTTTTTGTTTAACAGTTTGATCAAGTTGTTTTCGCAAAGAATTTAACTCCTTTTTCAATGTTTCTTCCCTTAAATTACGTTCTGTTATGTATGTCCGCATTTGACTATCCATTTTCTGCTCACGTTTAGTTAGCTCAAATTTTGCACGTTGTTCATATATGGCCACCTGATCTTTATAGATGTTAAATCTAGTGGTCAAGGTGTCATCAGGAATAAACACAGTGTTTTCATGCAACTCACAAGCATTATCTATAACATAAGGTGCACAACTTGGTACATCAGACACGTCGTTATGATTCACATATTGTTCATATGGAATAATATTACTATTTCCCATATCAACAGTATCTGATTCAATAACATATGTTTGTTGTACTTTGTTGGGAATCTTCTGTTCATCTACCACGTTATATGTGTCATAAATCTTTAGTACCTCAGATATGACAGATGCATTGGAAGGACCAGCTTGCTGAGGTGATGAGACAACAGAAGACAAATTAGCCATGAAGATGGTTTAAGCAGTGGGTTCATCATCAACATCTGAGTCAAAAGCATCACAGTTGTCAGCTTGGAAGATGTTGGGATCATTTAGTGCCAAGTCCTGAACTGGTTGGTCATCCACATCAGCATCAAACGTATTCCCCCCATCACCAACAAGAAACAATAACTCTTCTTCGTCCAAGACTGCTCCATTCTCTTGAGCTTGCATCAACATCATCTTATCTTTGAAGTAGTCAGAGTTCTGTGGACGCTTTGGTTGAGTACAGTTCCTTGCTATGTGTCCCAGTCCACCACTGCTGTAACACTTGGTTTGCCTTCCCTGTCCCTGATTCACATTCCCAACTCTGTTCTGCAGATTACCCCGACCAACATTCCTTTGATTCACATTCTGTCTTCCCTGAACATTTTGAACAACAACCCTTCCATCCTCCACAGTTGCTTGATTACGTAGGTTTGACGAAGTTCGAAGTTGGTGGTTGGTTTGAGGGAGTGTTGCTCTGAACTGTTGGACAAGTAGCGAAACTTGGTTGGAGAGATTATCAATCATTTTGTCTGTATGAGAATATCCTGAATCCAGTTGGGAGTTCACAGTAGATGGTGGGTGCAATGATGATTGAGCAAATGATGTCTGATTCAGTGGAGAAAAGGTATGGTGACGAACTTGATCAAGTAAGGATTTATTGAATGGCTGAACATTCGAGACAAATGCAAGAGAATCATTAGGTGTTGTTGGATTGAGTTTTTCCCTCAGTTGATGATCATAAACAGCATGCTTTTCATGTTCTTGTAAATAAGCATACATCTGCTCATAGTTGGTCTCTCTCAATCCTTTGTTGAGCTTCACGGCAGTCACAAATCTATCCCACTCAGGTGACATGTTGTTTACAAACTCGGAATTGAGCTGGATATTTGGCATTGTCATCCTGATGATCCTCATGTCATTCACAAGCTTGTGAAATCTCACATAATAGTCAGTAATGTTCTCACCCGGATTCATCTTAAAATGTTCAAACTCATCATACAACTGAGATTCACGATCTTCTTTGGTCAGTTCAGATCCAGCAAGAAGCATTTTGACATTGTCCCAAACAGCCTTGGCTTCAGTGTTGAAGTTGATAAGCTTGTAAACGTCTTTGGGCAGTCCTTGAATCACAATGTTAGAAGCTCTAATGTCAGCATCATAACGATTCTTCTCTTCCTCATTAAGATCGTTGTACTCACGGGGCCTGTCGATTCCAAAAGTGACAGTTCCATTCTCATCGGTAGTGACAGCATCTCTAGTGGTGCCCATTTGAAAGGGTCCTTCAACAATGGATTTCAGGATGTTGACACCATTTTCTTTTCCCAAGCAGTACAGTCGTATTCTTTGTGCCCACGATTCATAATCTGTCCTATCTAGCATAGGAGGTCGGGTATCGGACCCTGCAGCTTGAATGTCATCGGAAGGAGTGCTTGCCATGATGTTAACGTGCACGGGATTTTACAATTATATGATTTAAACCGAGAAATAGATTCTTTCGCGGTATTTTACAAAAATCAAGAATAAGCCGTGATTTGATAACTAAACGCAGAACACCAAAACGCAGTACACAAAACGCAGTAGCTCAAAACGCAGAAGTCCCAAAACGCAGTGAACTACAAACCGCAGAATACCACAAACCGCAGAAGACTCAAACCGCAGAGTACCACAAACCGCAGAAGACTCAAACAGCAATACCACAAACCGCAGAAGACTCAAACCGCAATACCACAAACCGCAGATACTTCAAAACGCAGAAGGTCAAAACCCAAACCGCAAACCGCAAAAATAGCAAACCGCAGTAACTCAAACCGCAAGAAGTCAAACCACAGCAACTCAAACCGCAAGAAGTCCAACCGCAACACTAATCGACAAACCGCAAAGGATAAAACGCCACTTTCAACTGCGTTTTGTCTTTTTCTCATTTTAGTTAAATTCCAAACCGCAATCCCAAAACAGGTCAAACCGCAACAAGTTCTTACCGAAACAAACACAAACCGCAATCAAACAATACTTTACCGAGACACAAACCGCAGTAAAGAATATGCACCCGAGACTCAAACCGCAGTCAAGAAAAACCCCTTAATCATCCAATAACTAACACTAACACGACTGTACATTATCAAGAAGGATGCAAGATAGTTTTGTGAGCATGAAAGTACAAAGTTTTAACGATTTAAACCACAAACAAAGCTCAAACCAATGATTTTACCACCTTTCTATTCGAACCACAAAAAAAAACAAAAGTGCCAAAACCACACCACAAATTCGTGAATATGCAATCACTCGAACCTAACCATGGCTCTTGATACCAACTGTAACATATTCAACAGCATATAACACACATAAGATGTGATTTTGGCCGAAACTTTAGAGAGATAAAGAGAGGAGTTGGGAACTAGAGAGAGAAAGTGAATATGTATTAGGTTAAAATAAGAGGAGTTCCAAACCTTCCCACACATGGGAAGGGGTATTTATACTACTAGCATATGTGCCCCGAGTGGGCTGTGGAGTGAGCTGACAGTGGGTAAAGACCCGACCCACTCCACGAATACAATAATAACTAAACTATTACTAATAATCTTACGAGCTACTTAATGCTAATGAGTACTCGGGGTGACCGAGTCTTTATATGAATATTTGTATTCCTAACACTCCTCTATTGATGATGACACCTTAGAAATAGAATATAAAAACTGTGTGAAATTACCCTAAAAATCATAAACAAAAATAAGTTTTTAAAAACCAAAAAGGAATTTTTGGAAAACGAAGTTTATTTGTTAAAAGAAAAATCTATACGATTAGAAAAGGGTAAAGATGTTAAAGAAACATGTGTTTCATGTCAGGAACTTAAACTAGAATGAGAAGCACTTAAGTCCACACATGAAGAACTTATCAAACAAAACTCCAAATTTAAAAGGTTTGATAAAAATATCAGCTGTGTAGATGAGATAATGAAAGTTCAAAAGTTACCTCATAATAAAACTGGATTAGGCTTTATGAAACTAGGAGACTTAAGTAGCTTTAAGAAACAAACAGTGAAAGTACAAGAAACTGTTCCAACAAGTTCGGACACCCACGGATCCGACGGAACCAAAAATTTGGTTCCGCCAGTAGTGGCCAAAGGTTCCGCGGGAACTGTTGCTGAATAGAAGGTTTGTACTTCGGATTGCACTGAATTTGTTAAAGTCACAAGAAAACCTAGCACTAGTACAACTATTAACAAACAAAAACCAGCAGTTACTATAGGAATAGGACAAGTTAAAAATGAGTTTAGAACTAAAACGGTTCAACAGAGACCTAGAACTACTATTCCCAAATGCCCCTTTCCAAAGAGTAATTACAACTCACAGCATCATTATCAAAATAGTTGGAATCCAAACTTACCGATAAGTTATCAAGGTCCCAACTACATGCCATGGAACCAATATCCACCATTTCCATACATGAATCAAGATAATGGAATGTTTAACCCAAATGGACCCATGAGATATTGGGGACCAAATGGTTGAGTTTTTCTTGAACTTAGGTATGCTTGAAAGTCGGGTTAGAACCGGACGAGTGGATTAAAGATAGCGGGTGTTCAAGGCACATGACGGGAAACAAAAGCCTTTTCTCAACCTACCAAGTGTACGACGAAGGTAATGTTACATTTGGTAGCAAGCTTAAAAGTAAAATCATCGGTTAAGCTACAATCTCTCATGACTCTCTCACTATTGATGATGTTGCTCATGTAGATAACTTAGGTTTTAACTTGCTTAGTATTAGTCAATTATGCCGTAAAAAGTATAACGTCCTTTTCAGTGAAAATGGAAGTAAAATACTTAAAGACGGTATAACTGTAGGAAAAGGTGTTTTACAGAATAATGTATACGTTATGAAATTAGACAAAACATATAAAGACAAACTTTGTCTCACCTCCTTAGACGACAACTCAACTCTTTGGCATAGATGCTTAGGTCACGCCAATATGAGACTAATCCAATCTTTATCATCTAAGGAACTCGTTAGGAACCTACCCAAGTTGAAATACGACCAACACTTTTGTGATGCTTGCAAAATTGGGAAACAAGTTCATAATAGCCATAAGGCTAAAAACATGGTGTCCACATCTAGGTGTCTAGAATTATTGAATATGGATTTGTTTGGTCCATCCGCTATACAAAGTTATGGAGGAAACTTCTATACTTTGGTAATATTAGATGATTACTCTAGGTATACTTGGACTAAGTTTTTGAAAACTAAAAATGAAGCATTTGATAAATTTGAAATTCTAAGTAAGAAAATTCAAAATCAAATAGGAAATAGCATTGTGTCAATAAGAACCGACCACGGTCGTGAATTTGATAACGAAACTCAATTTGGAGCTTTTTGTGATGCTAATGGCATAACACATAATTTCTCGGCTCCTCCAACTCCTCAATCAAACGGTGTAGTAGAACGTAAAAATAGAACACTTCAAGAAATGAGTCGAACAATGCTAAATGAACAAAATATACCACAAAAGGTTTGGTGTAACGCCGTTGTCACATCAACATACATCTTAAATAGAGTCTTAATTAGACCATTTTTGAATAAAACACCATATGAGCTTTATAGAGGCAAAAAGCCTACTTTAGGATATTTTAGAGTTTTTGAAAGCAAGTGCTTCATCTTAAACACTAAGGATTATCTCACCAAGTTTGACCCAAAGTCTTATGAATGTGTGTGTTCCTTGGATACTCACAAAACAGTAAAGCATATATCGTCTTAAACAAAGAAACCTCAAGAGTCGAGGAATCGTTGAACGTAACATTCGACGAAAGTCCACCCCCCTCTAAAACATCACCTATGGTAGATGATGACTTAGTTGAATGTCAAATGGTTGAAAACCAAGAAAATCTAGATAATGATAAAGAAGATGAACCTTTAAATAAGGAAATAGTCAATATCAAAGAATTTAGAATTCATCCATTAGATAACGTCATAGGAGAAATTAATGAAAGAACCTTAAGATCAAAAGTTTAAAATCAAAGTAATTTCTTTTGTTTCATTTCAACAATTGAGCCCAAAAATATAAATGAGGCCATAAAAGATGAATCTTGGGTCATAACGATGCAAGAAGAATTAAACCAATTCATTAGAAATGATGTTTGGAGATTAGTCCCTCAACCTAAATGTCAAACCATAATTGGAACAAAATGGGTGTTTAGGAATAAAATGGACGAAAATGGCATAGTGTCTAGAAATAAAGCTAGGCTAGTAGCTCAAGACTACAATCAACAAGAAGGTATAGACTACGACGAAACATTTGCACCGGTAGCTAGGCTCGAGTCAATTAGAATACTACTTGCATATGCATGTGCACATGACCTTAAACTATTCCAAATGGATGTTAAAAGTGCATTTCTTAATGGTTTTATTAATGAGGAAGTGTATGTCGCACAACCTCCCGGCTTTGCCGATTTTGAAAAACCAAATCATGTCTACAAACTTAAAAAAGCTTTATGCGGACTTAAGCAAGCACCAAAAGCTTGGTATGATCGACTTAAGACTTTTCTAGTTGAACATAAGTATACCATGGGCTTAGTAGACAACACCTTTTCACTAAGAAAAAGGGATCACATATAATCATAGTTCAAATATATGTGGATGACATCATATTCGAATCAACTTGTCAAGAGTTATGCGATGATTTCTCAAAAATCATGCATGACGACTTTGAAATGAGTATGATGGGGGAACTAAACTTTTTCTTTGGACTCCAAATTAAACAATTAGAAGATGGGATATTCTTCAACCAATCTAAGTACATCAAAGATATGCTTAAGAAATTTAGTCTTGAAGATTCCAAACCCATGAAAACACCCATGTCCTCCGAAACCAAACTCACAAAGGATGAAGAAGGTGAATCCCTAGATAACACTAAATATAGAGGAATGATTGGAAGTCTACTCTATCTAACGGCTAGTAGACCCGACATTATGTTTAGTATTTGTCTATGTGCACGCTTTCAAGAAGATCCCAAAACATCCCATCTTGAAGCCGTCAAACGAATATTTAGATATATTAAAGGTACTACACATTTAGGATTATGGTATCCCAAAGGAACGGGAATTGAATCCATAGTGTATGCCGACTCAGACCATGCCGGTGACTATGTCGATAGAAAAATTACAAGTGGTATTTGTACTTTTGTTGGACATTGTCTTACCGTATGGTTCTCAAAGAAACAAACGGCTCTAGCAATTTTAACAACCGAAGCTGAGTACGTGTCTACAGGAAAAGCATGTCAACAGGCACTGTGGATGAAACAAGCTCTCGTAAACTACGAAATTTAACTCAACGACATTCCCATTCTTTGCGACAACAAAGGAGCTATCGACCTTAGCAAGAATCCAGTTCAACACGCTAGAACAAAACACATAGAAATTCGTCACCACTTTCTTCGCGACAATGTTCAAAAAGGAAACATCTCAATCGAGAAAGTATCCTCAGAGGACAACATTGCCGATATTCTCACAAAACCTCTTAAGAGAGTACCCTTTAACTTTCTTAGACTTGGTTTAGGATTAATGGAACTAAATGTGTAGTTAGAACCTTAGCTTGAACCTTAGATTAACCAAACACAAAAAATCAAATCTGATCCTGTGGAACCAAACGACAACAAGGACGGAACCTTGATTTTGGTTCCGCCGTATCTGCGGGTCTCTGAGTCATTTTTTATTATATTAAACAAACACCCCTATACTGTGTATCACATTCCTCAAAAACATACAAGCAACACCAACTCAACCCATAGCAAACCAAACTCATAACTTAAGCATTCTACCACAACCAATTTGTGCTTTAATCCTCTCTGTAAGTATCCTAACTATATCTACATTCCTGATCTGAGTCTAGGATTTCTATTTCTTTCACAAAACCAAAACTTGGGGTTTATGCATAATTTTTAATTAATCATGAAGCATATTCAACAAATTGCATAACAAATCATGTTTTCCATAGTTAGGAATTGCATCTTGTAGGACATTATCATAATTCACCAAAAACCCCATGAGAAATTTTTTATAAAAATCTTCTCACGACTAGGAAAAATGGTTTTTGCACATTGTTCATACAAATAAAAACGTTATGTTTTAAACATCATTTGCATAATGTCTCTTGAATGCTAAAGGGAATACATAACTAATATGTATTTTTGGGTACATTAAATCGAAGCTACATTGAAGTAGGAGCATTTGGGTTAACTCTCATTTTGTTATAAAATATGCATAAACAAAATTTTCATGCATCAAAAGTAGTCGATATAACCGCACCTCCATATTGTCCCCATGTAGGCACACACTAGAAATTTATATACGTATTTTCGATAATTTTAACTAAACTATGTAATTTTCGTGTCTAGGATAACATTATACCCCCTGCAACATACTATGACCACAAAGACACCCTCAATTACCTACCCAAACACCATAAGACAAAAGGACTCACAAACGACTAAGTCAAGATTTTTAAGGCTTTAGAGAAAAGATACGTACACGAGGGTAGAACCGTAGACCCCTCATTCTTAGAAGGAACCAACATCTGAGAACAACTAGCCGCCATCCAATTTGATTGTCTTCTAGACATAGATGAACCTATAGTTCCTAGATTTTTGCTAGAATTTTATGCTAGCGTTGTTCTTAGTTCAAATGACTATGGTCTCATAAGCATCCATTTCAAAGTCAACCATCACGAATTCACCATCCATTTGAACCAAATCGCGGAAGTCTTAGGAATTTCGGGTCAAGTCACTTGCCTTTATTTGGACAAATGGTCATTGTCTATCCTTGATTCTCTTGTTGATCATATGCCTCCATACGACACACCATTGACTCCGAAAGAGACTATCCGTAATCATCTCTTTGTCCCTAGGAACAACCAAACTAGGACCATCCGACAAGTTCGTCAAGTAGATCGAGATCCGTTTGGCATGGAGCTAAACGAGCTTAGACCCCAATTCAAGAAGTTGGAAGAAATTCTTCGGGAAAACGTTATATGCACCATAGGAAATAGGGATCATCTCAATGCTAGTCTTTGTTATATGCTCTATTGGGTGTCCACCCATCAACCCTTCAACCTCGCTTACTATGTCGCCAAGAGAATAGCCGATATTTCGGTGTTGGGTACCACCGCCATGCCTTACGGGATGCTTCTCACCCGTCTCTTTAGAGCGTTTTCACCCATTCCTCCTAATGATAGACGTTTCCTCCCAGACTACTCTCACATTCCCCATCCCTTTGTACCTCTAAGTGATCATAGAGTAGCGGTGTCAAAAGGTAAACGTGCTCATCCTCCAACCTCATCATCATCATCATCCGTAAGTGAGGATGACGGTCTGCCCAATTCTAGGATTCCTCCTCCGGAATACATGAGCCAACTTTCACCTATTGAGAATCAATCCGAGGAATTCAAGCAAACGAGAGGAATGATGAAGAACATTGGGCGTTGGATAATGAAGCTCAACAAGAAAATCAACAAGTAGTGAGGAAATAGGGAGTGTTTGGTATAAACAATTTGAAACAATGATGTGGTGAATTGTTATGTTTTTAGGATATTATCTTGGTATTAAACATCTATGTGAACTAACTTGACAATGCAGTATGATAACACTTGATGTTATCGATTTTCTGTGTTTAAGCCACTGTTTGGCTTAACTTCCATATATGGTAAGCTCAAAATCGTCCGTTTGATCTATGTGTTACCATGTGTTAGAACCTGTGTTTTTTTTTAGTCAACCACAACTAATTAATTACATATGATTTAGGAAAATTTTCAGGATTTCAACGGGTTTCGAGTAGTTAGAAATCGGCTCTGTAAAGATTTTTCGATCGGCGGATATGGCGGAACCGAAATTTGGGTTTCGTCTGTTGAAATTTTTGGCTCCGCCAAAATAAGCCTAACAGATTCCGCGGAACCAAAAATTTGGATCCGCATTTGTTATCGTTTGGCTCCGCCAACCAACAGTAACTTTTTTCAAATTTCCCGTCTAATCCTACACCTTAGATCATTGATTCTAGTTCTTAGGATTACATTACTGATATTTAAGCACATTAGGATCATCTTAGCAAACTTAGAACTATAAGAAATTCATTTCCCACCAAAATTTGAAAATTTAAATTTCCATTCAAGTTACCTTTCTATAACAAGCAAGGAACCCTCAAATTGGTTCCTTACAATCCGTGGATCAATCAAATCATTAGATTTCCCATTCACCCTTTGCATTTATTGCATATCTTCTCTAACTAACTCAACTCCATCTCTATGGATTGACTTTGGTGATATGACAAGTTCGTTTTCTTCTTCCAAATCACTAGGAACCAACATTTCTCTATGGATCAACATCAAATCCAAACACAAAGTTTCATAAACCTTACTGCCTATAAATTAGAAGCTTTAGGATCATCACAATTCACACCTTCACCATCAATTCTACTAGCAATTTCTGCATATATCACCATCACTTCACTTCTCAAACAATGCCTAAGTCATACAGCTCATCCACAAGCAGACCACACAGAAGGAAGGCTCGTATGAGTGTCAGACCTTGTTGTTTTGTGAATCTTAATTCTTCATAAGAAGAATCTTCACCATTGAACATTTGCTCACCCATTGGTAATGAAAACTTTCTCACATTATCAACTCAAACACCACCTAATGTCATCATCAACACTCCACCACCAACCATAACTCTAGTGGCTACCACACCACCATCTGCTCCATCTCAACCAACTAGATCACCATCACCTCCACATTCACCCCAACTTCAGCCCATTGAGCTATTTGCTACTCCACCAACCTCACCACACCCTTATCTTGAAACTCTTGAAGACCTTCCTGCTAGGTCCACAAATCCACCACCTATGCCTTTTGAGGCTCGAGAACCACTCTTTTTCCATCCCATCTATTGGGATATTCACGGTCCTCTCTACCGTGATCAAGGACCACCACAACCGCAACCTAAACCTCTTTCACCGACATCCACCCTTAATGCCATTGATGAGCGAATGTGGATAAACCAACCTCACACCCAAGGCGAGGTCAATGAAGAACTTGATCCCCTATATGCCTTCTCCAACATGGTGGATTCCCACCAAAGTGAAGCTATGGATTTGCAATCCACTTTGCTAGCTTCCATCATGTCTCCCACCTACATTCCAGCACCTCCACCATCAAACAACCAACCACCACCACCACCAACTAATGAACTAACCCTTCCACCACCTAGACATGGATGTTCCATGTGTGAGAGACCCACTAACAAACAACATTGTTCACGGATCAACAAAACGAAATGCGGTTCATTTTGAACCACATCCTAGAGCGCCTAAATGCTCTTTCACATCCTCCACAATAGACGTTAGGAAAATCTATATTGTTTGTTTTTCTAGGACTTTTTAGGACCTCTATTTTTAGGATTGTTTTCTATTTATTTTGTAACACCTTAATTTGTAACTTTAGTCACAAATAATTTTCAATGGAAGGATGTTGTGTTAATGCTTGTGTGTGATCACTTGATTTGCATTATCTTGGTTGGATTGAATTACTAACATTTGCATCAATATATGGTTGGTTTGATGTATTGACTTTGTTTGACCTTTGTGCTTGGTTTGAACAAAGTGTACTTAGTTGACTTTTTTAGTCAAACGGGTTGAACTACAATGCTTGGTTGAACCTTTACATATGCATCATATTACTTGGTTGGATTGCATCATATACAACTAACCTTTGTATTGTAGCATTTCTCATCCTTGAATCATATACGTTGGTAGCCTAGCAACGGGGAGTATTGATCAAGGGGGAGTATATCTTGTACTAATCCTTGTTTTGTAGCATTCATAATCCTTGCATCATATACATTGGCACCCTAGCAAAGGGGAGTATTAATCAAGGGGGAGCATCATAATACACTAACTATCATTTTTTTAGGTTCATTCATGCATCATAACCTTGGCACTCCAATTAGGGGGAGTATTATCCAAAGGGGAGCTATTAAGTTCTCAAAATCTATGAATCATCATACTTGGTACTCCAAATTAGGGGGAGTAATCACCAAGGGCCATTCATCACATTCCGCTGTGCATTTCCTCTTTTTGTTTCGACAAAAAGGGAGAGATTAGATTAAACTCATACATTATAGTCATTACATGTTTTATGCCTAAATATATTTAAAAACTTGCATAAAACTAGTTTAATCTATATTTTTAAAAGACTTACAATTTACTTATTCCATTGCTTAAAAATAAATTTTATGTTTTGTCATCAACAAAAAGGGGGAGATTGTTAATATAAATATCGTCCTAAAAACGTTATTTATATTTTACGATCTTTGCTATATTTTGTTAATGACAATTATAAAGTTTATCTTTAGCAAAGCATAAATATAAGTTAAAGTCTTTTTACATTTATAGTAACAAGCTTTTAAAAACTCATTTACATGCTACATGATCACTAGAATATATTTAGAACATACATATACATTTACATGTTTACATTTTTATTCTTAAAATAGAAATATATACATGACATCATTGCATACATCATTTGGATATCTTTAGGATATCTTGAAGACTTAGTAAATATCTTGGAAAGATCTTCAAGCAAAGAATTGGATTGTGTAAGATCTTGGCAAGATTTGAAAAGATATGTGAAGATTTGCTGTCAGGTTCCGGCGGAACCAAACAGCATAAAGGACGGACCCCAGAATTTGGGTCCGCCAAATCCGTGAACTGTTTGATCAGTTTGCCTATAAATAGCAAGCTGATCATTCATGTTCACTCATCACTCATATAGCATAAACTATATTATACATTCTTTCATACATTACTAACCCATTCATTCATTCATTTCATTTGTAGTGATCTTTCCTTTGTAGCAAAGAGATCAAGCATCACAAGCTTTAACACACTGTTGCAATACTTGTTAGTTTAGATACAGTGTGATTTGTATTTTATCACACATCATTGTTATACCAAACATTCAGTAGTGATCGGTTAGTGTTTTAGTCCTCAAAACTCATAGAGTGTCGGGAGTGGTTGTACCCTTGTAAATAACTCGGTATCTAGCTTAGTACCAGAAAAAGTGTAAGCGATGTTAGGTTGCTTCTACCTCGAACTAGAACTCGGTATCTAGCCTTGTACCGGATAAAGAGTAAGCGACGTGTAAAGGTTTTCTCCGCCTAGAAGGGAGCTTGTTTCTTAGTGAAGAAAAACACTCGAGTTAGAGGCTCGAGGAGTGGAGTAGGGCAAGTATTCAAAGCGAAATAATTTTAAAACTCGGTATCTGTGTTGTGGTTTGATTGTTTCTTTCCTTACTTACTTTACTTATATTGTTTGATTGTTTACATTAAGTTGAAATCACGTCAAGTATTCACAGCGAATTAATTTTTAAAACGGTAAAAACTATTCAACCCCCTTCTAGTTTTCCACATAACTCATTACTGAATTGATGGAAACATGTCACAAACTATCTGCACAGGTTCTTGATCTACAAAACCTAACTACTTCTTAAGGTGGTGAAATCAAAGCTTTGAAGAGAAGGGTTAGATACTTAGAAGGCATCAAAAGTTCAAGAACTCCAAAACTTGAAAGAGAACATATAGTGGGCACAGCTCAAAGGGTTAGATTTTCTAAAGCTATAAGTTTGGGGGAGGATGCTCCCAAACAGGGGAGGAATGAAAGCAAAGCTTCAGGAGAGGCTACGGATGATGCGGGTGCTGGTGCAGAGAGTGAAGAAATGGTATTTGTAGTTGCTGATAATTAGGGGAAAGAAGTGGTTATTAATAGTTATGTTGCTAGGGTGGATAGAACTACTGGTAAAGATGAAAGTGCTGCTAGTGAGCAACTTACTGCTGCTAGTGCAAAAGATACTACTGCTACACCAGAAGTTACTACTGCTGATAAAGAAATGGTGTCTAATACTGAGGTTATGGATGATGAGAGCATTTTGGCTCATGCACTAACAGAATTGAAGACATCCAAAACATCAACCAAAGGTGTTGTTATAAGGGAGCCATCTTCTACACCTAAAGCTACACAACCACCTCCACAAACCAAAGGCAAAGGCAAAGCTGTACTTGTTGAAGAGCCTGTGGAGAAACCACTTTCTAAAGAAAAGCAAATGCAACTTGTTGCTGAGGTTACAGAGAAATTAGCAGCTGATTTTGAAGAGGAGAATAAGAAAATTTTGGAACAGAGAAGAATTGATGCTGAGAAGGAAGCTAAATCTTTAGAATTGATTACTGCATAGGATGAAGAAAGAGCTCAATGTGATGCTGATTGGGAACTTGCTCAGAAACTTCAACAAAAAGAGCAAGATCAATATTTAATTGATGAAAGAGCTAGATTGTTGAAAGAACTTATAGATGAAAGGGAAAAGTTCTATGCAGCACAAAGATTAGCAGCATAGAAGAACAAGCCACCCACCAAAGCACAAAGAAGATCTTTCATGTGTGCATATCTCAAGAATATGGATCATTGGCAACAAAAGAAGTTATCACAGTTTGATGATAGCAGAATTAAAGAACTATACAACATTGCCAAGAGAAATATTGAGAGCTTTGTGAATACTAAAGTGGTGAAGGGCACTGATGAAAAGAAAGATGTAAAACTATGAATCGACTACTTTATCACACAACTAAACACTAATATATAATACCTGACACTCAAAGAACTAGAGAAGAAATATAGATGAAAGAGATGTGGATCGTATGGTATGAATTTAAACCGAATGTATATTAAACTTGGAAAGTAAAATAACAAACACATACTCAGAGCTCACACACACTCTCACCTATACTCTACTATGAGGCACACATGATTTGAGGTGAGAGTGTGATATATATAGCAAAGGGGGTGACGCCCTAATGCTTCTATAGGCTTTCGGTTGGGCCTTTTCCACATGGATTGGACATGTGCTATTTCTAGTATTACATGGACCTATTACACACTTAGTTACATAATAAAGTCCAACCGAGCCCTTGACATTTTATACTTAACGACACTAGTACAAAGTTGTTATGTTGGAAATGACCATCACTTTTTAAATTAATCCTAACAATCTCCCCCTAAGGGATGGTCATTTCAATGATGCTCCCGGTGATAGGTCTTTTAACTTCAACGACTTGAACTTTGTGTGTCGATGTAGAATAGTCTTCATTCATCGTTCCTTCATGCTATTTGATCTTCAAAGTAATCGTATTTTTGGTTCTTCTTGCCTTGATCAACATCTTCATGTGTTTATACGTCGTGTCCTCCAACATACTCATACAATTTGGATTTCATACTTATGTGCTCCTCACTTGATACATGAACTTGTTCTTGATATCTTGATTAGCTTTTTGACTTTTTCGTAACACTTTATCTTTAACTTGATCCTTTTGTCTTGAACTTTTACATTTGAGCTTTGTTGAGGATGATCTTCATAAGTATGAGTATGTGGAGGTGAAGATGTTTGATGTATCTGATGATGGTTGATGGAATTTTATAGTACCTGCATAAAACAGTTAGCAATAAATCATCCAGCGCTTACAGGTTCAGATTTCGAGATTGTTAACAGCCTATTGTGAAAACTTTCTCTAATCTGTACCAAGGCCGTTCTGAATCGGATACCCCCGAAAGGGCTTACACAGACACACCGAAGTGTACCCACGATTCAGTGAGTCGTTGGAGATCACCCCACGACTGTAGGGTATTCACAATACAAGAATCACTAGTTTGAGGCTTGTTTGGATCGAATAGAAGAGATTATAGAGTGAGAAAGTGGGAGCCTTTTAGAGAGAGAAAGTAACTTGTAATCTATTAGCTTGAAAGGTCCAACCCTTCCCTTGCAAGGGAAGGGGTATTTATACATACTACTTAATATGCCCCTAGTGGGCTGTGGAGAGAGCTGACAGAGGGTAAAGACCCGACCCACTCCACAATACTAATAATAATAACTATGCTACTACTAATATTACTGATAATCCTATGAGCTATGATGTGCTACTAAGTACTCGGGGTGACCGAGTCTTCAACTGAATATTTATATTCCTAACAATCTCCCCCTAAGGGAGGTCACCCCGGAAGTAATGTTCTGAATTCTAGCACTTCATCCTTGAATCTTGACTTCATAGCTCGTAGACCTTGATTCTTCAACGTCTAGAATCTTTGTGCCTTTAGCAGTGAACTTGCGATGACTGTTCTTTGTTTTGGATGATCTTTGAGTGTTCTTTGAAGTTATCATCCAACATGCGTCTTCAAGTCATCTTGTGGCTTCGTCATCATGAGAAGTTGTGATCTTGGAGCCTTCTTTGAGATCATCAGCCACTGAAAATCTCTGAGCTCATCCATTGTAGTAATGCCTCCATGTGATTTGTTGTGACCGTTGGGCTCACATGCACACACTTTTCTGGATCATGATAGCTATTATCAGAGTTGCGGAAGCTGTGTTGAAGGTCTTTTAGCTATCATGATGTCTTTAATAATGAGTTGGAAGTGTGAGCATGGAGTGTGGATTGACATGTCTCATACAGGAATCAGGAACCACCATCACCATCTTTATATGTACCTGAAATAAAACAGTTAGCAATAAAGTTGGAGAACGAATATGGCTTTGTCATTCGTTCGGTGTGGTTGGATTAACCTTCGGATCCGTGAGGACCGACCTGTGATCAGGTAGAATTCCCTTTAAAGAGAATTCTCCTTGACAGGAATTTCCAGCTTGTTGTAAAAGACTCATTCAATGAACTAACATTGGACTCGTCTTACAAGCATGTTCTCATACCGGAACGTCTCAAAGCAAACAACACGGTTGAGTGAATCAGTGAATTGAATACCCACTGATTGATGAGAAATAGATTAGAAAAATTACTCGCGTGTTACTGGATAAACAATTTTTATGTAACACGACGAGGGTTTTACACATTAAATCACATTTCTGTCATAAATACTTTTGTTTGAAAATTTTCACAATCAATGCGCTCGAAATTCATTTGATGAGCACATTGAAGGGTTTTCCAAAAGCATCCGTCAATCCATTTCCTGGAACAAGTTTGATTCAAATGTCAATCGCCCCATTGTTTCATTCCAGTTGTCACAGGTTTGATCCATGAAGGATCTCACATGTCACCCACCAAGAGCTCATTTGATGTTGGCTCTAGAAGGATTTCCATCTTCATTGTGATTACTTTAAGTATCACTCGGATGTTCTGGCAATACCACAAGGATAATGCGTAGGACTCTTCATATATATTTTCTTGCTTTTCACGGTGTATGAAACAGCAAGCATATTGGAAATGTGTCCTAATGAGATTAATTGATGATCTCTTGGCTCTAGACTCAATAGTGCATTTTGATTTAGTGATCGGAGGCTGGAGAGGACTGCCACCTTTTCAATATCATCTAACTCGGAGTGAGAGAGACGATAGCAATGTATTGATCTCCGTGACAAGTGAAACAAGAGTCCTTTGAGGGACCTTGAGTGGCTAGGGAGGGTTGTGCAGCGTATCACTGGGTCCATGATACTTTGTCTTCAATGTCAGCAATCAACTAAGTGATTCTGACAGCATATGTATTGACCCGGTTTCTGCCTAAGATGTAAGGAGGGCTTCTTTCTTTTCACCCTTTATCTTTACATTTCTTTTTCATTCTTCAACCCCTTCAGTGCTTACCGAGACTAGCTCCATCTCAGTCGGCACTCTTCCCTTATTCACTTTTCTCCTTTTTAATCATTCCTAAGGACTTCTATTCTAACTAGAGGATTGTCCCTGGGAAGATCCCTCCGGTTCTGGCTGGATCATGGGAACAAATACCTAACCTCACCATCCTTATAACTCCAATGCATTAAAATAAGATTGGTCGGTCTTTGGTATTCTTCCACAGTTGCCATCATAAATCATTCGCTCCCCCTCAATATGTGCATCGATATACGAAAAGGTTTAGCACATATGGGAGAGCCTACACTTGAGTTCCAAAAGATCACATTTTTATCAGAATTTCATATTTAAATCACATTCTCTCCCCCGATCAAAAATTTCAAACCATTTGAGATTTGTGATCCCAATTGATTTAAATATGTTTAGAAAATTTGGGAGAAAATGTGGTCAGGTTTAATATATTCTGATTACGAAGCATACAATGCTCCCCCTCAAACCAAGAGAGAGTGTCACTGCTGATGTTGCACAATGTTTTAAAAAGGTGTCCAAATTAGAACAAATAAACTCCCCCTCAATTAATGACCCGTTTTCTATTTAAAGAGCTGTAGTCATTCAATTGAGTGATAAGTATTTGTGAAATTTAAGTCCAGTTACCACCTTGTGAAATACCAAAACTCTCTTGAAGAATCATAGAACTGAAAGAGTTCATGGTGCAAAGAAGACTTCTCTTCTTATACGCGAAATGATGCACTGAACCGTACATCAAATCGGGGAAACATGGATATAAAGTAATCCATGCCCAGGTGAACATCACCCGGTTGGAGGAACAGCTGTCTTTTTGGTGACATGCTTTCCCCATTGTACAACACGGGTTGCAGTATGAAGTAACTGCAAGCCATTTAGACATGTTTTAACAATCCATTTTAACTTCTGCTCGAGCTTCATTTAAAGACCCGTGCCATTATTGAATGACATTTCTAAGTCCGTAAATGTTATCGATAAACAGAAGACATGCCTAGGTGAAACTATTTTTGGTATTTTCTATTTTTCTGATTTTTATGGTTTTTCTTGGTTTTAATATTTTTCTATATACAATTTTCTGGATCTATAATTTTCTATTTACAGTATGTTTTAAGATATGTACAAACTATATTATTCAGTTTAAGACGATGATGAAATGAATACCGAAATGAGGATACGTTCAGTATGTTGTAGAAATCTGTGGTCAATCATCTCTTAAACTTTCACCACCAAAGCTTTCGAGGCTCCTGAACAATTGACGGAACTTGAGCCTTCCCAATGTACAGCTTTGATAGCTTCCCCCCAAACCGACAATCTTCATACTGAGCAGATTCTAAGCTCTCTTTCAAGCTTACATAAGGTAAGCGTACAGCGGAAACCGTAGCAAACCACATTAAGTATTGCTGCTCCCTTTTAAGAATAATCATCGTGATTCTCCGTTCGGGGATCCTCAAATAGATCAGCAACGAATCATCTCACATTTGAATAATTCTTCTCACATTTCTTCCCGCTGAAGACTGAAGAAATGCCTACCAAAAGTATCCAGAGACCACTTTCCCCCAAGTAGTTGAAGAGATGCAGCCAGTCTCGATATATGAAGCCCAAAAACCCGAAGTACACACTCAATCCCATTAATGTAGTCGACATGATAACACCAAGACAGTACCATAATAGCTACTGAGTACCGGATGTACACATTTCCTTCAGTAGGATACCGACTAACCATAGGAACCATCATACAATTGTGTACCTCTTTTATCATCAGAAACTGACATTCTCTTCCCACACTTAGTTGGAATGACACACCAGAAAGAACGAGTTAGAACACTGATTTTCTCTGCGGTTATGACATTTGTCTTCCCGGAATAATCTTCAATTGAGAAGAAGTATAAAGCCCATCATGTGTACTCATTGTGCATTCAGATGTATGTCTCCTTCCCCCTTGCTGGTTTTGATACCTCAGAATCAGCAACACATTTTACGAACATATTCTTGAAATCTTGTGAGAAGAACAGCTTAGGCTCAAGTAGATCAAGTGAGAATTAACCGCTGCCGAAACCGTCTCTGACTATCTTTATCAACCCTCAAGTAGGCCTTATGATGAGATAACTGATGGAGCAAACCCGATATACCAAACTTGAGCCTGAAGATAGAATTCCCCATTCTTGTGACTTACGCTTGCACTAATGTTGGAAGAACGGTGTAGAGAATTAGTGCTCCAAGCAAATCTCTAAGTACTCAATACCCAACCAAGGTATGAGACATTAACACCTCTTATGATTATCCACAACGTCAACGGCGTGTGACACTGAGTACTACATCGTAACTCCTATAAGTGATAGTTACCCCGACTGCTGGTAACTAGATAACCTAAGTCTTCAACTTAAATCTTACGCACGAGCAAGTTATCATAGAAAGTCATGCATCCAACCAACCCCGACTTCAAGATAGGATAAGATCACGCCTTTGAGGAAGTCAACTTCAAACTCGAATAAGTGATACCTGATCAACTCCATGGTCACAATTAGATGCCCAGCTCAAGTGAGTGAACCAACAACCAAATGTACATCGAATCACTTGTTCACACATCTCCCCCTCAAAGATTGCATACGAGGATGCCATCTTTGATTGAACAAGTGCATATGAGGTTGGTCCACTGTTCACACATCTCCCCCTCAAAGATTGCATACGAGGATGCCATCTTTGATTTGAACAAGTGCATATGAGGTTGATCCACTGTTCACACTTCTCCCCCTCAAAGATTGCATACGAGGATGCCATTTTTGATTGAGTGAATAAACGTCCAATCGGATGGAAGTAGATCCACTTGATATCTGAATAAGCATGGAGCAAGTATGAAGCCTTTTGATGAGAATAGTCAGAAACATGGAGAGTCGTATGACCACTTCTCAAATCTCAATCACCAAGTAGTTTATTCACCTTTCTCCCCCTCAAAAATTGCATATGACTGTCAACTGCCATTTTTGATAGAGCAGGTGAATAAGAATATACTCCAATGTACGTTTATCTCCTTTGGTGACTGAATGAGCATTTGAAGAACATGAAGCTTGATGAGAATGGTCATAAATAAGAAGATTCCTCTTCTTCCGAAGATAAAGCGCACTCAAGCATACGCCTTTCTTTTCTTTTATGAACGGGGCCTGAAGAGATGTCAGCAGACGCCATTATTAAAACATTGAGACCCGAGGCTTGAACTGCATTGTTCAAACGTCATAGTCATTGAAGAACGAGGCCTGAACTGATGTGTACAGACGTCATAAATGATTCCCCTCATATGTTGTGAGCAGCCTGTGTCCAAATGTCAAAGGACGATCCGTACGACCTGCATTTGAAAACAGACGAACGAAGAGAATTTGGAGAGCCGGATCCCCAATTAAGGTTGGGTTCCAGTTGGTTAGTGCAAACAATCTTTGGGGCTGCTGAAACCATAGGTGCCTTGGTTTTAACAATAGGGGCAACACTAGTAGATGCAATGGACCTAGTTACGGGACATTGTGTATCTAAAGGGATAACTCTACCAGTAGGCTTCCATTCCTTAACAGGCACTACTCTAGGAATTGTAATCCTTGTTAAAGGGCAATGTTCCCCTAGTGTGAATTTTCGGCCCGTGGGCTTCCACTGAAAGCCCACATTGGTAAACATTTTCCCTGTAGGTTTCCAAGATTGCTTCATTTGTCTAGCTCTCCAAACTTTCCTAACTGGGGGTTTTTTGGACGACTTCAGAAATTTCATAACACATTTATCATGATTACACGAAATTATGCATTCATTACATGTTTTGCAAAGTGAATTTGGATTCGAATTATGATTCCTTTTGTTCAAATCTGACTTGTTGTTTCTCATGTGGTCTTCTACTTTCCTTTTAGGAACACTTTTAGCTAGTGAAATCCTAGAATTCTTTATGTTTCTCCTAGGTTTTGACTCGCTAGCTTTAGTGTCACTATTAACTCCTGTAGAAGGACTGATGGGAATCTTAGTCTTTTTCACTTCTAGTTGCTGAACATGTTTTGATGTGTTGGGATCTGAAGTTTCCAAGAATACCTCAAAGGTTACATGCTTGTTCTTAATTGTGGATGATGATGCAACTATTCTATCTCTTTGGTTGTGAGACTTAGGGCCCGTGCCAATGGCATATTCTAACTGTTCTTGGATCCTTTTTGTGAGGACGCAGGCATAACCTACTGCCTTATCGAGTGGTTTTCCTATTCTGTCCTCTTCCACAACCTCACGAAGAGTGTCAAGTCCATCCCTAAGGTGACAGAGATACATTTGATGGACAGGTCTGTTGTTTCTCATGGGAAATGGAATAGGCCCCACATCAACATCATGCATTTTACAAGCAGAGACCTTTGATGCAACACAATTACAAGTGGTACTTGGCATTTTACCTTTCACCCGAGCCTTAAGATTCTCAATTTCATTTGTCAAAGAGGTTATTTGATCATTGTGATTGCTTCTTGTAACTTTAATAGAATCATATAACTCTTTGAAATGTTGTTTAACCTTTGAATTTTCTTCTCGATAACACTCATTTTCATAATGTAACTTATTTATGGTGTTTTGATATTGAAAATTCTGAGAATCTGAAGACGAAGGTTTATTGGTGCCATACACTTCACACTTTTTGGATTTCAATTGGCCAATTTGGGCCCTCAGCAGTCGAATCGTGTTCGTGTGAGCTTGAATTGTCTCATCTCGTTTGCTTAATTCAAAATAAGTATCAAATTCAGGAGCATCCAAGGATGTCTTGTCATTTGATATTTTATGTTTTTCATTTAAATGTTGATGTTTCAATTGCAAATTAAGATATTCAACTTCTAATTTAGAAAAACGTTTAACCATATTCTCATGGTCATCATTTTGAATTTTTTCAAGCAATTTTAAATTCTCCCCCTCAAGCTCAACAACACGATTCTGGGTGACATTTAACGCAATAGCATACTCATTAAATTGACAAGCAGACAATGCAGAATCAGTGACAGTGTAAAATACATCTTGTGCAATACATTTAGCAATCAAGTTGTCGTTAGTAATGAGTATGTTTTTTCTTTCAATCTCTCGACTCTTAAGTTCTATTGCATATTCATTCACCTCACTTTCCATATCTTTAAACACTACTTCCATTTCTTTTATTTCGGCTTTAAGGGCAGTTTGCAACCCTTCAAAGTGTTCTTTAAGTAGTTTAAAGAATGGCATGACCTCAGTTAAGTAACACCTTTTTGCATGTTCAAAACACCTTTCCCCCTCAGTAATGCCAGTGGGTGTGATTCTCTTCTTACATGTTTTATCGAAATCAGCAAACAGTTGCCAAAGCACATATAAGCTAATAAAGGTTTTGCATTCAGTGGGAAGAGACAAAGGCACCAAATTCCTAGGTGTATTGGGAGGATACACCGTTATGGACGCCACTTTTCTAATGAGGGGGGTGTTGGCCTTAAGTTTTTCTACCTTAAGTTTTTCATTATCTTGTTTCCAAAATATCTGTTCAGGTGTTAACTTCTTTTGAGGAGCAAACACAGTCAAACGATTCTCCTCATAATAATCATGGGGTTTGATTATTATTCGTCTGGCTATGCACTCGGGATCCCTCATTTTCTCATTCATTCTTTCCTTTGTTCTCTCACTCATCTCCTCCTCCTCTTTAGTGTAGAGAAGCTCAGGCGGGTCATGATTAGGCATAAACATCACATTGGAATCATTTAATGCAGGTTGGGCTATCTTAGCAATCTCATGAATAGCTAATTTAGATCTACCTACATTGTTTTCACTATGCTTGTCACTTAACTTTCTGTGCTTATACATCATTTGAGCAGTCTGTCTGGTTTGGTCTTGTGTGTACAACTTATCTTCAAGCTTATTTTTTAACGTCTTGAGTCTAGAGAAATCATTTAAAAGTGTTGATTCTTTTTGTTTGAATTCTAGCTTAAGTGTATTAACACACTTTTGTGCTTCCTGTTTCTGTTTGACAGACTGTTCTAGCTGACTTTTCAAAGAACTCAACTCTAATTTTAATGTTTCTTCTCTTACTCTAGACTCTTTAATAAGTGTACTCATTTGACCTTCTAATTTCTGCTCTCGTTCATTAAGCTCAAACTTAGCACGTTGTTCATACATAGCCACTTGTTCTTTATAGATGTTAAGTCTAGTGATCAAGTTATCATCAGGGACAGGCAATTTGTACTCATGCAGCACATAATCATCATTTAGAACAGAAGATGCACAACTAGGTACAACAGACGCTTCGTTGTGATTCACATATTGTTCATATGGGATAACATCGCTATTTCCCATATTAGCAATATCTGACTCACCAACGTTTGTCTGTTGTACTTTGACGGGAATCTTTTGTTCATGCAACACATTATCATTATTAATGACAGAAGATACCCCATTAGGTTCAGCCGACGCTTCGTTGTGTTTCTCATGTTGCACGTTGTTCCTAGCAGTATCTGACTCAACAACGTTTGTTTGTGGCTGATGAAGCTTGTTTTCTTGAGAATTCGGGCACACAAAGTCTCTATTGGCACCAACATAGTCAAACACGTTTATCTGTCGAACATCTTTGGGAATCTTTTGTTTGTCAATCATGTTGTACAATTTGAGTATCTCTGATATAGCAGAATCTGAAGTATTTGACATGATATTAACGTGCACGAGATTTTACAATTCTATGATTTAAACCGAGAAATAGATTCTTTCGCGGGGTTTTACAAAATCAAGAATAAACCGTGAAATGATGCTTGATATGTGTTATGATGACTGTTGGATTGTTGCACTATTGTTAAGTTGTGATTTGGTTTGGTTGATGCAAGTTGTTACAGCGAAATTTTGGTCTGAAAACTTAGAAACTCAATAACTTCATTCTGGAGCGATTTCAGGCTTCGAAAGTTGGGTTGAAATTCAACGTGTCCTTCTCCTCGGTCTCACGGTCGTTTTGACAGGTGTTTCGCTGAAAACGGAGTTACGGTTCAAAAGTTATGGCCGTTTGAAGTTTTGACGTAAAAAGCCTAGACAAACCGCGTAGACACAAACCGAGTTCACGCTGGAGGGACAAACCGAGTAGGCACAAACCGAGTAAACTCCTCAGAGACAAACCGAGTCTACACAAACCGAGTACACGCTGGGGGACAAACCGAGTAGGCACAAACCGAGTAAAATCCTCAGAGACAAACCGAGTCTACACAAACCGAGTAGACTTTTAGAGACAAACCGCGTCTACACAAACCGAGTAAATTCTTTAGAGACAAACCGAGTCTACACAAACCGAGTACACGCAGGAGGGACAAACCGAGTAGGCACAAACCGAGTACGCGCAGCAGGGACAAACCGAGTAGACACAAACTTCTAAGCAGGTCGCTTTCACTGCCTTTTGTCTTTTTGCCTAAACAAGTAATAAGACAAACCGAATCTGCGAAATGACACAAACTGAGTCCAAGAATTCGTCCCAAGTGCACAAACCGCTGCCAAGAACACTTCAACAAATACCCACGAATTGTCCCAAAATCACCACACCGTTCTTAGATCTGTGAATCCAAACACCAAATACCACTCTAATACTATTCTTAAGCAAGAAAGTACAAAGTAAAACAACTTCTAATCACTAAACAAAGTACAAAATGAGATTTATGCTACTAATCAAACCGAACCAAAAAAAACTTAAAAACTACAAATCGAACCAAGAAAAAAAAACTTTAAGAGCTACACAAGTACACGGTAAAACAACTTCTAATCACTAAACAAAGCACACAATGAAATTTATGCTACTAATCAAACCGAATCCAAAAAAAAACTTAAAACTACAAATCGAACCAAGAAGAAAAACCTCAAAAACTACACAAATCCGTGAATACCAACTCTCATGGACCTAACCATGGCTCTTGATACCAATTGTAGGGTATTCACAATACAAGAATCACTAGTTTGAGGCTTGTTTGGATCGAATAGAAGAGATTATAGAGTGAGAAAGTGGGAGCCTTTTAGAGAGAGAAAGTAACTTGTAATCTATTAGCTTGAAAGGTCCAACCCTTCCCTTGCAAGGGAAGGGGTATTTATACATACTACTTAATATGCCCCTAGTGGGCTGTGGAGAGAGCTGACAGAGGGTAAAGACCCGACCCACTCCACAATACTAATAATAATAACTATGCTACTACTAATATTACTGATAATCATACGAGCTATGATGTGCTACTAAGTACTCGGGGTGACCGAGTCTTCAACTGAATATTTATATTCCTAACACCCCACGACTGTAGACAGTTTGAAGCACGTAACCATCATGATATAAGTGGCAAGATCCGTAGATCTCATTAAGACTCTTACAACTTGTGTCCCTTTTGGCGAACACAAGTGTATTATATTGGAAGTGTTCCTAAGAGATTTTTGATGAATCTCATGGCACTAGACTCAATAATGTGCGTTTTGGATTTTAGTAGTTGGAGGCATGGAGCAGATTGCCACCTTTTCAATATCAACACATCTCGGAGCGAGAGGCCGATAGATTATGCAGTGTTCTCCGTGAGAAATGAAACAAATATCTTTTAAGAGATATCTGAGTGGCTAGGAGGGGTGGTGCAGCGCGTCACTGGGTCCATGACGTCTTGTCTTCAATATCAGCATCAACTAAGTGAATACCGATAGCAGATGTATTGACTCGGTTTATGCCCTAAGTTTTCATGGAGGGCTATTTCTTTTCACCCTTTCATAAACTTTTCTTTTTAATTCTTCAACCCCTTCTTTCCCTTTCTCATTTACTCCTTTTTCAATCTTTCCTAAGGACTTCTAATTCTAATCTACTGGAATGGGTCCTTGGGTAGATTCCTCCGACTCTGGCGGATCATTGGACATAACCTAACCATAATCACCTTATTACTCCATGATTATCCTAGATTTGTTGATCACATTCCATAAAACCTTTTGTGAAAATCTCTCAAAGTGTTTATGAATAAACACATTTTAGTTAACACTTCGAGAGTTTAACATTTTCTGAAATACTCCCCCTTCACATGTGCTCATGCATTTTTTAAGATAAATTTGTACATGTTGGGTAGAGTTCGCACATTTTGAATTGATCGATTTTCAGTTGATATGACCTTTGCGAGACACGTTTACATCACTAGTTAGACTAGCTTGAAATTATTACCCGTCCCGGTCATATCAAAAGCGAATCTCTCGAATTGGTACATTCTACTCAGACAAGTCCTTTGCGAGACACGTTTACATCACTGGATAACCAGCTTGAAATTATTACCCATCCCGGATAAGTCTTTTCGATTACGGACATTTAATTTTCGTCAATTCGAGGGTTCAAATCTGAGTCTTTTTGTAGAGCTCTTTTGAGATTCAATCCACCATCTTTAAACTTTTGATCACATTTTAATCACGTCTTCTCCCCCTCAAAAATAGCATGTATTGATATTTTTGATATCAACTGTTTTAAATGAGAGCTTTTTGGAGAGATAGACGGATCACTTTAGCATGATTTGGAACAATTTATTTTTCTTTTTATACTCCACCTTAAATAAAGCATATTTTTTAAACATTTGAGTTTAAAATCAATTTAAGGGTATAGAGGGAGTTTTCTTTTTTGAAGAATCTTGAGCACAGAATTTGGAGAAAGATTTTGAAAAATCTTTATGAAAAATCTTGATCATGTGCTCAAGGATTCTTTGTTTTATTTTGCCATTAACAACACGAGTCCTGATCTGAAATAATCAGAAGTCATCATTGTAGCGCGGGTTTCGTACTGAAATATACGAAAGCCGTCATTTAAGTGCGGGTTTCGTACTGAAGTATACGAAAGCCACCATATAAGAAATTTTTGAGAAACGACATGTTTTAGAAAAATTTAAATGAACTCTCGCTCAAGCATCTGTACATGTCCGTATCATTGTTGAATGACATTTTTAGATACGTACAGAATATCGATTATACGAGAGACATGTTGTGAGAAGAATATATATATTTTTTTATATATTTGTTTTTGTATTTTTGAAATTTTTGTATTTTTGTATTTTGTTTTTGTTTGTTTTTCAAGTTTTGTATTTTCTTTTTGTTGGTATTTCAAATTTTGTATTTTCTTTTTTCAAAAAATATTTACAGCGAAGCTTTTTGAGATAAAATTCAAGAAGTTTCGAGAAGACTTTCTAACTCTTCGGGAGTTAGGCTTCGCATGCCAATTCATCGAACTAATATGCTTGGTCTTCGAGTGTTGCACTGGATTGCACGAGATGGCTATGGCACTTTTCGAATCACAATACATAGGTATGCGCTCGAAAGTAAAGTCATAATCTGTGAGTTGTGTCCTCATCCATAGAACTTGGGCACAACACGCAGATAGAGACACATACTCGGCTTCTGCAGTAGATAACGCCGTACAGTCTTGTTTACTTGATGACCAGCCTACTAGCTTTTCTCCCAAAAATTATGCTCCACCGGATGTACTTTTTGCTGTAACTTGGCAATCAGCATGGTCCGCATCTGAAAAATCTGTTAGTGTAAACTCTAAATCCTTCGGATACCAAAGTCCCATGTTAATGGTTCTTCGTAGGTGCCGAAAGATCCGTTTAACCTCTTGGAGGCGCAGTTCGGTAGACCTTGCCTGAAACCGTGCTAATAAACAGACAGCAAAATGTATATCGGGTCGACTAGTAGTTAAGTACATGAGAGAACCAATCATGCTCTGATATTTCTTCGGATCCATGAGTTTCCCATATAAATCAGCGCCTATTTTGGGTGAAGTGACCATTGGAGTACCAACAGAGTCACAATTTTCCATACCATGTTTTTTCAAAATCTCAATTATATATTTAAATTGATTTATAAAAATACCACGTGGGGATTGATGAATTTGTAAACCAGGAAAGAATTTTAATTCCCCCGTCATGGACATTTCAAATTTGCTTTTCATGAGATTTTCAAAATGTTTTGAATGTTTCAGATTAGTGGACCCGAAGATTATGTCGTCCATGTAAATCTGAAAAATCAAAATGTCATCTTTGAATTTTCTAGCAAACAAGGCGGGTCAATTGTTCCTTTGGTGAAATGATTTTGAAGTAGGAAAGATGATAACTCGTCATACCATGCCCTTGGGGTTTGTTTCAAACCATAGATAGCTTTCTTTAGCTTGTAGACGTAGTCTGGATGATCTTTGTCAACGAATCCGTCTGGCTGACTCACGTACACTTCTTCTTTCAGAGTTCCGTTCAGGAATGTTGTCTTGATATCCATCTGATAGACTGTGATGTTTTTGTGAGCTGCATATGCTAAGAAAATCCTTGGCTACTAGACGAGCTTTGTTGAGAATTACAGTCATCTCTTCATCCTTTTTGTTCTTCCATAACCACTTAAGATCAATGACAAGTTTGTCGATTGGTCTTGGCACAAAATCCCAAGTGTAATGTAATTGATATTGGAGAAGTTCTTCCTGCATCGCTTCAATCCAAGCATTATCTGCCATCGCTTCCCGAATGTTCTTTGGCTCTTTTAGACTGACTGAGCAGACATAGATGCACATATCGGAATCGGTGGTGAGCTGTTTTATCGTCTGAACTGGCCCTGAGGGTTCACCAATGACTTGTTCTATTGGATGGTCTTTTGTCCATTGTAACGTAGAAGGGTACCTTGGGTTTGACGAATGTGTGTTAGTTGGTTCATGTAACCGTGAAGATGATTCAGCAGAATCCGTTGCAAATGGGTTTTCGAATGGTTCTTCTTCTAACACAGCATCGTTTTGTTGTTGTTCTTCTTGAATTGGGGTATTGGGGTTTTGCTCATCAACTCTTGGTAAAACGATTTCAATTACTGGAGTTGCAGGAGTAGATGTTGATGATGTTGAGGGAGTTGGTAGCTTCGATTGTTGTTGATGCATCTTGCGGTGGTGGTGGTGGTTGATGTTGTTGAGCGGGTGCAGCGGAACGTTGTTGTGATGCATTTGTCGAAGCTCCACCATAGTATTCATCATACATAAACTCGAAAAAGTATCCAGTTCTTGATTTGTTGGTTTTTCAGTATTAGTTGACTGAGCTCCTTGGGGTACGAGTCCTGAACTAATATGTCCAGAAGTCTGACTGTTTGGTGCGGGTCCTAATCTGGTATGATTAGAAGCCATCGGGTTAAGCGCGGGTTCTAGAGCGAGTCTCTCAGAAGCCATCTGTGAAATCTCGTCAAATTTTACATTCATCGTCTCCATTATCCTCTTAGTTCTTCTATTATACACCCTAAATGCCCTCGAGTTTTCTAAATAACCAATGAAGATTCCAATATCACCCTTAGCTTTTAGCTTCCCCAGATCTTCTCTGTCGTTTCTAGGATAGCACAAAGCGGCAAATACATGAAGGTAAGAGATGTCGGGTTTTGTGTTGTTCACTAGCTCATATGGTGTTTTGTTGAATCTTGGATGGATTAGGGATCGGTTCTGAGTAAAACATGCAGTGGCAACAGCATTAGCCCATAAGAATAGCGGTGCACTAGAATAAATCAACATCGTGTGAGCAGCTTCCACAAGAGTTCTGTTTCTCCTTTCAACTACCCCGTTCTGCTGTGGAGTTCTAACAACTGATGTCTGGTGAGTGATTCCAGTATTTTCAAAATATGTTCTTAACTCCTGATTTGTGAATTATGTGCCATTGTCTGTTCTTATGATCCTAACTGGAGCTTGAAGTAGGACTTGAATTCGCTTCAGAATGGTGATGATGATGCCTAGTGCTTCGTCTTTTGATCTCAAAAACTTTACCCATGTATATCTTGAATAGTCATCGAGAATAAAAAGAATATACTTCTTCCCATTGATACTTTCAACTCTCATTGGGCCACATAAGTCCATATGCAACAGATGTAACTTGTCAACCGAACTGGGTACGGTTTTGGGTTTATAAGTTGCCCTTTTGCTTTTGCCTTGCTCATAGGATGGACATAAGTGATCTTTGGTGTATTTGAACTTTGGGAGACCGTTGACGATGTTGTCTTTGGCAAGTTTTGTTAAGGTGTCGAAGTTGAGATGGGATAATCGTCTGTGCCACAACCAGGACTTTGTTTCGCAAGCTCTTGTCATGAGACAAATTAGTGATGAAGAGGCCATTTGGTTTATGTCGATAACATAGAGATTGGTGCCATAATTTCCGGTTAAGAGATCATCTCCAATCAAATTTCTAACGAAGCAAGTGTTTCTCCTAAAAGCAACCTCTAAATCTGCATCGCAAAATTGCCCGACTGAAAACAGATTGTGCCCCAACCCTTCGACGTAGTAAACCCGAGTGATTAAGAAGTTTCCAAACTGAAGATCTCCATAACCCAGAATAGCTGCTGCATGATCATTTCCAAACCGAACAGTTCCCATGAACTTCAATACAAAGTTAATCAGCAGCTTCAGATTCCCGATCATGTACTTGGAGCAACCCGAGTCGACGATCCAAAGACATATTTGATAACCTGCCAATAACAGAATATTGTGCATTTGGAAACCATTTATCATTTGGTTCCATGGGGTTAGGGGTAACAGACGAATCACATTCATAGACGGTTTTTACTGGTTCTTTTGGAGCCTTTAATTTACCATTTACTAAAGTGAATTCTCTACCCATTGGTATCCATATGCACAACTTAAGATAGTTCCTAGTCAATATTCTACTAGTGGTTGTCCTAGATTTTTCAATTATTCTTTGAATATATCTAGTCTTAGCACTAGTTATTGAAGGAACATCTTTCTGTTCAGTTATTGTATGCACATTCACATTATTAGAAACAATATCATCACAAACATTTTCAGATAACGATTTCTTGCACATTAAACAAACAGAGTCATTACATGTACTCGAAACAGTACTCTTAACATTACATCCAGATGACATATGTTTCTTATTCGAAAGCGATAAATTCCTAGGGTGTTCTTCTACTTCTTCCGTTTTATTCTTGCATTCACTCTCAGAGATAGGCGAGACTCTATTGTTCCTTCTATTGCTCCTAGGCTTTAGTCTGCTGCTCCTAGAGGTACTTTCTACTCCTGTAGAAGGTAAGGCACACACATTAGGATTTATCTTGTTGTTATTTGAATTTGTTTTAGCATTCCTAGTCTCATTAGGATTATTTTTCACATTTTTTTCTATCGCCCTATATGTTTGAGATGTAGAGGCAGACGCAGTAGTGGGACTAATCCTATAAAGGCCAGGTGCTATCACATTTGACATTTTTGGTTTTGCAACCTTAATTTTCTCACCCTTCCCTTTTTGACTCTCCAACTGAGACTTCAATTGATCATTTTGCTCTTTCATGTTTTTGTAAGCACGTTCATACGACAATTTGTCATACTTGCATTCTTCCTTTTTCCGATCAAGTTGTTTAAAATATGTTACATTTTCCTTTTCAAGCTTAGCAAGCGTATTTTCATATTTTAAAACAATTTTAGAAGTCTCAGCTCGAAGTCTTTCATCGTCTTCCACAGAATATGTTTGATAAATAATGGACATAATATCGGTCGACAGAGCTACTTCGAAGAGAGTGTCATTGTGTTTTCCAAAACTTTGATGTGTTCAATGTTTTCATTAGCTTCCTTCACCAGGGATTTGTGATCCTTGGCAAAGTCGGCTGTTTCTTTTAAAATTGCATTTTCAACATGGATTACTCTTGAATGAATTGCAGTAAATGTAGGAGTAATTTCTATTTCAAACATCTTTTTCTGTTCTGTATGAAAACTTGAATACCAGTCGTTGAATTTAATATTTGTTTTGGATGCCACAATCATTTGAAGCATTTCAACTCTCTTTTTAAGATCATCCAAATATCGTCTAGCGTCACTTGTGTTAAAAAGGCAACTAGAGGACATTTGTTCAATGTTAGAAAGATGTTTTGAAACAACTTTTCGTTTTGAAACAACAACTGGTTTTTTGAAAAACATTGGTGACTCTTTTTGAACAAGATGTACTCCAGAAATTGTGTTAAGCTTGTTATAATCAATTGGTTTAATTTATGGGTTCATTTGTCTCATTTTGTTTCTACTCTCTTCGGTAAGCTCAATCATTTCATAAGAATCCCAAACCTCGGGAGGATCATGTTTATCATTTGCACACTACCATTATATAACACATTCTGTTATTTCTGAGCTTTCATGAGATGATAATGGTTTTCACAACCGATAGCCATTTTCTTCATTGTATGTAAAAGCGGGTTTGGATCTTTAATTAGCATATTAATTGTTTGACTAGAATGACCTGTTTTTACAAGCAAATTTTCCAACTTTTTAATGTTTTCTTGTTTCTCAATGATTTCTTCAAGAAGATCATTTTCCCATTTTGAAAAGCTAGCATTCAACTCTTTCTTTTCTTTTTCAAGATCAGAACAAGTTGGTTTTTGTTTAGAAAGTTGGTTGGTTAATTCTGAAATTTCCGTGTTTAAGGATTTTATTTTCATGTTCAAATTAACATCAAGTGTGTCAAATTTGATTTGCAAATGTTTTTCTCTTAAAACAGAATCTCTATAACCAATTTCTTGTTCTGACTGTCATTTGTTATGAAATTCAAAACCTTGTTCATTTACCTTATATCTCTCAAGCTCAGTGGTTAATTTTTCATTCGCGGCCTTAACATCGCGATTGATCTTTTTGACCTTTTCAATTTCAATACTACAGTTGCTCAATAATGATTCAAATGACGCACGTGTTTCCTCATCATTCTCAGTATACTATGACTCGAAGCCTCCATTAGGATCCATATCTGGAGTTGCCAAATTAATATTGCTACAACTTGGCGTATCCATATATGTATCATAAGTGGGTGCTGGATTCGTAGGATGCTGTTCATTCTGAGGTGACATATCAAATATTTCATTATTGTGACATGTAGCATATTGTGGTACCTCAGATACTGCATTGACATCATAAGCAGGGGGTGCTTCAGAATCCGCTTCCTGAAGGTTTGCCATGAAAATGCAGTTGGCATCGATATCCTCAAGGTCTTCCATATCATCCATAAGAGCCATGAAGTCATGTTCTTCTGCATTCAACTGTAACCCTGCCTTTTCCTTCTGAGCTAACAGCACTGCTTTCTACAGATAGTCAAGATCTTTCTTTTTGCGCCTGGTAAGACAGTTCCTTGCCATATGACCGACTCCCTGACAGTTGAAACACTTTATCAAATTACCCATCTGATTACCCTGATTCACATTTCCAATATTCCCAGCAACTGGAGCAACATTCCAAAACTGATTACCACCATTCTGATTCCCAACATTCTGACCCCTTTGATTTCCAACAACTTGACCCATCTGATTCCCTACATACTGCCCTTCATTACCCATCTGAAACCTTGTAGCATATCCTTGCTGATTCCCATAAACTCCAACCATTTGTCCTTGATGACCCATGTTGAAACTCGGTTGTGCAATCTGCCTGTTGCGAGTATTCGAAGAAATCCTTTGGTTGTTGTTAGTTGGAGTGGAATAGCGTCCTTGGAATACCTTTGATAGAAGAGTAAATGCTTGAGTCAAAGCAGCACCATCATCGTTGTCAGTGAAATCTGGTTCTTGGTATTGTGGGTATTGTTGTTGTGGGATGACTTGTTGTTGTTGTGGGTAGAATTGTTGTTGTGGTATGACAGCAGTGTGTGTAGCATATTGTTGTTGCATGTAGTTCTGAATGGGAGATGATGATGATGGTTGTGTATTCACTGTTATAGGTGTTGGTGATTGAACAAGTAATGCAAGAGGATCATGTTGCTTTGCAAACTTCTCTTTCCTGACTTCATCGGCCTCTTTCTGGTTTTGCTTTAGGAAATCATAGAGCTTATCATAGTTCACCTCATGAAGGTTCTTTGTTTGGTTAACAATTGTGACATACCGTCCCCATTCTTCTGGTAGATTATTGATGAACTTGATGTTTTGGACAATTGGTTTTGGTGTCAACTTGTTTCTGAATGAGCTCATTCATTAAGGTGCAAAACCTGGTGTAGTAAGATTTAATTGGTTTAGCTGGAGTGGATGTGAACTTCTCCCATTCAGTTAGAAGCTTGTTTTCAACATCTTGTTGTCCAATTTCTTTGCCATGACAAAGCCTTCTAACTCGTTCCCACATATCGTAAGCAGTTTCACAACTGTCAACAGCAGCAAATATTTCTCGTTGTAAACCAAGTTGAATTAAGTTCATTGCTAAGTCATCAGCTTCAATTTGCTTCCAATCCTCTGCTATATATTCCTTTTCTTTTTGATCACGAAAGGACGGTGGAATGGGAGGTGTTGCATTTGGATCACCAGCTACTTGAATCTAACGAGGCTTGAATGGTCCTTTATGGATGGAGTTGAGCAGGAGTCTACCTTGACCCTGAGGTTTGGTTTTGATATATCGAATCATACGACTCGTCCATGGAACATAACCACCTTTTTCAAGCATTGGAGGACGGTTTTCTGCACCGGCTGCATGGATGTCTTGTTGAGTTGCCATTGATGATGTTGTATGATAAAGTTGAATCAGGATCGTTGCAACGAAATAGGAGTTGTGGTTGATGAAGGTTAAACTCAGTTGTTGTTGTGAAGTTTAGGTCCTTTGTTGAAGATTGTTTGAAGTTACTTGCAAGAATTTAGATAAGCTATGACAATTTAGATAAACGTAGCAAATTAAATAAAGTTACTAAATTTGACAAGACTATAATTTAGACAAGATCAAAAGTTTACAAATTCGACAAAGTTATGTATATTACAATTTAGATAAAATGACAATTTCTATAGAAATCTTAATTTAGACAAAATTTATACAAATTTTGGCAAAATTTCAATTTATATAGAAATATGCAATTTATATAAATTTGCAATTTATATAAAAGATCTAACTAATTTATACAAATTAGTAGATATATCCCTTGTCGAAGTATTTGTCACACTTACACAAGTGAGAGAATACAGAGTTCACGTTCGATGTTGTAGAAATTAAGCACGAATCAAATTTATAAAAGTTATGTAAGTTGCTAAGATTTTCTAATAATTGCGATAGAACACCAAATGACAATTGCGAAAGGATGCCTCTTGAAAATTGCGATAGAAATCGCTAGACAATTGTGATAGAACAATTTCTATAGAACAATTGCGATAGAATGCTCTTGACAATTGCGATAGAACACTTTGGACAATTGCGATAGACTCACTTGGGCAGAATTGCGATAAGAAATGTTGACCAACAATTGCGAAAGGTTTGGCCTTGTGGAACAATTGTGATAGAAAGCTCCCCAAAGCAGAATTGTGATAAAACACAAGGATCTGATTTGCGATAAGAGTCACAATTTCTATAAGTTCCACAATTCCTATAGAAATTATACAATTTCTATAGAATTCACAATTCCTATAAACCCTCTTTTATAGAAATTCTTATACACAAGAATTCCTATAAACCCCTTTTTATCTAAATTCTTATACAAGAAAATAGATATTTTTCAAGTCGATGGAGCTCACTTTTTATCAAACTTCTTATACAAGAAATTGATAAAAATCCAATTCAATGAAGATTCGAACCACAACTTTTGTAGCCCCTTTTATTCCGATCAAAGCACTTCAAACTCTCGAACAAACTAATAAAGTTAAAACCTTTTGACGCCAATATTATGTTTAGACCACTTTTTCGACAAAAAGATTAAAACTTTTTCACCAAAACTTACAAAATAACTCGTAGCAACAATAAAGCTACAACCTTTTTTGCTTAAACTTGCTAACCTTCTCGAAAAACACTCAAAGCTATAACCTTGAACCTTAAATACCACGTAAAACACTAAAAAGCTACAACCTTTTTCTTTTAAACTCGCGTAAAGATCAAAGAAAACACTAAAAGTACACGTTTTATATAAGAAGACACAACTTTTAAGCTTAGTTTGATCAAAAACGAAACACAACTAACTCCTAACTCGTTGTATGGCGTATTAATACCACTTGTAAAGCTATAAATCCTACCTTTATCACACAACTAAACAATTATATATAATACGTGACACTCAAGGAACTAGAGAAGAAATATAGATGAAAGAGATGTGGATCATATGGTATGAATTTAAACCGAATGTATATTAAACTTGGAAAGTAAAATTACAAACACATACTTAGAGCTCACATACACTCTCACCTATAATCTACTATTAGGCACACATGATTTGAGGTGAGAGTGTGATATATATAGCAAAGGGGGTGACGCCCTAATGCTTCTATGGGCTTTCGGTTGGGCCTTTTTCACATGGATTGGACATGTGCTATTTCTAGTATTACATGGACCTATTACACACTTAGTTACATAATAAAGTCTAACTGAGCCCTTGACATTTTATACTTAACGACACTAGTACAAAGTTTTTATGTTGGAAATGACCATTACTTTTTAAATTAATCCTAACAAAAGAAGAAAGCTCTAATAGAGCAGGAGAAAAGTTAGAAAAGAAGAGTAGCAAAAAGCAAAAGTCTGAGCAAAAGGCAGAAGCATAGCATAAGGCAGAGCAAGAGCAGGTTTATGAACAAGAAAAGCCAGAGCAAGTTGAATTTGATGATGATGTAGAAAAGATGCAAGCTCACACAGAGACTTGCATTAGTAACTAAAGAAGAAGCCATGGATGTAGAGCCTCTAAGTGTCAAACAACCAAATGTTGCTTTTACTTCAGGATTACATGGGAAGACAGCATATTGGGATATCAAGAGGTATGATGGTTCATCTGTGAGGTTTGTTAGCTTTCTACAAATGGTTCATCACTTTGATAGAGAAGATATGGTGACTTTATTGAGGCTGTACAAAGACAAGTTTGGTTATGATAGACCAGAACAAATTTATGATAGAGTCATCTGGAATTATTTGAAAGTGATGTTTGAACCACATCATGAGGATGAGGAGTGGAGAACTCTAAGGCACAACACAATTCTACAATGGAAAATTTATCTGTCCTGTGGCTTTGGATGTAGATGGTATGACAATCTACATGCTTGTAGAGAATGGTTATCCTCTACAATATAACAAGGCCATTGTACATCAAATGCTGCATGGAAAAAGAAGACTGCAAATCCAGTATCCTTATGATAAAATGGCATATCAACTGCTCAAGAAGATGAAAAAGTATCTAGGACCCAAGGACAAGAAATAGACTTAATTGTTTGGAAGCATCCTCTTAGTGTTTGTTCAAGCTTAGATTGAAACTTGATGATTTTGAGAGAAAATATCAAGTTTAGGGGAGGATTGTTGGGTTTTAGACTGCTGCTAGAGTTATTGCTGCTTGCATAGTTAAGGCTGCTAATGGGAAATGCTCTAAGTCATTACTGCTGCTAGTAGAAAAGGTTACAACTGCTTGTGTATTTTACTACTGCTAGTGTTGCTGAAGATGTTCAAGAAAATACACTAAGTGTTTACTACTGCTAGACTTAAATGTTACTGTTGCCAGTTCAGAGTTACAACTGCTTTTAGAGTTACCGCTGCTGAAGTTGACGGTAAATACTCTAAGTAGTTAGTGCTGCTAGAAGAAAAGTTAGTACTGCTAGTACTAAACTTACTACTGCTGAAGTTAAGACTGCTAGAGTTAGGGATACAACTGCTAGTATGTTTAGTTATTACTGCTTATGAGATAAGTATGTATAGTCAGTTAGATAAATATAGAAAAGATTCTTTTAAAGTTTATCTTGTATAGAAAGTAGTTGTAAGCCGACTAGAACTCCTTAGTCTATAAAAGGAGGTCCTAGGGCATAGAGATATATACATGATTCATATGTGATTCTTTAGAGAACTTCAAGGTTGTAAACCCTACCACTTTTGAGTATTCATATTATTAATAATATTGAAGTGATTTGTTTGATATTGGTTGTTAAATTCTTCTTAAGATTAAAGTTTAGATTCCGCATAAACTTTAATATACTCTAAGACAGTTTCTACATAAGTTGTATTGGATTTATTCAATATTACTTAACCTTTACAAGCTAAGGGAATTCGATCAAGTATTCAACTGGGATCAACACAGTCTACTATTTTATTGTTTACTGCCATATTACAATTCTTCTAAGTATTGAAGAGTAGATTCCGCATACTCTTTGATATCATTCAAAGTTTCTAATACAAGCTCAAGTGTTTGGGATCAACAAGTGGTATCAGAGCTTAGTTTCTGAAACTTTGATCTAGAAGAAACATACCAGAAGAATTCTCTATTTTCACTGAAGCAATGGATCTTGAAACTACTCATACAAATACCACTGCTAAACTGCCTATTCTAAAGCAGGGTGACTATTAATTCTTATAATGATCCTTTATCATACACAACAATATGAGAATTATAGAAGATTAGAAGAAAGAAAGAGATGGTCACTTCTTAGAGATTAGATTAAGAGAGAAAGAATAAGAGATACAAAGATGAATACCCCTTGAAGCAACACCCTTAAATGAGGAGGGTGAAGGGTATTTATAGTTTTGAGAGATGGATGGGCTTGGACTTGGGTGGGCTTTTACATGGGCTCTTTTAAACACTAAACATAACCTATTAGCTTAAGTCCAAGCCCATTAATTAACTTAACTAACTCAAACAATGACACATTAAATAAACTATTACAAAGACAAATGACCATCACTTTAAAATAAATCCTAACAATCTCCCCCTAAGGGATGGTCATTCAAATGATGCTCCATGTGAGATGGTCTTTCGTCTTCAATGTCTTTGAGCTTTGAGTGTCGTTGAATAGCAGTCTTTGTTTTTGGTTCCTTCATGCTATGTGATCTTCAAAGTATCGTCTTTGAGGTTGTTCTTGCCTTCGATCAGCATCTTCATGTGATTATGACGTCGTGACCTCCAACATACCCATACATCTTGGACATTATACTTATGCTAACAATCTCCCCTTATCATTCATCATTTGATATATGAACTTGTTCTTGACATATTGATTAGCCTTTTGACTTTGACGTTACACTCTGTCTTTAACTTGATTCTTTTGTCTTGAACTTTTACACTTGAGCTTTGTTGGAGATGTTCTTCATAAGTATGAGTATGCTGAGGTGAAGATGATTGATGTATGTGGTGATGGTTAATGGATGTTTATAGGTAGCTGCATAAAACCATTAGTAATAATCATCCAGCGTTTACAGGTTAAGACTTTGAGATTGTCAACAGCATAGTGTGAAGACTTTCTCTAATCCTTCCCCAGGCCGTTCTGAACCGGATACCCCCGAGAGGGCTTACACGGACACACCGAAGTGCACCCACGATTCAGTGAGTCGCTGGAGATCACCCCACGACTGTAGACCATTTGAAGCATAGAAACCATCATGATATAACTGGCAAGATCCTTGGATCTCATTAAGACTCTTACAACTTGTGTCCTTTTTGACGAACACAAGTGTATCATTTTGGAAGTGTTCCTAACGAGATATTTTGATGAATCTCGTGGCTCTAGACTCTATTGTGCGTTTTGGTTTTTAGTCGTCGGAGGCATGGAGCAGAGTGCCACCTTTTCAATATCAACACATCTCGGAATGAGAGGCCGATAGAATATGCAGTGTTCTCCGTGAGAAATGAAACAAATATCTTTTGAGAGATATCTGAGTGGCTAGGAGGGGTGGTGCAGTGCGTCACTGGGTCCATGACGTCTTGTCTTCAATATCAGTATCACCTTAAGTGAATACCGATAGCAGATGTATTGACCCGGTTTCTGCTCTAAGTTTTCATGGAGGGCTATTTCTTTTCACCCTTACATTAAACTTTTCTTTTTAATTCTTCAACCCCTTCTTTCCCTTTCTCATTTACTCCTTTTTTCAATCATACCTAAGGACTTCTAATTCTAAACTATTGGATTTGTCCTTGGGTAGATCCCTCCGGCTCTGGCGGATCATAGGACGGTTTTTCCTAACCTTAGTCACCTTATAACTCCATGACTATCCTAGATTTGCCATAAAACCTTTTTCTGAAAATCTCTCAAAGTGTTTATGAATAAACACATTTTGTTGACACTTCGAGAGTTTTGCATTTTCTGAAATACTCCCCCTTCACATGTGCTCATGCATTTTTAACTAAAATTGCACATGTTGGGTAGAGTTCGCACATTTTGAATTGATCGACTTTCATTGAACATGACCTTTGCGAGACACGCTTACATTACTAGTTAGACTAGCTTGAAATTATTACCCGTCCCGGTCATATTCAAAGATCATCTCTCGAATTGGTACATTCTACTCAGACAAGTCCTTTGCGAGACACGTTTACATTACTGGAAAACCAGCTTGAAATTATTACCCGTCCCGGACAAGTCTTTTCGATAACGGACATCAAGTTTCGTCAATTCGAGGGTTAGAATTGAGTTTGTCTGGAGAGCATACTTTGAGATTCCACGAACTTTAAACCTTTTGATCACATTTTAATCACGTCTTCTCCCCCTCAAAAATAGCATGCAATGATATTTTTGATATCAACTGATTAAAATGAAACTTTTTTTTGGAGAGAAAGAAGGATTATAGCATGAGATAGGAACATTTTTTTTTTTTTTGAATTTTTATACTCCCCCTTAAATAAAGCATGATTTATCTTGTTTTGGAGGGAGTTATCTTGAGCACTTTATGAAAGATTTAGAAAAATCTTTTTGAAAAATCTTGAGGAATATGTGCTCAAAATAGAGAAGATTTTGAAAATCTTTGAAGATATGGTAGGGAAAGTATCTTCATTTGTTTTTAGGATAAGTGTTTGAAAAAGAGATTGGTTTTGCACAACACTTTCCTTTATTTAAAGTTCGGGTTGTAAGCTGAAATACTTACAAGCCATTGATATTTTTAGGATAAGTGCTCTGAAAGATTTTGAATAAGCACTTTCCTTTCTTTGAGGCGCGGGTCCTAATCCGATATGATTAGAAGCCATTGGGTTAAGCGCGGGTTCTGGAGTGAGTCTCTCAGAAGCCATTGGGTTAAGCACGGGTTCTGGAGTGAGTCTCTCAGAAGCCATCGAGAGAAGAAATTTTGAGAAACGACATGTTTTGAAAACATTTAAATGAACTCTCGCTCAAGCATCTGTACATGCCCGTATCATTGTTGAATGACATTTCTAGGTACGTACAAAATATCGATTATACGAGAGACATGCCGGAGAAGAATATTTTTGAATTTTATATTTTATATTGTTTTTGTCTTTTTGGAAATTTTCTATTTTTATATTTTGCTTTTGTTGGTTTTTCAAATTTTGTATTTTGTTTTTGATTTTTTCTAAAAAAAATGTATTCACAAAGAAGAATTAAGTATGAACAAGTAGAAGTGGAGTTAAGAGAGGAATAAGACCAGGATTTCCAAATGCGATGTTGGCATAGAGTTCTTCTTTTCCACATTGGTTGTATGAACCATCTGCACTTTCACAAGTTCCTGCATTCACAAAATCCACAAAAGAAGAATATGCACAAATAGTAGTGTTAGCAGCACATGAATCATCACTCTGAGGGTGTTCACTATCAATGGTTGTAGTGGTTTCTACTTTCGTATCCTGATGATTTTCACTACTACTTGTTGTGGTGCGACTATCAAGAATCTTTCCTGTGGGAATCCATCTAAGACCGATTGTTTTAAAAACTTTTCCCGTGGGAATCCACCTAAGGCAGGATCTAGGAGTTGTTTTCTTTTCAGATACAACGAAAGTCTCATTTTGAGAAAAACTACGTCCTGTAGGGATCCACTTGGTAGAATTCTTAGCTTTATGCTTCTTATCAACGGGTGTGTTTCTATTTGGTGTCTTAGAGGATTGTGCCTTAGCACGTAAATTTGTTTTCTTGATATACTGTGCCACACATGCATCATGATTAGCTGAAAAGACACATTTTTGACATGTAGGACAGACAAATTCAACATTCTTGTTCAAAACAGCAACCTTAACTTTGTCACTACAGTCATTTGAAGCTTGTTTTCTGTTCGAAGAGGAATTCTTAGTGTTGCATTCTACTTGTTTAACATTTTCTTTTTTGCAACTACTCTTAGATGCAGGCCAATCCCTAGTCTTTTGTTGAGAGTTCCTATGTAGTGGTTTACAACTACTAGCAGTGCCTTGTAATGTTGTAGAATTCATCACCGTAGACGGTGTTCCTAAAATTCCATCTTTTCGAATCTGTGCCTTTTTCCTAGCTTTTTCTAGATAGGAATTGTGGACCATGTAGTTTGAACCTACAGATTCTTTAACAGTATTTGTGGTCACATTTGGTGAGCTATTCCTGGAGGCACACACATTAGGATTCAACTTGTTGTCCTTTGAATTTGTAGTAGCATTCCTAGACTCTTTTGGATTATCTTTTGCACTTTTGTCTATCGCCCTATGTGATTGAGATGTAGAGGCAGACGCAGTAGTGGGACTAATCCTATTAAGGTCAGGTGCTATCACATTTGAGTTTTCGACAACAGCTTTTCCTTTTCCTTTCGCAGTAAACTTGGGCAAGGGTGTTGGAGTGACTGGTTTTGTCAAATCAATTATCACATCAGCTTTCGAAACATTTTGAGAAATTGATATTTTTGGTTTTACAACCGGTTTGTCCGAAGTTGATGGTTTTGCAAACTTAGTTTCCTCACCCTTCCCTTTTTGACTTTCAATCTGAGACTTCAAAAGATCAATTTGTTTTTGCATTTCTTTGTAAGAACGCTCATACGACAATTTGTCATACTTGCATTCTTCTTTTTTCTGATCAAGTTGTTTAAAATATGTTACATTTTGTGTTTCAAGCTTAAGAAGCGCCTTTTCATATTTTGAAACAATTTCGGAAGTCTCAGCTCGAAGTCTTTCATCATCTTCGACAGAATACATTTGATAAATAATGGACATGATATCAGTTGAAAGAGCTTCTTCAGAGAGTGAGTCATTTTGTTTTTCCAAAACTTTGATTTTTTCAATGTTTTCATTGGCTTCAAGTACCAAGGATGTGTGGTCCTTGACAAATTCAGTTACTTCTTTGATAATTGCGTTCTCAACATGAATTGCTCTTGCATGTATGCCAGATACAATGGGAGTAATTTCTGTTTCGAACATCTTTTTCTGTTCAGTTTCAAAACTTTTGAACCAATCGTTGATTTTAGCATTTGTTTTGGTTGCCACAACATCTTGAAGCATTTCAACTCTCCTTTTAAGATCGGCTAAAAATATTCTAGCTTCACTTTTGGAAGTGTCGTTAGAGTACATTTGTTCGATGTTAGAAAGGTGTTTTGAAACAACTTTGAATTTTGAGGCAGCCACTGGTTTTTTGAAAAACAAAGGTGACTCCTTTTTAACAAGATGAACACCAGCAAGTTTGTTAGCTTTATTATAATCAATTGGTTTGATTTCTCTGTTCAATTGTCTCATTTTGTTTCGACTCTCTTTCGTAAGCTCAATCGTTTCATGCGAATCATAACAAGCAGGTGGATCATGCACATCATTTATAAGATTACCATTAAATAGCACATTCTGTTTTTGCTGAGCTTTCTTGAGATAACAAGGGTTTTCACAACCGAGAGCCATTTTCTTTCTTGTATATAAAATCGGGTTTTTGTCATTAATTAACATATTAATCGTTTGAGTTGAATGACCCGTTTTTACAAGAATTTCTTCCAACTTTTTAATTGTTTCCTGTTTATCAAGGACTTCATCAAGAAGTTCATCTTCTCGTTTTGAAAACTTTGAATGCAACTCGTTCTTTTCTTTTTCAAGATCAGAACAAATTGATTTTTGTTTAGAAAGTTGGTTGGTTAGATCAGAAATTTCTGCTTTTAGGGATTTAATTTGCATGTTCAGTTTAACATCAAGAGTGTCGTATTTGATTTGCAAATGTTTTTCCCTTGAAACAGAATCACTGTAACCATTTTCAAGTTCTGACAGTCGTTTGTGGTGAAATTCAAAAGCTTTTTCGTTCACCTTGTATCTCTCAAGCTCAGTGGTCAATTTTTCATTAGCGGCCTTAACATCGCTATTGATCTTTTTGACCTTTCAATTTCAATACGACAATTATTCAGTAATGATTCAAATAAAGCACGAGTTTCCTCATCATTAGCATCATTTTGTGCAACTTGAACTTCGTTAGGATTCATATCTGGAGATGCCAAATTAATATTGCTACAATTTGGCGAGTCCATATATGTATCATAAGTTGGTTCGAGAGGCACAGAATGTGGCTTTTGTTGAGCAAACGGATTAACCTCATTACTTGAAATTGATGTCTCATGGAGTGGTTCTTTGTCATAAGTAGGAGGAATGTCAAACTTGTTGCATGTTGTTTCTTGCTGAATATCCATATATTCAGAGATGCCATTGACTTCTGTAGAATTATCGTTAACGCTTGTTGTAACCATGAAGTTGTATTCCTCATCAGTCAAAGGTATTCCCGAATCTTCCTTTTTGGCTAGCATCAACATGTACTGAATCTTTTCTACCTTATCCATTGCATTGACATTTCCAGCTCTACCTATGTCACTCCTTTGGGTTGCGGAAGAAGTCATGAAGCAATAATTCTCATTATGATTGACCCCATTCTGATTCACAAACTGATCTATTTGAATTCTCGTATTCTGCCCAGCATATTGAATTTGATTCCCCATTAGAATACCCGTAGCATTTCCTTGCTGATTCCCGATAACGTCAACCATTTGTCCTTCTTGACCCATATATAACTGCGTATTGTCAGTGTACGGTGAATTCCATTGGTTGTTGTTATGTGGTGGGATGTTTAATGCTTTGGTGATTAATGCAAACGCATGTGCCAAATCAGTTGCGGAATTGTTTTGGTGAGCGGCCATTGATGAAGTTGTATGATAAAGATGATGTTGGATCGGTTAAAGAACTAGGATACGGTTGGTTACTGTTCACGAGTTTCGTATGGTTTGAAAATTATTATTACCTTTTTTTTTTTTTCTTTTTTTTTTTTTTTAAGAATTCACAAAAGATTATAACTAACTTTTATTATTTGCAAACACGTCGTGTGTGAGATTGTAAACACACGTTAAAAGATCTTTAATTCACCTCAAAAGCAACCACGTCTTAGACAACTTAATAAAATCTAACGTATCGAACTTATAATTTAGAACAAAAACACAGCACATGTAAAATATTATATTATAAAAAGGTTTATTCGGCTTCACCAGACAGACTCGTGCTTCAATATTATATTATAAAAAAGAGAACCACACGTCACATACTTATAATACACGTACATTTAACATGCAAATACACGTATATTGTAGCATCTTTGAATTAGGATAGCAACACACGTTCTGAAACACACGTCAAACACACATGGAAAACAAACACAGTATCTCATGCACACACGTATATATAACACCACATGCAAACTTACGAAAAAGGCAAAAGTGGATGTAATCTATATATAGTAATGCAACTTTTAATACTTTTGAAGTTGGTTCATGTCAAACATTTAAACTTCAACAAATGCAACTCAAGCTTCGACTATACTGCTTCGACTAGGTGCTGCTTCGACTAGAGTGAACTGGTTCGATGATGAAGTGAAATGGTTCGAGGAGGTGAGTTGGTTCGATCAAGTGAGGATGTTCGATCAACTTAAAGTTCGACGAAGTGAAGATGCTCGGTTAAACCTTGTTCGACTAAAAAAAAAGTTCGGTGAGAAAAAGTTCTATGAGATGAAGTGGTTCGACTATATTGAAGCTTCGATGAAAGCTCGTTCAATTAGGCACTTGTTCGATCAAGGTAAGTTCCTTCGACAGGCTTTGTCCTTCGATAAGTTGGTTCGTTCGATAAATGTTGTCGTTCGATAAAATTTGTCGTTCGAAAATTTTGTCGTTCGATAATTTTTGTCGTTCGACAGAATTTGTCGTTCGATAAGCTTGCTCGATCGATAGATGTTCTTGTTCGATAATGTTGCACGTTCGATAAGATGAAGTTGGTTGCTCGTTCGATAAGATGAAGTTGGTTGCTCGTTCGATAGAAGTTGGTCGTTCGAAACTTTGGCTCGTTCGATAGAAACAGTTGTTGTCGTTCGATACTGATGCTCGTTCGATATTGATGTCGTTCGATCAACAACTTCGTTCGATCAATGAACTCGTTCGATCAATTTGGAAGAGTGTCTAACTCGACAACCCTTTTTGTTCGTTCGACTGACCTTGCTCGTTCGACTTTTGTTGTTGTTCGATCACTTTACTGGTTCGATGAAGTTGGTTGTTCGATAAGATTGTTGCTCGTTCGACTATACTACAAATATGATTAGGAAAAGTAGCGAGACAAAACCAATGTAACAGTAGTGAAAACAAAACAAAATCTGATGAAACAGAACGTGACAAAACTCAACAAAATATATGAAACAAATAATCAAATGCAACAAAAAGTCAAATGCAACAGATCGTGACAAAAAAATATATGAAACAGTAACGTGTGAAAAACTTTATATAATCCTAGATCTTTAATTTTTTTTTCTCTTGATACCACTTGTTAATTCTTATAATGATCCTTTATCATACACAACAATATGAGAATTATAGAAGATTAGAAGAAAGAAAGAGATGGTCACTTCTTAGAGATTAGATTAAGAGAGAAAGAATAAGAGATACAAAGATGAATACCCCTTGAAGCAACACCCTCAAATGAGGAGGGTGAAGGGTATTTATAGTTTTGAGAGATGGATGGGCTTGGACTTGGGTGGGCTTTTACATGGGCTCTTTTAAACACTAAACATAACCTATTAGCTTAAGTCCAAGCCCATTGATTAACTTAACTAACTCAAACAATGACACATTAAATAAACTATTACAAAGACAAATGACCATCACTTTAAAATAAATCCTAACACAGGGTGACTATGAGATGTAGAGGCTCAGAATTGAGCAATACTTTCAGGTGCAGGATTATGCTCTATGGGACATCATAGAGAATGACAACTCGTTCAAACCCATAGTCAAACCATCAACAAGTGAAGGTGGTGCCCCAACTGTATCAGGTCCTATTACTGCAGAAGAGAAGCTTCAGAAGAAGAACGATGCCCAGGCAAGAAGTATGTTGCTGATGGCTCTCCCCAATGAGCAACTGTTGACTTTTAGCAATTACAAGGATGCAAAGACCTTGTTTGAGGCTATAACAACAAGGTTTGGAGGGAATGAAGCAACTAAGAAGACACATAATACTCTTCTTAGACAAATGTATGAGAATTTTAGTTCCTCAAGCACTGAGTCTCTTGATTTAATCTTCAATAAGCTTCAAAAGATTGTGAGCCAACTGGCTGTTTTGGGAGTAGAGATTTCTCAAGAAGATCTCAATTTAAAATTCTTGATAAGTCTACCTGCTGATTGGAACACTCATGTAGTAGTCTGGAGAAACAAGCCTGATCTAGACACTATGAGTTTTGATGACCTCTACAACAACTTCAAGATTGTAGAACAAGAGGTGAATAGGCCTGCAGGATTCAAGTTCAAGCTCTCAGAATATGGCTTTTGTGTCATCTCCAAGAACAAACAGTACTGAGGAGGTTAATACTGCTTTTGGAGTTAGTACTGCTAACCCTAAAGTTAGTACTGTTAGCCCAAAAGATAGTACTGCTGCCTTAAGTGATGCTACTATTTATGCTTTTCTGGCCAATCAACCTAATAGGTCCCAGCTTATCCATGAGGAACTAGTTTAAATTCATGAAGATAACTTGGAAGAGATGGATTTGAAGTGGCAATTGGCTTTGCTGAGAATGAGGGCAAAGAGATTTTTCCAGAAGACAGAAAAGAAGATCACTATCAATGGTAGTGATACTGCTGGTTATGACAATTCTAAAGTGGAGTGTTGCAACTGTCATAAGTTGGGACACTTTGCTAGAGAGTGAAGAGGGCCAAGGAACCAGGACAACAGGGGTAGGAATCAAGATAGCAGAGGTTCCAGGAATGAAGAAAGCACCAGGAAGGCTGTGAGTGAGGAAGAAACTTCCAAAGCTATGGTGGCAATAGATGGACTTGGATTTGACTGAAGCTTCATGGCTGAAGAGGAAGCTCCTACCAACATGGCTCTGATGGCTTTCTCGAATTCTGAGGTATATACTGATAATGCTTGTTCAAAATCTTGTGTAGCTTTAAAAAGCTATGAATCTCTTAAAAAGCATTATGATGACTTAAAAATAGAGCTCAACCAATCTGAATTTAATCTTGCAAATTATAACAGAGGTTTAGCTATTGTAGAAGAACAACTTGTTTTCTACAAAAAGAATGAAACTGTATTCACTGAGGATATTGTTGTCTTGAAAAGAGACATTATGTTTAAAGACTTAGAAATTAGTGAGATTAAAGGTGAGTTAGAAAAGATTAAGCTAGATAAGGATAGCATTGAAGTGAATATAGAGAGATTTGTAGGGGCATCTAAAAGCATAGATAGGATTGTTTAGTGTCAGATTATTGATAAATTTAAGACAAGGATATGATATAAGGCTATTGCACCTCCACATACAGGTTTATTTCCACCCCCTGGTATTGATTTGTCACATACTGGTATGGAGGAATCTCAAGAGCCTAAGTTTGAGTATGGACCTAGGGCCAGTAAGAGTACTAGTATAGATAAGCCTAAAGAGGTTAAGGAATCTTTTGAGAGTGCTAGTGACACCTCATTGGTTGAGGAAAATGTGTCAGAAGTTAAAGAAGAAAAGAAAACTGTTGTTCCTAATGCGGCTAAAATAGAAGTTGAAAAACCAGTAAGGAAACAGGTTAGATATGCAGAGATGTATAAGTCACAAAGTAGGTCACAAATTCCTAGAGGGTAACCAAAGAAATTGGAATAATCTAAAGTCCAAACAGCTAGGAAGTGATTTTGTCATGTATAATAAAGCCTGTTGCACTTGTGGAAGTTTTTATCACGCTCAGGCTAACTGCAATTACCACCAAAGGGAAAGGGTGGTATATGGGAATGTGAATTCAAGGGTGAATAACAATTGTTTTATTAAAAGGGATCACCCTAATACTCAAAGAAAATGGCTCACAAAGCAGTGTTAATGAGAACTGGCCTCAGACCATTTAATATTGTTTGGCCTGTTAGTACTGCTCACCCCAAATCAACAGTTTTTGGTGCTAAAACAACATCATGTTTTTCTAAATCAACACAACAAACTATTATTAGGCCATTTCATAAGAAAACCGCATTAACAAACAAAAGGTTTAGCCAAATAGTTCATATTGCTAGACCAAGAGTTAATACTGCTATGCCAGTAGTTAGAACTGCTAGGCCAAATTCTCATTTGGTAAATGTTGTCAGAGCAAATGGGGCTAATGCTGTTAAGGCCTCAGCATGTTGGGTTTGGAGACCTACCAAACCGGATAGTGCATCAATCATATTGAAGAAACATAACTATATTGATGCACGAGGCAGATCCAAGTCAGTGATGGCTTGGGTCCCCAAAGGAATCTAATTTCCTTATTTTTATGTGTAGGAACATCCACAAGAAGATGAAGAAGATCAAGGATATGCTAACAGTGGATGCTCTAGGCACATGACAGGGAACATGTCTTACCTCTCAGATTTCAAAGCTTTTGATGGAAGATATGTTGCATTTGGAGGAGGAGCAAAAGGAGGTAGAATTACTGGTAAAGGTACAATCAAAATTGGTAAACTTGATTTTGAAGATGTGTACTTTGTGCAAGAACTTAAGTTTAATCTTTTTAGTTTTTCACAGATGTGTGACAAAAAGAACAGTGTTCTTTTTACTGACATTGAATGTCTTGTTGTGTCTCCTGACTTTAAGTTACCTGATGAAAGTCAAGTATTACTTAAAGTTCCTAGAAAGGGCAACATGTACAGTGATGAATCAATGCTTTGGCATAGGAGGCTTGGTCCCATAAATTTTAAAAACATTAAAAAAATTGTTAAGGATAATCTTGTCAGAGGTTTAGCTCAAAAACATTTTGAAAATGAGCAATCTTGTGTTGCATGTTTCAAAGGAAAGCAACATAAAGCCACTTGTTATGATTTGTATTTTGTTGGAGAGCCTGGGGCTATCCTAGTTTTTCTGGATCGAATCATGAGAAAATTTTCCATTCGTTATGATCTTTTGGAAGAACCTCTCCGAGGGTGAGGCTATTTATTGTCATTTCTTTTCGCAATTTGATACGTCTCCGTCTAACTTTTGCGAATTCAATTTCGAGGTCGAAATTTTTTTTTAAGAGGGGAAGAGTTGTAAAACCCAAAATTTGGACCATCATTTTTTCTTACAAATTTGAATTTTCCTAAGTACGGACTATAAATATAAAGTTTACCTTATATTATGAGTTACATTATACAAATTAATTAAGCTATATCTTAACCCAAGATTATATAAAAACTTGACACAACTTGCAAACACAAGTACATATGGGCCGAAAATATTTTTACTTTGTATATTATATCACACGTATAAGAAGTCTTAAAGGGAACCTTTTATATTTGTTTTGGTGCACAACATTTACACTTGAAAATATGATAATGATATTTAAAATATGGAGAAGAATAAGTCTCCTCCTTTTTAGCATAAGAATCGACATTCCCTTAACTCAAAAATACGCTCCCCCCACATATCCCATTCACCTAATATTCGGCTCTCTCTCGCTCCTCTTCCATACCGAAACATACAACCCTAATATTCATTAGTATCTCTGAACAAACATCAAGAAGAAGAAGCCAAGTTGTAGCAGCCTTTGTACTCGTTTGAAGTGGTGATTAGAAGTCGATTTGAGACAGCCCTTGGTGATCGTTTTGGAGGTATAGCAGCCTTGTTCCATTCGTTGTGTCCTCGTCTTCTTGTTGCCACGTTATTCTGTCCTCAAAAGGTACCTCATACCAAACTTTGATGTCGTTATTTTGATCACCATAAACACGTATATATATATATACATACATACATATATATATATATATATATATATATAATATATATATATATATAATATATATATATATATATATATATATATAATATATATATATATATATGAATTAAATGCCACGTGAAATCATGGTTGTCGACCCCTTTGTTTTCTTTTTTGTTTTGGCCTAACCGACCTACACATGCAAGCCCTAATCAAGTATCATTAAAATCAGTATAGAAACCCTAAACGAATGAATCAAGTGGCGTACAAGAGTAATTAACAAGGGTGTTTGTTTTAAGAACAAGGGATTAAGGGTTAGGGTTTGGTTTCGTTATTGTATGTGGATCGTGTAGTGCGAGTTGTGATTACGTGTGTGTTATGTGTGTTGGTGTCATGTTATAAGTGTGTGATTGTGGGTCGAATGAGTCCTAGGATCTGTTTGGCTTGTGTTTAAATCGAATCATAAAGATAAAAAGAAACAGGGGTTGTTTTGGTTAGTGTAAAATGTAACCTAGATTATGTTTCGTAAAACTGGACTAGGTTAATTCTAGATTTTTGTTTGTAAACCTATTTTAAGGTCTTATTTAAGTTCTCCAATTGGTTTGAGATGATTTGGAGTTGTTTTGGTCATGTTTATGAATTTTATGGGATCATGTGTCAAACCTGAGTTTTGGGAACGTAAAATCAGTCGGTGTTTATGAATTTTAATTTTCAAACCACAAGGAACTGAGAGCTCTCCTTTTACAGGAGTGATATCTAAGTTATGTGTGACTTCCTGGAAATTTTTTGGATTTTTATGAAGTGTTGAAATGGGTAAATTAAAGGCAAACTTTCTATGTGTATTTGCAGTTAACTTTCTGAACAAGTCTGGAAAGATGATTTTTAAAACAGTACTTATGCTTGGTAATAAAATCTAGAAGAATTTGTAAAGGTACTTAATTGATATGGGAATCACTGAGAATTATTTCAGAATTTTTGGAGCTTGTTTGGCAGGCCTTAAAAATCATAAGAATGTGATCCAGATTCACTAATAAATCCTAAGTAAGTGATGTATGATTTGGAAGTACCTATGAACCCTAAGTTTGATTAATTATGAATGTAACCCTAACTTACTAATTCGGGAAGTTACTAAATATAGAAAGTTACTAATTCGGGAAAGTTACTAAATATGGAAAGTTACGAATTTGGGAAAGTTACTAAATATGGAAAGTTACTAATTCGGGAAAGTTACTAAATATAGAAAGTTACTAAATATGGAAAGTTACTAAAAATTGAAAGAAACCCTAATATGTTAATCTCCACAACAACAAGTGATGAACCAGTAATAACTTGTTAAATGGTTCTTAAATATTAAGACGATCATTAATTCGTGTAGATTCGCTGAAGAAGGAGTAACTTCCGATCCATGTGTTTTTTGATATGGTTCTTTTGCAGTTTGAGGTACAGATATTCTACCCTTTCTCAGTAAGGGTGTTTTCTCTCATGACTTTTCGATCCTTGACTTTGATTCGTTTCCTTTACTATGATTCCATTGATATGAGCCTTTGCTATGATTCCCTTGATATGATCCTTTAGCTTGGTATTCGTTTGCTATGATATTCGTTGCTATCCATTTACTATGATATTCACTGCTATGATATGATTCAGTTCAGTTTGATACGTTCTGTTTGGATATGACATGATGACCTGATATGATATGATGTGATTTGTTCTGTTCTATTGCCCGAGCTAACTAGCCATGGAGGTACCATGGTCATGTCATTGAGGCACCAATGGCATGACATTATCTGTGGCGGTGTGATTAGTCCACGACGTCCCATTTTGATATGATATGATATGATATGAGATCTCTTGGCCATTATGATATGTGTCTATACTTGTCTAGTATAGGGTACATATATGATTTGTTTTGTAGGGGGCGTATGGATGCATCCTAGGTATATGTTTGGATATGATTATCATATGAGTTGGTGATTGGTTTGTGTGTGCCTTACACCCCTCTCACTATTTGGTACTTAGAGGCCTCCCCTCTTCGTGCACTTATGATTTGACGGATATGTATATGTGATTATGTGGTCTATTGAAGTGTCTCGTTTAGACATGCTCGTGGCTATTCCGTATATGTGATTATGTGGTCTATTCGAGTGTCTCGTTTAGACAGGTTTGTGGGCATTCCTATGTGATTTGTTTGATTCCTTATGATTATCTGATTCGTATTAGCTCTTGATCTCTCACTTCATTGGACTCATTTGACTTATGATATTTGTTCAGTTGATCTTTGATCTCTCAGTCTTTTGACAGATGATATTCGTTTTAGCAAGAGCTTATATTTCCTTTTCCTATACTTATATATGTTTTGATTATTCGTTTGTTATACATATTTGTTCACTGGGCTTTTTAAGCTCAACCGCATTTCTTTTCTTGCGACAGGTTTTAGGTTTGGAAGTTGGGTTTGAGTGAAGAGTGCATATGAGCTGTTACTGGACTACCCTAACGATAGGCACCCATTTGCTTCTGGATTAGATTTGGATTCATTTTCAGTTAGATTATTTTGGATTTGTATTTGGCTTTGGAACTCATTATGTATAGATGTTAGCATTTCATTATTACCTTAGACTACCTTTGTAACTATTATGTTTATAAGTCTCCCGCTTGCGTTTGTATGTTCTGATTGACACCATAATGTGGCATTTTGACCCTTTTCGGGTTGGGGTGTTACAATTATGGTATCAGACCTCAGGCTTTGACTTATAGCACATAAGTTATGGCCTGTGAAGATTTAGACCCTTAGGTTTGCACTATAGAAGTTTATGGAATGACCTTTGAAGGATTTGCTTTAGGTTTCTCCCCGTAGGAACTTTAGTTATGATCGGTGAGGATTGGGTAGATTATGTGATAAGGCATTGGTTAGCTAACTGTCTTCTGCATCATTCTGATTTATGCCTCTGCTTTCAGTTAAGCCCCATAGGATTATTCGTTTTGGAGATTTAGAAAATTTAGCAAGATACGCAACATAAGCTTAGTGATCAAATAAGTTTAGAATACTTTGAGAATTTTGCAGTAATGCCTTACAGGTTTCAACTTTCTGAGGTTATTATATTCTTTCGAACTTCGATCTTTGATTCGGTTGTTATTCGTTTAGAAACCTTTTCGTTCGTTCAGAGAATTCGTATATGTATGAATCCGATGTGTTCGACACATTCTGTGGGGTCTCTTGCTATTGCTAAGCATATTAAGATCCCCTTTGCACTGTTAGGTTTTGCTATACCTATTTCTATCTCTATGAGAAATCTTGTGATTATTTGTCACGAGTATCGGAATTTTTCAGTACGTTTTGAATATATTTGAAGATAAGTTTCGTTCTGCTAATTTTTTTTCCCTTGGGAATGTTTGATTTGATGTTATTCTGGATATGGATTTGTTGACTGAGCATTGAGATGCTAACAACGGTTTTATTAGATTTGTCATCCCTGGCGATTTGAGAAACTCAAAATTCTGTACCATGATTCCCAACCTGGTAAACAATTATGATCACCTTTGCTTTGAAAACTCGTACGTTAATTCCTCGCGGTTATGAGGATACTTCGTTTGATGAAACTCGCCTTGAGGGTTATTCAGTTGTTTGAAATCTTGCAATGTGTTCTTGGTTTAACTATCAAGATTTCCATCTGAGTGTGAATTTGTTTTGATCTGGTTATGAGAATTTGTTTAGTCACGACTCGAGGTAGAATGTGATTGCAATAAAGGCATGTGTATATGATGCAAGTATTATGACATCTGGCCAAGGTGATAATAGTTACATCATATAACTTAGACTTATTGGGATCATAGGATATCTTGAGAAGTACCTGAGATCAGTAAGTTGGTTGATTCAGAAACCCTATCCGTATAAGAGCAACGTTTTTCCTAATTCTGAAACTCCGTATCTTATGACATCAGTTGAATGGAAAGAATTAAAGGACCAGCTTTTAGAAAGTGGTTTTATCCGTCTGAGTGTGTATCTGTGGTGTACTCCAGTTTTATTTGTAAAGAAGAATAACTAAAGTATGAGGTTGTGTATAGAGTTCTGGAAGCTAAATAGTATTACGGTTAGAAACATTATCCGTTACCTCGAATCGACGATTTGTTTAACCAACTTCAGGGTGTGAAGTTTTTCTCTGTGATTGAGTTTGGATCCGATTATTTTCAGTTACGTTTAAAGGAGCGAGATGTTCCTAGAATTGTTTTTCGTATTCGTTATGATCTCTATGAGTGTTGTGATTCCAATTGTATTGGCTACTACTCCGACTATTCCTATGGACTTGATAAATTGTGTCTTTCATGAATACTTGGACAAATTATCATAGTATGACATCTTGGTGTATTCAGAGACGAAGGAGAAACACGAGGATCATCTTTGTATTTGTGTTAAAATTTCTACGTTAAAAGAAGCTCTATGTAATAGTCTCGAAGAGTAAATTTTGGTTGGGATGAAGAATGAGAGGAGAATTTTGAAAAGCTGAAAAGAGAATTGTTTCTACTCAAGAAGGAGACTTAGCTATGTCCTTATGCAACTCGGGAAGATTGTTGGTTATGCATCAGTACAGCTAGAACCGTATGAGATGAACCATCCGACGCATGACTTGGGAGTGATTTGTGACAGACATGAAGAAGCTCAGGAGCAAGACGGTGGAATATGATCTGTGTTAGAAGACTTGAAGGAAGCGGTTTTGATTGAATCACACAGTTCTATTTCCTCTATCCATCTTACTTGTACTATTATGCCTAGAGACTTGAAGCAAAATTTTGATGGAATGGTATGAAGATGATTGTGACTCCCTTGCTTGCGAAGTGTTTAGCGTGTCAACAGGTTAAGATTCAGCATCAGCATAGAAGTGGTTTTCCTTAGCTTTGGATATTCTTATGTGGAAGTGAGATTAAACCATCATGGACATTGCAACGGGATTTCCACACACATTTAGGAAGGACAACACGAATTGGGTTGTAGTGGATCATTTGACTAGGTCAGTTCACTTTAGAAGATTGGCAGAGATTTCTTTCGGCAGAAGATCATTCAAACTACATAACGCAGCTGCAGTGATCGTGTCAGAGAATCGTGTTTTGCTTCATACTTACAGAAAGAAATGCAGAAGACTATGGGAATTGGACTCAAGTTTTTAGTACGACTTCTCACCTTCAGACGGATGGATAGACATAACAACTATTCGAGATTGGAAGATATGTTGAGCGGGAGAGTTGACAAGTGTTGGGTTTGGTTTGCTCAATAAGATAAATGGCATACAAGTGACAAAGGTTTCCTTTCAGAGTTTTGTATGAATAGAGATTAAGAACACCTTTTAGTTAAATTAGGTCAGAGAGCTGTTTATTAAAGGTCCTGAGTTGATTCAGTGACTAATGGATTAGTTATCATCGTGGAAGAGAAATTTTGAAGCTTTAGACCGGGTATTTGTGTGATTCGTATGATGTTTCCGTGCAGAAGTGTTAGACGTTTTGGCATACGAGGGAAATTTAGTTCGCGATACGTTAGTCTTTAGATTTGTTCTTATCCGTACGATTAGCCTACCCATTCAATTATGCTTCAGATATGTTTTGATACTCTGTTATGTGCTTAGTTAATCGTCGGTATGAATAGGTTACGCATCTATTTAGGAAACTCTCAATACGTTTGATAATTTTATATGTGCTTCTCTGCTCATTAGTAAGTTCCCTTAGTCCGTTCTGAATCTGAATAGAATTGATGAGATTTTTCTACTCTTTAGCACTACCTCCGTATTTGCCTCGTGTGTATATGTGTTTCAGGTATCTCTTTGTGAGATTACTGCAATCATCTGTTACGTATTTTTTCGTATCCATTGGAGCAGATTTGTTATGATTTGTATTTTGTTGGAGAGCCTGGGGCTATCCTAGTTTTTCTGGATCGAATCATGAGAAAAATTTTTGTTCATTAAGATCTTTTGGAAGAACCTCTCCGAGCGTGAGACTATTTGTTGTCATTTTTTTGGCGATTTGATACGTCTCCGTCTAACTTTTGCGAATTCAATTTCGAGGTCAAAATTTTCTTTTTAAGAGGGGAAGAGTTGTAAAACCCAAAATTCGGACCATCATTTTTTCATACAAATTTGAATTTTCCTAAGTACGGACTATAAATATAAAGTTTACCTTATATTAAGAGTTATATTATACAAATTAATTAAGCTATATCTTAACCCAAGATTATATAAAAACTTGACACAACTTGCAAACACAAGTACATATGGGCCGAAAATATTTTTACTTTGTATATTATATCACACGTTTAAGAAGTCTTAAAGGGAACCGACAACATTTACACTTGAAAATATGATAATGATATTTAAAATATGGAGAAGAATAAGTCTTATCCTTTTTAGCATAAGACTCGGCATTCCCTAAACTCAAAAATACGCTCCCCCCTCATATCCCATTCACCTAATATTCGGCTCTCTCTCGCTCCTCTTCCATACCGAAACATACAACCCTAATATTCATTAGTTTTCTCTCCACAAATATCAGGAAGAAGAAGCCAAGTTGTAGCAGCCTTTGTGCTGGTTTGAATTGGTCATTAGAAGTCGATTTGAGGCAGCCCTTGGTGATCATTTTGGAGGTGTAGCAGCCTTGTTCCATTCATTGTGTCCTTGTCTTCTTGTTGCCTCGTAATTCTGTCCTCAAAAGGTACCTCATACCAAACTTTGATGTCATTATTTTGTCCAATGTAATATTTATAATATATATATATATATATATATATTTTATATATTATATATATATATATATATGAATTAAATGCCACGTGAAATCATGGATGTCGACCCCTTTGTTTTCTTTTTGGTTTTGGCCTAATCGACCTACACATGCAAGCCTTAATCAGGTATCATTAAAATCAGTATGGAAACCCTAAACGAATGAATCAAGTGGCGTACAAGAGTAATTAACAAGGGTGTTTGTTTTAAGAACAAGGGATTAAGGGTTAGGGTTTGGTTTTGTTATTGTATGTGGATCGTGTAGTGTGAGTTGTGATTACGTGTGCGTTATGTGTGTTGGTGTCATGTTATAAGTGTGTGATTGTCGGTTGAATAAGTCCTAGGATCTGTTTGGTTTGTGTTTAAATAGAATCATAAGGATAAAAAGAAGCTATGGTTGTTTTGGTTAGTGTAAAATGTAACCTAGATTATGTTTTGTAAAACCGGACTAGGTTAAGATTTGTCATGAGTATATGGTGGTTGGTGATTAACATGACTTCATACATATGTTAAGTAATGTTAAAATACAGGTTGTGGGAAAGATAAAGGTCTCGGGTGTGTTTGGTGTGAGTAGCATATGATATAATGGTCTTAAACGGGGTTTTGATCGAGACTGTTTTGTAGTCTGAATTTGTATACACTATAGCTTGAGTTTCATCAATGGTTAATTCTTTATTTTTGTTTGTAAACCTATTTTAAGGTCTTATTTAAGTTCTACAATTGGTTTGAGATGATTTGGAGTTGTTTTGGTCATGTTTATGAATTTTATGGGATCATGTGTCAAACCTGAGTTTTGGGAACGTAAAATCAGTCGGTGTTTACGAATTTTAATTTTCAAACCACAAGGAACTGAGAGTTCTCCTTTTATAGGAGTGATATTCAAGCTATGTGTTACTTCCTGGAATTTTTGTAGATTTTTCTGAAGTGTTGAAATGGGTAAATTAAAGGCAAACTTTCTAGGTGTATCTGCAGTTAACTTTCTGAACAGGTTTGGAAAGATGATTTTTAAAACTGTACTTGTGCTTGGTAATACAATCTAGGAGAATTTGCGAAGGTACTTAACTGATATGGGAATCACTGAGAATTATTTCAGAATTTTTGGAGCTTGTTTGCAGGCCCTAAAAATCATAAGAATTTGCTCCAGATTCACTAACAAATCCTAAATAAGTTATGTATGATTTGGAAGTACCTATGAACCCTAAGTTTGATTAATTATGAATGTAACCCTACTTACTAATTTGGGAAGTTACTAAATATGGAAAGTTACTAATTCGGGAAAGTTACTAAATATGGAAAGATACGAATTTGGGAAAGTTACTAAATATGGAAAGTTGCTAATTCGGGAAAGCTACTAAATATAGAAAGTTACTAAATATGGAAAGTTACTAAAAATGAAAAGAAATCCTAATATGTTAATCTCCACAAAAACAAGTGATGAACCAGTAATAACTTGTTAAATGGTTCTTAAATATTAAGACGATCATTAATTCGTGTAGATTCACTGAAAAAGGATTAACTTCTGATCCATGTGTTTTCTGGTATGGTTCTTTTGCGGTTTGAGGTACAGATATTCTACCCTTTCTCAGTAAGGGTGTTTTCTCTCATGACTTTCTGATCCTTGACTTTGATTCGTTTGCTTTGCTATGATTCCATTGATATGAGCCTTTGCTATGATTCCCTTGATATGATCCTTTGGCTTGGTATTCGTTTGCTATGATATTCGTTGCTATCCATTTGCTATGAATTATGTATTCAGATTCAGGTTTGATACGTTCTGTTTGGATATGACATGATGACCTGATATGATATGATGTGATTTGTTCTGTTCTATTGCCCGAGCTAACTAGCCATGGAGGTACCATGGTTATGTCATTGAGGCACCAAGGGCATGACATTATCTGTGGCGGTGTGATTAGTCCACAACGTCCCATTTTGATATGATATGATATGAGATCTCTTGGCCATTATGATATGTGTGTATACTTGTCTAGTACAGGGTACATATATGATTTGTTTTGTAGGGGGCGTATGGATGCATCCTAGGTATATGTTTGGTTATGATTATCATATGAGTTGGTGATTGGTTTGTGTGTGCCTTACACCCCTCTCACTATTTGGTACTTATAGGCCTCCCCTCTTCGTGCACTTATGATTTGACGGATATGTATATTTGATTATGTGTTCTATTTGAGTGTCTCGTTTAGACAGGCTCGTGGCTATTCCGTATATGTGATTATGTGGTCTATTCGAGTGTCTCGTTAAGAAAGCTTCTTGGGCATTCCTATGTGATTCGTTTTATTCCTTATGATTATCTGATTCGTATTAGCTCTTGATCTCTCACTTCATTGGACTCATTTGACTTATGATATTTGTTCAGTTGATCTTTGATCTCTCAGTCTTTTGACATATGATATTCATTTCAGTAGGAGCGTATGTTTTCTTTTCCTATACTTATATATGTTTTGATTATTCATTTGTTATATATATCTGTTCACTGGGCTTTCTAAGCTCAGCCGCATTTCTTTTCCTACGGCAGGTTTTAGGTTTGGAAGTTGGGTTTGAGTGAAGAGTACATAGGAGCTTTTAGTGGACTACCCTAACGATAGGCACCCATTTGCTTCTGGATTAGATTTGGATTCATTTTCAGTTAGATTAGTTTGGATTTGTATTTGGCTTTGGAACTCATTATGTATAGATGTTAGCATTTCATTATTACCTTAGACTACCTTTGTAACTATTATGTTTATAAGTCTTCCACTTGCGTTTGTATGTTCTGATTGACAGCATAATGTGGCATTTTGACCCTTGTCGGGTTGGGGTGTTACATAAGAAGTACTGTCCTGTTGTCACTGATGATTATAGCAGGTTTACTTGGGTTTTCTTCTTAGCAACCAACGATGAGACTAGTGGCATCCTTAAGAGTTTTATTACTAAGGTAGAAAACCTAGCTGATAAGAAAGTTAAAATAATCAGGTGTGATAATGGAACAGAATTTAAGAATAGAGTGATGAATGAATTTTGTGATAAAAAAGGTATTAAGAGGGAATTTAGTGTAGCTAGAACTCCTCAGCAAAATGGTGTTGCTAAAAGGAGGAATAGGACATTGATTGAGGTAGCTAGAACCATGTTAGCAGACTCTAAGTTACCTACCACATTTTGGGCTGAAGTAGTTAATACTGCTTGCTATGTGCAGAATAGGGTATTAGTAGCCAAACCTTATAACAAGACACCTTATGAACTTTTTAGAGGTTGAAAACCAGCTCTAAGCTTCATGAGACCATTTGGATGTCATGTTACCATACTTAATACCTTACATCATTTGGGCAAGTTTGATGGAAAGTCTGATGATAGTTTTCTTGTTGGGTACTCTATGAATAGTAAGGCTTTTAGGGTATACAACATTAGAACCAAGAAAGTTGAAGAAAACTTACATGTGGAATTTTTGGAGAATAAGCCTAGTGTTGCTGGAGAAGGTCCTAAGTGGTTGTTTGATATTGATGTGCTAACAGAGTCAATGAATTATGTACCAGTTGTTGCAGGTACACACTCTAATGATTTTGCAGGTACATAAGATAGTTTTGATGCAGGACAATCTAGTATGGAGAAAGGATCTTGTCAAGACTACATGCTTATGCCACTGTGGAAGGATGGTTCTATATTAAATTCATCTTCAAAGGATGATGAACCTTCTAATGATGCTGAAAAGAAGGGTTCTGAAGATGGAAACAAAGAAAGTGGAGTGGAAGTACAAGAGAATCCTGATGACAGTACTGATAATGTTAGTACTGCTGAGCCAAAAGATAGTACTACTGGGCCAAATGTTTATACTGCTACCCCAACAGTTACTACTGATGCTGATTCTTCTGATGATGAAGTGGATCTGAATAACATGCCTAACACCTATCAAGCTCCTTCAACGCCAAATACAAGAATTCATAAAGATCATTTACTTGGTCTTGTAATTGGTGATGTACAGTCTGGTGTAAAGACAAGAAGAATGACAATGACAAAGGATTCAAATGAACAAGGCTTTATTAGTGCTGTTTATGAAGGGAAAACACATGAAGACCTTCATACTTGTTTGTTTGCTTGTTTTCTATCTCAGGACAAACCCAAGAAAATTGCTAAAGCTCTAAGTGACCCATCCTGGGTTGAAGCAATGCAAGAGGAGCTTTTAAAGTTTAAGCTTCAAAAGTTTTAGGTTCTAGTAGATTTGTCTAAGGGAAAGTGGGCAATTGGTACAAAATCGGTGTTCAGAAACAAGAAGGATAAGAGAGGCATTGCCATTAGGAACAAAGCAATGCTGGTTACATAGGGCGACACTCAAGAAGAAGGCATTGACTATGATGAGGTTTTTGCTCCTGTTGCAAGGATTAAGGCAATAAGGCTGTTTTTGGCTTATGCCTCTTTCATGGGATTTATGGTATACCAGATGGATGTGAAGAGTGCCTTTCTATATGGTACTATTGATGAAGAGGTTTATGTTATGCAACCACCAGGGTTTGAAGATCCTGATCATCCTGACAAGGTCTACAAGGTGGTGAAAGCTCTCTATGGTTTGCATCAAGCTCCAAGAGCCTGGTATGAAACCTTGGCCAATTACTTATTGGACAATGGGTTTTACAGAGGAAAGATTGACAAGACCTTATTTATCAAGAAGAGAAAAGGGGATATTTTGCTTGTTTAGGTCTATGTTGATGATATTATTTTTGGCTCTACAAAGAAGGAGATGTGTATTGAGTTTGAGAAGCTGATGCATGACAAGTTACAGATGAGTTCCATGGGAGAACTTAATTTCTTCTTAGGGTTGCAAGTCAAGCAAAAGGAAGATGGTATATTTATCTGTCAGGATAAATATGTCACTGATATCTTAAAGAAATTTGGGTATACTGAAGTCAAGACAGCTAGCACCCCAATGGATCCAGATAAGCCTTTGCTTAAAGATGAAGATGGTGATGATGTTGCTGTTCATCTCTACAGGTCAATGATTGGATCATTGATGTATCTCACATCATCCAGACCAGATATTATGTTTGTTGTATGTGCATGTGCAAGGTTTCAAGTCACACCTAAGGTTTCACACTTACATGCTGTGAAAAGGATCTTTAGGTATCTAAAAGGCCAACCCAAATTAGGTCTTTGGTATTCTAGAGAATCTCCATTTGATCTGGTGGCTTATAGTGATTTGACTATGCTGGTGCAAGTTTAGATAGGAAATCAACAACAGGTGGTTGTCAATTCCTAGGAAACAGGTTGATATCATGGTAGCGTAAAAAGCAAAATGTGGTGGCAAACTCTATAACTGAGGCTGAATATGTGGCTGCTGCTAGTTGCTGTGGACCAGTACTCTGGATTCAGAATCAAATGCTGGACTATGGGTATAATTTTATACACACCATGATTTTCATTGACAATAACAGTACTATATGTATCATTAAAAATCCCTTTTTGCATTCTAAAACAAAACACATAGAGATTAGACATCATTTTATAAGAGACTGCAATGATAAAAAGTTAATTCAAGTTGTTAAAATTCACACAGATAACAATTGGGCTGACTTACTTACAAAAGGTCTTGATGTTGGAAGGTTTCAATACTTGGTAGCAAGTATTGGAATGCTCAATCCATAAAGTTTTATTCTCTAAGTGTCTTTGTAAAGTTTTGTAAAGGATTAGTACTGTTATATGTTAATACTGTTAGACAGTTGAGTTAATACTGCTTGTGCAAATTAGTACTGCTAAGTTAAAACTGTTAGTCAAACTTGATACTGTTAAATAGAAAATGCTCTACATTGTTTTTTCTTGGTTTTGGACTAACACTTGTAGGTTAAGCAAGCAATATGATTGGTATTGATGCTGTGTGAGAAACTAAAGTAGTGGAATGTTGATAATGATGTTATTCCAAGATGGATTCATGATAGAGGGGATTTGGGAATCACTTGGCAAGGGTTTTACACATGAGTTATGAGGTTCTTTAAAATCTTTTTCTTGAAATCAACTTATGCCTATCAGGTGGTTTTGTTGAACATGAATTGATGGTCATAGTTAGTCAGATAGTAACTGAGCTGACTCACTCTTTACCATTCTATCATTTGACAGTGTGTTAGTCTAAGGACATCTGGTATTGAGAACAACGAGCAAAAGTGAATCTAATAGATTTGTATTAGAGGTAACACCTGCCACGAGCTGGAAACCCTGTCAAGAAGGCTCTTTTAATGAGTCTATCTGGTCACAGGCAGTATTTTATACTGAAAATTATTGGTTCTCCCACAACTAGAGGTTAAATGCAACCGAAATTGATTAAGTGTCTTCCTTTACACTTAATCCCTTCCAAATGTATGAGTGCAGTATTGTTTTGATCGAAAATTTGAGTTAATACTGCTGAAAAAGTTTTTGCAAAAAGTTTGTACTACTAGGCAAAAGTTTGTACTACTAGCGTAAAACTTAGTACTGCTGGGTAGCCATTTGTACAGTTTGGTCATAACCGTTTTTTAAATATAGCCGTTGAGATTTTTTTTTGGAACTTACTTTGCTTATAGGTTTCTAAAAAGTGGATAATACTTATCTTGTCTTTAATTAAAATATTTCTTCACGATAAGGAAAAGATTTATTAAGTCGGTCAAATTGAAACCCTAAGCATTGTCTTTTAAATCTCAATAAGCTTTACCAAACTCACTTTCACTCATTAATGACCATAACCCATCATTCTAATCAACTTTTCTTGCTCATTATGGCTACTTTGGAATTTTGCGACAAGCACAACATGGTTGCATTCTTGGAGAAAACAGAGGGCCGTGATGAATTTCATCAGATAGTAGATTTCCTTAATTCTAGCCACATCAGGTATGCTCTTACTGTGAATTCTACTATTTCTATCTCTCAAATCAAACAGTTTTGGTAGACTGCTACTGCCAATACACTTGATAATGGAGACAAAGAGTTAAATGCAATAGTGGATGGCAAAACCATAACTCTTACTGAGTCATCTGTTAGGAGACATCTCAAACTAATAGATGATGATGGTATTAGTTACTTGCCAAACACTGAGATTTTTGAAACTCTATCCAGGATGGGGTATGTGTCCAATTCTGATAAACTCACTTTTCAAAAAGGACACTTTGCCCCTCAATGGAGATTTTTCATACATACCATCTTACACTGTTTGAGTTCTAAGAAAACCTCTTGGGAGCAATTCAGTAGCAATATTGCAACTGCTCTCATTTGCTTAGCCACAAACAGGACTTTTAATTTTTCTAAACTAATTTTTGATGGTATGGTAAAAAATGTGGATAGCAAATTCAAGTTTTTAATCTATCCAAGGTTTGTTCAAATATTTTTGAACAAGAACAAAAACCTAATTCTGTCCCACAAAACAGTTTACAAAACTCCTAGCCTTACTCCAAAACTTTTTAGTAACATGAGAATGGCTTCTAGGGGGTATAATGGGATAGAGGTACCACTATTTGATACTATGTTTGTTCAAAATCAAAATCTTCAGGGTGAAGGATCAACGATCCCAGTTGAGTCCCAACACACACCCATAAGTGCTCCATCTTCTTCACAACCACCTATAACACAAACCTATAGGAAAAGGAACATACATGAATTTATGGTCCCCCAGCCTAGATCTCCTCCTCAAATCAATGTAGCAGATGAGGTTGTCCTTGATAGAATGGTGAGGGCTACCACTACTGTTTCTGGCTTAGAAGCTGGGCAGGTCAGTGGTAACATCAATAAGACCCAACCCATGACAAAATCTACTGTATCAGGTTCTCTTGAACTTGGTTCAGGTGATGGACTCCCCAGCCACATGGATACTATGGGGGAAATTCCCCATGATTCACCTTTCCCAAGGGGTCACACACTTGGAAGTGATGAGGGCAGAGTGACACTTACTGAATTGATGTACATTTATACAAAATTGACAGAAAGGGTGATTGGCTTCGAGGCAGAATTGAAAGAGACAAAGAAACTCTATGGTGGTGCCTATACAAAGCTTATTCTGAAGGTGAAGAAGCTACAACAAAAGGTCAAGTCACTCAAAGCTAAAAGAAGAGCAAATATTGTCAAGTCCTCCCGTTCAGAAGATGATGATTTGGATGATTCTTCCAAACAGGGGAGGAAGATTGCTGAAATAGATGAAGATCCAAATATATCATTGGTTGAAGAAGATGCTGAGACTCAGGGGAGGTTTGATGCAGAAATGGGGGTTAATACAGGTTTTGAGGCTACTGAAAATATTGATACTGCTGGTACATCAGTTAGTACTGCTGGTACTGCCAGTCCAACAGTTAGTACTGCTGATGTTAGTGCTACTCAAGCTTTGGTCTATATTAGAAGAAGTGGTGAAAAAGATAAAGGGAAGGGAAGCACAGATAGATTATGATTCTGATTTTGCTCAGAAACTACATGAAGAAGAACAAGCAAGACTTCTTGAAGAACAAAAGGTTATAGCTGAAAGTCAACCAAGTCAAGATGCTGCACAAGTGGAATATTGGGATAGCATTCAAATTATGATTGATGCAGATGCTATACTAAAAGAAAGGCTTGGTGAACTAAGAGCAGAAGAGATGTTGTCTATTGAAGAGAAGTTAAAACACCTAGCTGAGCTAATAAATGCAAGAAAGAAGTCTGCTGCAGAACAAAAGGCCAAAGAAAAGAGGAGTAAACCACCTAGTCAAGCTAAGCAAAGAACCACCATGTATCTTTACATGAAAAACATGGTTGGATACACAAGGAAGGATTTCCAAGGTAAAAGCTTTGAGTAGATCAAGAAAGAGTTTGACAAGGTTTACAGAAGAACAAACACATTTACTCATATGGGAACTGAAGTAGAGAGTAGAACTACTAAGAGAGCAGGCATACTATTGGAGTCAGAGTCTTCAAAGAAGCAAAAGATTGGTGAAGACTTACCTACAGCAGAAGAGGAAAAAGAAGAGGAGTTAACTGATGAACAGCTAAAACAGATGATGGTTGTTATTCCAGAAGAAGGTATGAATGTTGAACCATTACAGGCCAAATATCCAATTATAGATTGGGAGATCTACACTGATGACTTAAGGAAGTTCTGGAAGATAATCAGGGTTGGAAATCACTCTGAGGTGTACAAACACTTTGAAGACATGCTTAAAGCATTTGACAGAGATGATTTGATGAGGCTATGGGAGTTAGTCAAGGCAAGGTTCAACTTAACAGAAATAGCTGATGACAAGGAAAAAGAATTGTGGGTTGAGTTGAAGAGAATATTTGAACCTGATCCAGATGATAGTCTATGGAAGTTTCAAGCAGACAATCTAGGATTGAAATGGAAGTTGTATGATACATGTAGAGTTTACTATGTATCTACAAAAGCTGGAGTTGATGTATATATGCTTGTTGAAAAGGAATATCCATTAAGAAAGGGTATTCTCACTGTGATGTTATCTGCTAAACTCATAGTAGATGAAGAGACAGAGATGGCAAGAGAACTACTAAGGAAGATCTTCATTCAGGCTGAAGAAAAGATGCAGAGAAGATGAAGTGTTTGGAAGAATCCTCTCAACCTTAAAGTTATAATTCATAGAAACTTGTTGATTTGGAGATAAATCACAAGTTTATGGGAGGATTGTTGGGAATTAAGTAACTGCACACTTAGTACTGTGAAGCTAAAGTTTGTACTGCTGAATATTATAACTAACAGTACTAACTAAGTTAGTACTACTAGTGTAAAAGTTAGTACTGCCAGAAGACTGCTGATGAAGATGGTGCTGCCAGAGATGAAGACGTGTAATGTGATAAGTATATAAGATATTAGTGTATATCTTATATGCTTAGAATGATACGAATATTGTATATCTGTAGTTATCTTGTAAAGGACTCCTTGTGCCTATAAAAGGAGGTCCTAGGTTAGTATCTCATACATCTCTAGAATACGTTTTTGTAAAGCTTCAAGGTTGTAAACCATAATACTAAGCAAGAGTACTCGTATTATTAAGCTAATAATATTGAAGTGTTTTGGTGAATTATTCTTGTTAATATAACACAGTCTACTGTTTCATTGTTTACTGTTACATTACAATTCTTCAAAGTATCGAAGAGTAGATTCCGCATACTCTTTGATATCATTCAAAATTTCTAATACCAGCTCAAGTGTTTGGGATCAACAAAGATTAACATCCTGGATGAAAAAAAGACAAGATATAAGGAACAGATAAGAAAAATGAGGATGAGGTATGCTGCCAAGATCCTTTTGCATGAAGTGAATGAGAAAAGTGAATTGATGTCAGATAAAGCAATGAAGTTTGCTGAGGAATACCAAGACGAAGAAAAGATGAAAATCATGGTTGAAGAAGCTATTGAGAGAAAGATAGCACAAGAAAACAAGTAGCATTATTTGAATTTAATGCTTCTCCAAGACAATTTATGTTTATGTTCAAGTATTTTATATTTCTTAAACAGTGTAGATGGTTAAACTAGGTTTAAGAATTAGATATTACAAAAACCGTTGGGTAGTACTTTCGGGCCACAGAATGTGAAGGACAGTGTCCAAGGTTGGGGTTACCTAAGAATGATGGTGCTCTATTAGGTCCCAAACCACATTCCCGAGTGCCGGAGATTGTACTCTATCTTGTTATAGCTTTATGGTTAAACTAAGTGTTAGGCATTAGACAGATGAAGGTAATTTGAATTTGAAAATTATTTTGGGTAAACTGAATATAACCTTCTTTTATATATTACCAGTGTGTGATTTTGGATGTATCACAGGTGATACCTAATATGTTATTTTGTATCACAGGTGATACCTAGTATATTAGTTTGTATCACAGGTGATACCTCATAATGTAAGTAGGTAACTACAGTCTACACAAACTCTTTGTGCTAGTCACTAAGCCCAAATTATTTTTCTTTATTGGACTAGTGTAACAACAAGTATTTAGCCAAAAAATAAGCTTAAAAGTCTACACAATAAGCAACATAAAAATAGCTTATCAAAACCTGGTTGATCAAGTACATAAGCCTAATATATTAAACTTAGCCAAAACAAAAAAAAGCCCCTTAATAAGCTTTCATATAAGTTCTTTTCGGGTGTATTATCTTCTTACTTTTCTAACTTCACGTCTAACTAATGTTTTCAAAACCTGTAGGATCGATTCTTATGTTGATTGTGTGTAACTTCAGGAGGTCTTGGATTATGGAAGAACAAATCCATGTTTGAGTTAGAGAGAGAGAGAGTAGAGAGAGTAGGGAACTTAGTGAGAGAAACTGGAAATGTATTAGCTTGTAATGTGTGAAGTTCCAACCCTTCCCACACTTGGGAAGGGGTATTTATAGTACTAGCTAGGTTGCTCCTAGTGGGCTGTGGAGTGAGCTGGCAGTGGGTAAAGACCCGACCCAACTCCACAAATACTAATATAACTAAACAAATAAAAATACTATTAAATCCTATGAGCTATATAAATGCTAAGTAGATACTCGGGGTGACCGAGTCTTCATACGAATATTTATGTTCCTAACAATCTCCCCCTAAGGGAGGTCACCCCGGAAATAATGTTTTGAATTCTGGCATTCTATCATATGAATTTGAATTCATAGCTCGTAGTCTTTGATTCTTCAATGTCATTAGTCTTTGTGCCTTTCAGCAGTGAACCTTTTGATGACTGATCTTTTGTCTTGGATGATCTTTGAGTATTCTTCGAAGTTATCTCCCAACTTGTGTCTTCAAGTCATCTTGCAGCTTCGTCTTCATGCGATGTGGTGCTCTTTGAGCCGACATGCTCACACTATTCTGGGTCATGATTTTCAGCATCAGAGTTTGCGGAAGCAGTGTGGAAGATTTTTCAATTTATCATGACTTCTTTGAATACGATGATGGTGAAGTATGAGCATGTGATGATGGATTGGCATCTTTTCTGCAATCAGCTACAACCGCCAGGAATTCCTGCATACGACAGTTAGCAATAAAATGTCCGATACTTACATGTTCGGACTTCGATATTGTTAACAGCATAGTGTGAAAACTCTCGATAATCCTTACCAAGGCCGTTCCTAAATCAAAAACCCACAGAAGGCTTACAAGATCTACCGTAGTAAATCAACAATTAGGTGAGTCGCTTGAGTTCACTCCACGACTGTAGACCGTTTGAAACTGCCTCGACCACTAAGCGTAATCCACAAGGAATTACCGAAGTGACCTGCTTTCAGGGCTGTTTGATGTTGACCCTGGCAGGAATTTCCATTCAATCACTGAGAATTACATTTGTAAATTACCTCATAAATGTTCTGGCAGATTGCAAAGATCTGCGTAGGACTCATAAGTTTACAACTGGTGTCCTTAATGTTGAACAACCAGTGTAGAAGTAACACGTGTTCCTATGAGATCTTATGATGCATCTCGTGGTTCTAGACTCGATAAGTGCAATTTTGGTAGTCGGAGACTGGAGCGGTGTCTCCTGATTCAATATCAACATAACTCGTAATGAGCGGTCGATAGATTATGCAGGGTTCCCCGTGAGAATGAAACAAGTCCTTTTAAGAGAACTTGAGTGGCTTAGAAGGTTTTAGTGCAGTGCGTCACTGGGTCCATGACGTCTTGTCTTCAATACCGGTGTTACCTTAGTAACAACCAGTAGCATATGAATTGAACCCGGTTTCTGCCCTAAGGTTGAATAATTGGAGGGCTATTTCTTTTCACCCTTTTTCATTTCATTTCTTTTTAATTCTTCAACCCCTTCTTTCTCCTTTCTTATATTACTCCTTTTTTCATAATCATACCTAAGGACTTTCTAATACTAACTATTCGTTATTGTCCCTGGGTAGATCCCTCCGGTTCTAGCGGATCATAGGACGGTTTTCCTAACCTTAGCCACCTTATAACTTCATGACTATTCTATGTTGCCATTTACCAAATCCTTGAAAAATCTCTCAAAGTGTTCATAATTATGAAACACATTTTGCTAACACTTTGAGAGTTTTATATTTTTCAAATTCTCCCCCTTAACATGTGCTCAGATGATTTTATTATAAATTTGCACATGTTGGGTAGAGATCGCACTTTTTGAATTGATCCACTTTCAGTGAACATGACCAATTCGAGACACGCTTACATCACTAGTTAGACTAGCTTGAAATTATAACCCGGCCTGGTCAAGTCCATAAAAAGTTTCTCGAAACGGTACACTCTACTCAGATACGTCCTCTTCGAGACACGCTTACATCACTGGTTAGACCAGCTTGAAATTATTACCCGGCCTGGACGCATCCTTTCGATTAATGACAGTTTATGTTTCGTCAATTCATTGGTGAAGTCTGAGTCGTGCTCACATAAGATGCCACATCCTTTTTGTTATCACAAACCATTTGCTCCCCCTCAATATGTGCATCGATATGCGAAAGAGTTTAGCACATATGGGAGAGCTTACATTTAAGTCCAAAGAATCACATTTTCATCAGGTTTCATATTTAAATCACATTCTCTCCCCCGATCAAAAATTTCAAACCTTTTGAGATTTGTGATCCCAATTGATTTAAATAAGTTAGAAAATGTGGGAGAAAATGTGGTCAGGTTTTAATATATATTCTGATTATGAAGCATACTATGCTCCCCCTTAAACGACGAGAGAGTGTCACTGCTGATGTTGCACAATGCTTAAAAAGGTGTCAGAAATTTGAACAAATACTCTCCCCCTCAATTAATGACCCGTATTCTATTTAAAGAGCTGTGGTCATTCAATTGAGCATCAAGTATTTGTGAAAATTTAAGTCCAGTTACCACCTTGTGAAACACCAAAACTCTCCTGAAGAATCATAGAAGATAAAGAGTTTGTGGTGTAAAGAAGACTTCTCTTCTTATACAAGAAATGATGCACTGAATCGTACATCAGATCGAAGAAACATGGATATAAAGTAATCCATGCCCAGGTGAACATCACCCAGTTGGAGGAACAGCTGTCTTTTTGGCGACATGCTTTCCCTATAGTATAGTACGGGGTGCAGTCTGAGGTAACTGCAAGCCGTTTAGACATGTTTTAACAAGTTAGTATAACTTCTGCTCGAGCTTCATTTAAAGACCTGTGCCATTATTGAATGACATTTCCAGGTTTGTAAATGTTATCGATAAACAGAAGACATGCCTAGAGGAAACTATTTTTGGTATTTTCTATTTTTATGATTTTTATGGTTTTTCTGGGTTTAAGTTTTTCTATTTACAATTTGTTGGTTTTGAATATATACAAATATATATATATATATATATATATATATATATATATATATATATATATATATATATATATATATATATATACAAGGATATGAAGCAGATCCATTATTCCTCAGATTCCTGAATCTTCTCGGCTGCCATCACTTTACTTGCTGAAGAGCAATGTCCGCAAATCTAATTAGGGATTAAATCTGGTTTTTCACTCTCCCCTAATTAGTGCTCTCCCCCAAACTGACAACCTTTCTGATGAATGCCCTGAATATGAAGAGGTCTTTTGATAACCAAATGCATGTCGTCTTTAGTCTTCTAACACACAGCGGAAAATGAAGAACAGACTGTAGACTCAACCTTCTTCACGATTGTCCATTTGGGGAACAGAATATAAACATCTTCATCTCACCAAATGCATTCCGGTAATCTTACATATAACCCCTTAGCTCGAAACATACTCATGAGATGATAACACCAAAGTAACAAGTTGAAACACTGATCATCTTTAATTTGTATCATGAGATATTAAGCCCGATCACGTGAACTTGTTGTGCATCCTTGATGTACACATTTCTCTCCCTTAATGGTTACGATTAATCGGCCCGTGACGTACACATGAAATGATAACACCAAGATAACAAGTTGAAACACTGATCATCTTTAATTTGTATCATAAGACATTAATCCCGATCTCGTGAACTTGTTGTGCGTCTTTGGTGTACACATTTCTCTCCCCTGATGGTTACGATTAATCGGAATCATCATAATGATGTGTACATGAAGCATAATGATGTATACATGAAGCATTTAACTAGAAGCACTTTATCACTGATTATATCAGCCCGTGAGAAGATGTCTAAGGGTCGGGAGGTAGAATTCCATGAACTTGTTCTTCAACACCTTGATGAATGACTAGAGATATGCTTTCATGAGTTGTTGGAGAAGTACTAACAGATGGTACTTCTTGAACCATTGTGGTTCAAGAAGGAGTACCGGTTGTATCAGCAGATATCTGTGCATTAGCGGGAAACATAGGAGATACAACATTTGATGGAGCTGAAAGTATTCTTCAAACCATTGGTTGAAACAGCATATCTTCTTTCTTCATGGACTATGGAACATATAGTGTTGAAGAAACTTGGTTTGCACGACTCCTGAACTGATGTATTCAGGAGTCGTATGACCATTTCTCAAACATAAATCAACATGTAGTTTATTCACCCTTTCCCCCCCCCCCCTCAAAAATTGCATATGACTGCCATTTTTGATTATATGAGTGAATAAGAATACCATCAATGATAAGTAGATCCACTTGATAACTGACATTTTGTTTATTCACCCTTTCCCCCACTCAAAAATTGCATATGACTGCCATTTTTGATTGAACGAGTGAATAAGAATACCATCAATGGTAAGTAGATCCACTTAATGACTGACATTTTGTTTATTCACCCCTTCCCCCCCCCCCCCAAAAATTGCATATGACTGCAATTTTTGATAGAACAAGTGAATAAGAATATACTCCAGTGTACGTTGATCCACTTGATGACTGAGTGAGCATGGGAAGAGCATGAAACTTGTTGATGAGAATGGTCATAAACAAGAAGATTTCTCTTCTTCCGAAGATAAAGCGCACTTAAGCGTACACCTTTCTTTTCTTTTAGGAACGGGGCCTGAAGTGTTATCTGAAGACGCCACTATCGTTGAAGAGCGAGGCCTGAACTGTTGTGAACAGACGTCATATTTCTCTTTTCTACTTCTCTCAGCTAACTCGTTACCAACCCCATTATCATTCAGTCGGCTCTTTGTCGTGACTACTGATGGAGAAAACCCAATATGGTGAACTTGAGACTGAAGTAACATAACCCGAGCTTGCGACTTAAGCTTGCACTAATGTGTGACTAAGAGCGGTGTAGAGAGTTCGTGCAACTTCGAATCCCTAAGTACTCTATACTCTTCAACCAAACAACCATCAAGTATAAGACGTAGATCACATCTTGAATATCCACAATTTTGTGTGACACTGAGCACAACAACGTAACTCCTTAAAGTGATAGTTATTTTCTGGTAATAGAGAGGAAGAATCACAAAAATAACTAGATGTCCAAGTCTTCGTCATTGTAAAGGTTAAAAGCTCAAACAAGGATCTCGAAGAATCTCCATCCAACCAACCCCGATATCTTCAGATACTAAGTACACACACCTGTGAAATTTCACTCCAACCTCAAATAAATAATAATGAATTAACACCGTAGTCACATCTTGTGGTTTAAATGCCCAGATTAGCCCCTTTTGATGTTTTAACTGAATATTGATAATGGTTTTATCCCGATCTTTGCCAAAAGCGCATAGCCCCGTGATACTTTGTTTTAACCAAAATGCCATAAAGTATATCAAAAATTCTTCCAATACATGAAGTACACATTTTACTTTCTCCAGGATAATTCCATCATCACGGGATTTTACAAATCTATGATTTAAACCGAGAAATAGGTTCTTTCGCGGGATTTTACAAAACCAAGAAGAAACCGTGAGACAATGATAAGTTGAATGTGTCATGACAAATTTTGGTTTTGGTGAATCTCTGTTTGGGGGAACATGCAAGAGATCAGCTACAATTCTTCTCCCATATGTAGAATACTTCACAAACCATGCTAAGTAAAGTAGTATAAACTACTTCCCCCTGGAGGTTGACTTTATATCATCAAAGTACACGTTTCTCCCCCGTGATGATTTCGAACTTTCAGAAGCATCATTGACGTGTACGACCATAAAACCTGAGAAGTTCTTGTCTTTAAGCAAACATCTTGAAAAGTCATAAAGGACATTAAAGGATCTTGAAAGATTTTGCTTAAACTGTGAGGCATCTTTGACGTGCTATAGCGTCGAATATCCCATGAGAATTGCTGATCACATCTCAACCTTTAAACACTTTGGCCAACTAACCAACCTCGTATTATGTCGGCTATTGCTATGACCACTTGGTTAAGGACACCCGATATACCCAACATGAAAATGAAGTAGAATTCCTCAAATTTGTTACTTAAGCTTGCACTGTTTTTGGAAGAACGGTGTAGAGAATTTGTGCACCATGCAAATCTCTAAGTACTCAATACCATCCCGACATGGTATGAGACTTTCATCACCTCTTGTGATTATCCACATCGTCTTCTGCGTGTGACACTGAGTACTATAATGTAGCTCCTTTAAGTGATAGTTAACCAGGTCTTCAACCATCCACCCCGACTTCTGGAAACTAGATAACCCAAGTCTTCAACTTAAATCTTAAGCACGAGCAAGTTATCATTGAAAGTCATGCATCCAACCAACCCCGACTTCAAGATACAATAAGTACGAGCCTTCGAGAAACCTACTTCAATCTCAAATAAGGAATACCAAATGAACTTCGTGATCATCTTGTGCGGTTAAATAACCAAAAGGAGAAGATCTCTTGTAGTAACCCCTCTTTTGTCTCCTCATCAATGGTTTAGCAGATTAAGAATTCAATGAAGCTCGTAATATGCCTAAACCGCTTGATGAAATGTGTTTAACTTTAGAGGGAGTAAAAGGTTAAAACGCGTCTCTAAACAATCCACCTCGTGTCTTTAAGTCTGACCACCTCTTGAGAAGATCTTGTACTACAATCCCATTAGAAGCTTGAGAAACAACGATCTCTTGATGAAGCTTGATAAAAGACAAATCTGCGACTTATACTTGCACTAAATTTGTGATTTAGAACCTATATTGAGCACAACAACGTAACTCCTTTAAATATAGGTAGTGGTATATACCCAACCTTCCATCCTTTATTGTATATATCCGCCTCTTGAAATCTCCAAGTCTAATCACTAGTAATACGCTCGAACAAGGATCATCAAACATCGTGCATCCAACCAACCCCGAGATATTTGAGATACTAAGTACACGAACCCGTGAATTAACAAACCAACCAAGCTACCATAATTTCCTAATTCCTACCGATCTTGTAGCACAAACTTATCCCAAAAAATAGTCAAACCACGTAAATTTAATTATGTCCAAATCCAAGTCCAACCTACTTGTCCAAAATTAATTTGTCAAACATAAGTCATCATAGGAGGGCGAGTATCGAACCCGACAGCTTGAATGTCATCAGACGCAGTGCTTGTCATGATGTAGATGGGATTTTACAACTCTTGAGATTTAAACCGAGAAATCAAATCTTTCGCGGGATTTTCTAAAATCAACAAGAGAAACCGTGAAATCAACAAGGATAACCAAGAGTGAATTGAAATACTAATCTTCAAAATTCAAGTCAAAGAAGTCAAATCTCAACTAGATCAACTCGCAACAAGTCAAGTCACAGTTTTTCAAATCGCAACAAGTCAAATCGCAATCAACCAAATCGCAAGTGTCAACTCGCAACGTCAAATCGCTGCTGGTCAAATCGCAATCAGTCAAATCGCAACAAGTCAAATAGCAACTTGTCAACTCGCAATTAACCAAATCGCAATTATTCAACTATAACTCAAATCGCAAAGATCAAATCGCAGGCTCACTCAAATCGCAAGCACCAAAGGACAACGCAGCCAAATCCACAACTCCACAACTCAACTTAATATGATGGGATTATAAATAAGATTGTGTCCTAACCCTAATCGCATTTAACCCAGAATACACATATCATAAAATATCCGCAGTCATCCCAACATCATCTTCCATGTAGAAAACGCAACAACCCAATGAAATTGTTCACTTAGGCATTACGAACCCTCAAAACTAACCATTAATCAAGTTAAATACCAAAAAAAAATAGTCATGTCCCATCGTCACATTTTCATTCCAATACACGACCCAAGAAAAAAAATTACCCGTCATTAGTAATCGTAAGCCATGTCCAAAGGGTCTAGTCCAGTTCACGTTATAAACATCTAGCCCAAACCAAATTGAAGCCCATGTGTTGGTTCAGCCCATCAAACGACAGTCAATACCCAATCTAATGATAATTACACAGGTATAAACTCTACCAATCCCTAATCACCCTCATTTTAACAAATCCTAATCTCACACACCTAAGAAAATCTGCCCCCTTCTTAACTTATGCCTTCTACAAAATTCAGTCATCATCAAACACTCATATCTAATCTTTCTTTAAACCGATCCAATCTAATCTCAGAATCCATCATAACCATCAGATCAAAGACACCTCCTTCATCCTTTCACTTGAGAACGAGACACAAACATAGTCAAGAACCCCACCTATATCTTTCTTGCTCGATCTTTTGAGGCGAATTATCAAGATAAATGACTTCAAGATCATTCATAGGGTCTCGCGTAGGTTTTATGTTGTGTTTTGTTTAAGTGATTTGAGCGAACGAAGATATAAAATAACTTCATAGTTAATTTTCTTCTCTTTTATATTCGTATATTAAGGAAGGTTGCTTCCAAAAGGGTCGATGATGAAATGTGTTCAACAAAAAATCTTTGAGAGATTGGTATGAAGTTGAATAGAATCTGAGATCTATTATTTTATTTTCCAGTTTTAAGTTCGAGTCGAGTTGTTGTTTAAGAAGGATTTATGATATGGATGTAGCCTTGATGATGGTGTTGTGTTAGAGTCTTGTTGGTGATGGGACTTAGGATAGTTAATGAGTTTGGTGTTGGTATTGTGGCGTATTACTGGTCTTCAGTTTTTTTTTCATTTTGTTTTCGCTATAGCTTATAGCTGTGTATGTTTAGAACGTGAGATGGGATTGACTGAGATAGTGTAGATTTGTGTATGTTTTGAACGTGACATGAGTTTTTGTTGGGATTGACGAGTGATTAACATTGTTGGGTTATGGCTGTGTAGTTGTTAGCGGTTTTTCGAGATGTTTTTAGGTATACCATGTCGTGTCTGAGTCTGTCTTCTCCTCCTTCATTTCTGTACTTTGACTTTTCTTGACTAGTCAACTGTGGCAAACCGCAATCTGGTCTTAGGGAAACCGCAACGTGGTCTTGAAATTTTGGCAGCACTTCACCTTAGTAATTTGCAATATTTGGTCTTCAATTTGTCAAACCGCAACATTAAACCGCTGTTGACCAGTCTGTCACTTTCCCCTTTCAAGTAAACAACCAAATCTCAGTTTTGGAAGTAGGCAAACCGCAACATTGAACTGCTCTTTTTGACACAAACCGCAACCAAGAATCTGGCGAGATTCCGACCAAATATTCCGACCATCAGCACTGACCACCTTGTAGCGACCCATATATGACCAGAATATCAATTCTGACCCATATATTCGACCAGGGCAATCTCAAGAACAATCTCAAACAAAGTTGTATAGGACCAGTGACCAGGACAATATCATAACAAAAGTGGACAAAAGATTGTTGGACAAAAGATTGTTAGAATATTTAGATACACAAAATATGAAATGAACCTGTTTACCAGAAAAGAAAAACAAAATTTTAGATCCGAGAAAGTTGCAAAAAAAACAGGTTCAAAAAAATATTCGAACACCACACAAATCAACAAGTAATTCAACCTTGGCTCTGGTACCAATCGTAGGATCGATTCTTATGTTGATTGTGTGTGAATTCAGGGGGTCTTGGATTATGGAAAAACAAATCCATGTTTGAGTTAGAGAAAGAGAGAGTAGAGAGAGTAGGGAACTTAGTGAGAGAAACTGGAAATGTATTAGCTTGTAATGTGTGAAGTTCCAACCCTTCCCACACTTGGGAAGGGGTATTTATAGTACTAGCTAGGTTGCCCCTAGTGGGCTGTGGAGTGAGCTGACAGTAGGTAAAGACCCGACCCAACTCCACAAATACTAATATAACTAAACTAATAATAATACTATTAATAATCCTACGAGCTATATAAATGCTAAATAGATACTCGGGGTGACCGAGTCTTTATATGAATATTTATATTCCTAACAAAACCGCACATATTCTAAAAAATAAAACAAATGTGGCATTGATTTTGAGTTAAATAAAAAAAACAAAAAAACACATAAACCAATTAAAAGAATCATATCACAAGTGATATAAAAAAAATAAAAAAGTAGACATAAAGTAGAATAAAAAAGAAATAGAAGGACTAAAAATGTAAAATTCCATAAACAAAAGCTAATCGTCATCCATCGTTACCACCAAGATCTGTGCCATACCCCACCACACAAAAAACACACAAACTACTAAAAAAACACACACACCATATATTCCTACAAAAAACAAAAAGTAATTGTTGGATCGAAGTCTGATAAACATAAAAATGAATGAATTGCAACATGAAAAACCCGATAAGGGAAAGAAAATTGTTGAAAATATGGATAATGGTATGACACTCATTTTACTATTATTTAACTATTTCTTGTGATTTTTTTATTGTTTTCGTATTTTATAACTTGTTTTGGATACAATTTATGAAGTATTTTTTAAGTTTTTGTGAAACAATGATAGATTACAGATTATATTTAAAAAAAACAAAGATATAATGAGCTGATTTTTTAAGAGGATATGTTGTAGACAACAGGTTATGCTGTCGATTAGAGATAATAATTGGAAATTTGATATGTTACGAGACCTGCGCAACAGGCGTTTGTGAAAATGTCTAACTGATAATATACTTCTTTTTAAACAATTATATTTGCGTATTGGTTAGCAATATATGTTCTCTGATATAAGAGGTTATGCTCAGCAAAAATTGATGGATTGAAAGGGTTTAAGTAAAAAGGTTTATGTGTGTAAATTGATATAGCTGATGTATGTGTTTTTAATTGTATATCCTAATTTAGAAAGTTAAATTATCAAGTTCCTTCAGTGCAATATTGTCTAATAAAAATAAGAATGAAGTCAAATAGAATTTATGTCACAAATGTGAGATTAGAAGAGTGTCACAAGCATCCTTTTATAGTGTAAGGTGATTGTATATCTAACATTTGCATTGGATCGTGATCATCATTTCTAAAAGTTTGGAAGTTAGTATAGTTATGTGACGTTGATTCATTTTTCACATTGTAGGAATGATAACTTATGTGTTATATGTTATGTGATAAAAATACAGAGAATGAGTGCAAAACAGAGGAACCAAAACCAAAGAGAAGAAAACAGTTACCAAGATTAGGATGTAAGAAAAAAGGTTTACATGCACTAATAAAAGCGCGAGAAAAGAAAAAGAAAAAGATGATGAAGGAAAAAAGGTTAGAGGAAGAAGCGGCAAAATTAGAGGCTGAGCGAGAAAAAGCAGAGGAAAAACCCAATGAACAGGTTAGTTAATTGTAGAAATTCATTATTATGTGAATGAGATATCACAGGTATCACTAGTGATATCACAAAGTATCACTAGTGATATTGTTTATATAATATCACAGGCTGAAAAAGAAGAAGAAAAAGAAGCTTCTGCAAAAAGAGAAGAAGCTGAAAAAGAAGCTAATGCAAAGAGAGAAGAGGCTGAAAAAGCTAAAGAGAAAGAAGTTGAAGACAAGAAGCGTGAAACAGCAAAAGGAAAAAGAAAAATAGATGAAACTGGGAATGATGAAAAAGAATTTGAAATGGATGAAAAAGATGGTGAGCATAATTCATATGATGATGAAAAGGAAGGGATTGATAAAAATGTAAAAAAGAAACGAAAGGTGTATACCACGTTGAGGTAAAGGGCAACAGTTAAGCCCCTTTTTGAAGCAATGCATGGGTTAAGCATAGAAAGAAAGAAAGTTATAAGACAAATAGGGTTCGGAGAGTTGATTGATTTTCCAATAAATGAAGTACCAACAAAGCTGTCATTCTTTGTAGTAGACAGCCTGAACACGGAAACAATGAACCTTAGGCTTCCAAAGGGAAATTTACAAATATCTCCACAGACGGTGAAGGAAGTTCTTGGATTACCAAAGGGATCAAGGAGGTTAGAAAGAAATGAAGGACAAAGAGAAAACAATGATCGTTTTGAGGAAGAATGGAAAGATCAATTCAAAGATGAAAACAAGTTGACAATAAATGCAATATCAAAGCAGATAACAAAAACAACAAACACAGATTTCATGTTCAGAATGAACTTTTTGATGCTAGTTGCAAATACCTTCGGAGCATGTGATAACAACTTTGTTGTAAAAACCACGGTATTGAAAAACATTCTTGAAGAAGGTGATGTGAGAGAAATAGATTCGTGCTGATACGTATATGAATGTCCAAGATTATCAAAAAATGATTGGGCAACCAGAATGAGGGATAGTACAGAGGTTGTCTATTACGGCCTAGTAACATTCTTGATGGTAACTTCTGAATTTTTTTTTTTTTTTTTCCTTTTAAGATAACAAGTTATGATTGAAAATATATATATATGCATTTATTTTTTCTTTTTACATGATTTTTGCTTTAAGTATCATAAGTGATACTATTCATTACTTTCATTTGTTAAAAAAAACCATATGAGGTATCACTTGTGATATATACAAGTAAAGTTCAAAAAAATTTGATAATGTTTTTTAATATAATCTGTGATACTATGTGTTTAATGTTTTTTATTTATCCTTTATCTGATAAATGGTTGATGAAACAGCTTGCATATTTACAATATACAAAGTTTGATGGAATGAATGCACCGAAAAGAGTACCAGCTTTCAAAAGCTAGAACGCAAACTTGTTGAAAAGTAGAGAGACTCTAGAAATGGATTACATAAAATACTTTGGGATGGTGGACATTATAGGAGGTCTAAATGAACAAGAAAAAACTGCTCAAAAGGAGGTGTGCGTATGAAATCTCTTGTGATATTAGATTATAGTATGCAGAATATTAGTTTTGTGTTTAAAGTATAACTGATGATTTCTTCAAATTTAAATTCAATTACAGGAAATTTATCAGATGTTAGAAGATAAAATAGAAAGTATTTTGAGTGAGAAAGAATTGTTTGAAGAAACAATCAAAGAAAATCTAGTCAAGTTTGGAAATGATCAAAGGCTTATTCAATATAGAGAAAGATAGAAGCAGATTTTCAGAAACCCAAATGATAATTTCAAAGGAAGAAGTCCATTCTATTCATCAACGGAATCAAGCACTATCAAATTTGGAAAAAGTGATGATGAAGATGATAACAATGCAGATGAAAAGGCGGAATGTGGAGATGAAAATAGAGAACGTGGAGATGAAAATGAAGAATCTATGATAGTTGATGATGATGAAGCTGACAAACATGATGCCGCAAATGACAAAAATGCAGAATCAAACTTTGATGAAGATGAAGGTGCGCAAGGGATTGGAAAGGATGAAGCTACGGCAAACAACGAGGGGAGCAGTAGTAAAAAGTATGAAGCTTCAGGGAACAATGAGGGGAGTAGTAATATAAGGGATGAAGCTGCAGGAAACAACGAGGTAAGCAATATTAAAAAGGATGAAGCTGCGGGAAACGATGAAGGAAAAAAAGATGAACAAACAAGGTAACAAGTCAAAAAAATGAGGATGAAAATATGAATGAAGACGAAAAAATTCAAGATCAAATAAAACCTGATGATGATGTATCTATTTTTGACGAATTGCAGTATAAAACTGATGATGAATTTAGAAAAGAATTGAGAGAAATACAAGAGAAACAAGCCAAAATGGCTTCAAAAACGCTTGAAGAATTAACTGATGAAGAATTTTTTGAAGTTTACCAAGAGGTTGAAACGCAGACGCTAGGGAATCAGAAAAACGTAGAAGAAAAACAAAAGGAACAAGCAGGTGCATCTTCATAAAAAGAAAAACAAAAGGAACAAGCATGTCCATCTTGTTGTAAAAGTAGGGAGCACAATTTTGAGTTCACACCAGGATCTCAGCCGACCTTTGATCTAGGATTTGATAGCCCAGTAGTAGAGTCAAAACCATTCAATAAAACAGAATCAAATGATGAAGAAAAGCAATCTCGGTGTTTGCAATCACCCTATATCAACAACAAGGTCAGCACGACAGAAGAGCTAACAGAGGATGAAACACTCTTGGCAAGAAGCATCTTCTATATGCAAGGAAACGAAGCGTAAGATTAACTTTAAATCTTTATGAACTTTACTTGAATTTATCACAGGTGATACATAGTATGTTCTATTTAACAAATGAAAGAAATGAGTAATATCACCTGTGATACATAAAAAGAAACGAGTAATATTTGTACTTTCTTATAGTTATCACATGTGATATTGTCCAAACAGAGAGCAAGTTTTCAACGACCAACGTGCAGGATTAATGAGAATGAATGTCCAATCACTAGCACTAGGATTGAAAATTGAAACTCCTGAGATCGACACATTTGCTTCAATCCTAAATTATGAGGAATGGGAATCAGATAAAGAGATCAAAAGGCATTACTTTTATACATCAATGATGGTAAGATAAATTTAATTTAAAATTAATGTATTATAATTGAATGTATTTATGTATTAACTTAATTTAACTTGTTAAAATTAATGTATTATAATTGAATGTATTTATGTATTAACTTAATTTAACTTGTTTTTAATTATCAAGCAGCTGCCGGGAATAATACAGGATAAGCCAGAATGCATGCTTACCAAGATAGATAAACAATACGATGAGTTTGCAAAGATGATTGCAATTCAGATGGAAGACGATATAAGCAAGCTACAATTTGAAGACGTTAACTTGGTATATCATATGACTTTTATAATTTAATCAATGAACTTAGTCTATTATTTTAAAACTTGCATCATTTTTATAATTTTATGATAACAGGTTTTCTTCCCAATCATAGCACATGACCATTACTACCTAATAGTTTTCAACATCATCAAAGGAACATCCGTGATAATAGATAACAGTGATTCAATTGGAACATACGATGGAAAGTACAAAGGAAACTATGATTTTGTGGTAAGAAACACTATACTTAATATTTCATATATAAATATATATTTTTTTTTAATTTTTTAAAAGCAGTATAATATCACAAATGATACTAGTCTATAATTGACACTTTGTAATTTAATTTTCAGAGGGCTGTTTTAGCAAAATATTTGTCAACATATCTACATCCGAAAGCAGAAGAATATATAAATCAAAAAAAAACCCCAACAATCTTAAACATGAGATGGAGGACAAAGAAAGAAAAAATAGATTGCGGTTTATACATGATGATGCATATGGAACATTATGAAGGAAATAATGGAACAAAATGGGAAACATGCATGCTAGAAGAAACAAACAAAAATCATCGAATTCAGATAAACAACTTGAGAGTAAAGTATGCAGCAGAGATGATGCTTCATGAAGTAAATGAAAACCAAAAAATGATGTCAGACTACGCATTAAGGTTTGCAGCCGAGAACCCAGACAAAGAAGAAGCAAAGAAGATTGTCGAGAAAGCAATAAAGAGAAAGATTGTAGAAGAAGATGAACAAAAGCCTGGACCAAGTGGTTACTGATTAGAGATTTAGTTTTTGTATAGAATATTGTAATTGGCAATCTAAAGATGTAAAACAATAGTTTTGGGTAATCTGAAGTTGTAAGACATTGCTTTTGTTATGGCTTATCACAAGTGATACAAAAGTGATAACAAAATGTTTATGTTATGGTGGTTTTGGTAATTTCAATGCTTTATCACATGTTCAACTAGATAAACTCATACTTCAATTTTCCATTTACGCTTTTGGTAATTTCAATGCTTTATCACAAGTGATATAACTAATAACAATTCAAGAACTCTAAAGTTGTAAAAAAAATGCTTTTGTTATGCTTTTGGTAATTTCAATGCTTTATCACAGGTGATATAACTCAAATAACAATTCAGGTGATATAAACAAATTTATCCAAAAAAAAAGAATAGTAACACAAGTGATACAGAAAAATTTAATAATTCTAACCACAAAAAACTCATAAAAAATGATGTAAACTATTTAAACATTGTAATGCTTTATCACAAGTGATAAATGTCAAAATATTCCATAAAGTCACAAAAATAAAAAATACACAAATCAGTAAAACTCATAGTTCAATCAGTAAATTCATACTTCAATTAGTGCTCTGTCACCTCTACTTCCGCCTCCTCCATCATCTCCGTTTCTGCCTGCCCCACCACCTTCACTTCTGCCTGCTCCATCATCTCCGCTTCCGCCTGCCTTCTTGGGACAAGTACGCCTATTGTGATCAGTCAACCCACAAATACCACATCCCTTCTTTTGCTTCTTACTTTTCTCAAATGCTACCTCACGTCCACCCATAAAACGACCCCTCATAAATCCCTTATTACTTGCTTTTGATGGATTATTAACATAAATTTTACGATGCTTCTTAACACCCATAAACTCAAGAACCATTTCAGAAACTGTGCGGGGAGGAACACTTGGCAAATCAGACTCAACTTCTGACTTTAGATTTCTGAGCTTATCTACAAAAGAAGTCAGCTTTGGTTGATTATTGATCATCATATTCACACACGACTCAAGTAAACTAGACGCCTCAATAGCAAGCCTTTCTATTTCTTCATTCTTCTGACCATAACAGGCCTTTTGCCTCCTCAAATCAGGTGGAATCAAATCCCTTATCCAACGCCTAAGTATATACTGATCTGGAACCTTAACCACATTACAATTCTTGAATACACATAAAATGTGACGACATAAAATCCCACATCGGACAAAAAGCTAACAACAGCAAGCAACTGAACAATCTAGTTTGTTATAGACCACCTTCATAAATAAAAGAAAGAAAAACATTAAAAACACATAATTTCACAGGAGATATTAAAAACATAAAATTAAAATAAAAATAAAAAAAAAAAAAAAAAAAAAAAAACATAATATCACAGGTGATACCTAATATCACCGGTGATACTCAATATCACCTGTGATACTTAAAGCAAAATACATGTAAAAAAAAGTAAATAAATAAATAAACAAATAAATAAGAAAAGACATGTACCTTGTACTCTCCAATGTCTTTCTGATACAAGTTAACCTCTTCCTCAACATTCTCTGAAGTGCTTTCTTCGTCAACCAATTTTGGAAGAGTATCAGGATCAGGTTTTTGCTCAGAAATAACAGAAACATCACATCCCTCATCACAAGTTTTAGACTTGATTGAACATAACCATGAGCCAATAGTTATCTCCTTTTGAACAAGAACAAACAACTTACGAGTGTAAACCCTTGCTGCATGAACTTCAATTGATAATATCGTCAAAAAAACAGGAAACGAGTCAATCGACTGATGATCTAATCTTTCTTGTTGGTATCTCTGTTTCTCCATTGCAGACTCATAACAGATCATAAATTTAACAAGTGTAGCAGTAGGACTCGTGAAATATGAAAAGAAGGAATTCTCACTCTCCGACCTAGATGTAGTCCTCATCAACCCATAAAGCGGAGAATCAACAAAGAAAGCAGGAATCCATGAAGATCTAATCCTATACATCTTTTTCAACCACTTGTGATTCACAAGATTAAAAGAATTCTCACTCTCCGACTTAGATGTAGTCCTCATCAACCCACAAAGCGGAGAATCAACAAAGAAAGCAGGAATCCATGAAGATCTAATCCTATACATCTTTTTCAACCACTTGTGATTCACAAGATTAAACTCTACCATTAACTCATTCCATCTAAACTCAAACTCCTCAGGCCCAATATACATATTCCAAACAATCTTGTGAAGTTTATTCTTGAAATCAGTACCATCATAAATACTAGAAACAATCTGAAAACAAGAAAGTATCACAAGTAATACAAAACAGAATCATTATAGAGAGCAATGCAAAAAAATAATAAAGTATCACCAGTGATAAATAAGATAATCTTATAGCCCAATCCAATATCACAGGAGATAAATAACTTCTAAATATATATTGTGAAGATCGTTTAGAGCTCAAGATTGGTTAGATCTCATCTAGGGATAACAATAACAAACATTAACATGCACAGCGGAATAAATAGAACATTAATGTTATTGTATCAATGTTTTTCTTCATCATCATCTTTACAATATACACGACAACTAATAGCCCTGATACTACTTGATCAAGTCTAGTACGGTTACTCAACAATAACAGGAATCATAAGATTCTTGAGGCTAAACAAAACTCTAAACCTAGGAATTTTACACAAAACCATACGCCTAGGAACACACACATTTACTGGTGTTCACATCTTGACACACATAAAAACTAACGCACTATGTCTCTTTATATAATAGAGACATTAGGGTTACAAAGGATATTTCCTAACTTTTTAAAAGATCTTCTATAATCTTTTCATCATTTGAAGGATTCATCCTTTTTCTTCTTAAGTCCTTCTTCTTTCATATGTTTTGTCTTATCAACTCAAATATACGACCCAACAATCTTCCCCTAGTTGATAATGACAAAACCAAATAAGCACGAACTTCCCCTGAAGCTAATATATATGAAAGAAACAGACTTCCCCAAAATCCATGCTATACCACCAAGGATCTACAAGTTGTAAAGCTTCAATGTACTTCTTCCCCTTTTTGTCATAATCCACTAGGAGACTCTAAGTAAATGCAACTTTGATTTCTACAACCACAAACCACTATCATACTTCCAATCCAGTCTTCCAATGTCTTGAATTACCCTCCATGAAGAACACCAAAACGCTTACTAAAAATGAACTCAAGACAATAGAAACCTAAACCAGTAGTAATAATAATAACTAGCAGTTGTAAAAACCTTCCCCTGGAATGGTGCATGTAGTAACCATAAGAACTTTTCAAATAACTAACCACCATAACAACGAACACCATGTAGTACCATCCATGAACGAACATAGCAGCAGGAATACTAATAAAAAATGACTACAATAGAATTCGAAACCAAGCAGCAGTAATAATGAAAAATAGTTCTATGATCGAGCAGTAGAAACCATGTAGAAAGTAGAAATCTCACCCTTAACATGAACATGATAACTACTGTAAACAAACCTGACCATTCGTAACACCAGGTCATAACCAACCATTAACTTCAAAATCATACATCTTCTGTGTGTGTGTCGTTTGATATCAAAATAAATCCGAGCACCTTAACCATGCGTTATCTGATATCAAACAATGCTAAAAACCATCTTATTTGCCCCTCACTTCTCGTAACTCATGCCCATAAAGCTAGTTCAAATGACTTACAAACAAATCAGCATCCAACAAAAAGAAGTCGAGCAGCAGTAATACTAACCGTTAAAGTAGCAGTACTAAAATATACGAGCAGTACTAACTGAATAATGCAACAGTGCTAACTTCACAATAGCAGTACTAAGATTAAACGAACCATTTACCCATCAGTACAAACTTGTGAGGTAGCAGTATTAACCAAAAAACCAACAGTATGAACGATCACTGCAGCAGTAATGTTCTCAGTTGATCATGCAATACTCCTTACTTCCAACAAAAGTACCAGTAACTCTAGTCACAAAACCAGTAACCACATACGACATAGCCTTACTCTCACTTCATGCGTCCACCAGTAACATTACATTCCAAGCAAATAAAAAGAAATAGACATACTTCGAATTAACCAGTAACTAGCTAACCTGGAATCACATCTCTGTCCATCTCTCAATATCCCATAATAACATAAGCAGTATCAATTCAAGAATCAAGAGCAGTACTAACAATTAACCCTTGCGGTACAAATAGCATAGGTAGCAGTACTAAGTACAAACGAGCAGTATAAACTTTCAATCAGCAGTACTAAGTGTCGATGAGCAGTACTAAGAGAATAAATCGGCCCGAGCACCTTATCCAATACAATAACATATGTATGTCTGATCACAGATTGATGAACTTAGGTTTTTTGCACAATCATATGTACATTAAATAGCACGCACAGACCATATGCATCAATATCATATGCTAAATTCCCTTTTTCTTATAACCCTCATCATCAGTCGACACTCAAACCAGTACCAGATCACAAGCCAAAACTGATTAGTAGCAGCAGTGGTAAGACTCGTACAAGTATAATCCTTATTAGGGTTTTGTAAAAATCTGAATTACCATTCATGGCTGAGAAACACATGAATTCTCAAAAGCAATTCATTCACGCGTTCAATGCATTCATATTATCATCAGTATTACCCACGTTCATTAAACCCTAATTAGCAATTTCTTAATTATAATTTGAAAACCCAAAAACTCGACCAACCTGAAAACCTAGGGTTGAGGGAAAAAACAACATCCAATATCATCATATAGGGTAAGTAGAATGATTGATAACAGCAGCAAAGAGTTATGATAAAACGATTAAAGAACAAACCCTATAAACCAAGAAACTTGAAAAAACCTTTCTGTAGTAGACTTCGAAGATTTATATCTTCCAAACGAATGCTTAGATCGAAGATCCCTCCAGTGAGAATCTACCTTGATGTGCAAAGAACCTTAAGTAAAAATTTCGTTAAGATCCAACGGTTAACGAATGAGATATCGCCTTTTTAAAACAGCACTGCAGAAAGTTATGAAAATAAAAACCAAAATCGTTTTTGTTCTTCATTCTTCGACTAAAACCTTGTATAATCCCTAGATCAAGAGCTCCTTAAGCTCTGATACCAATTTTGAAGATCGTTTAGAGCTCAAGATTGGTTAGATCTCATTTAGGGATACCAATAACAAACATTAACATGCACAGCGGAATAAATAGAATATTAATGTTATTGTATCAAGGTTTTTCTTCATCATCATCTTTACAATATACACGACAACTAATAGCCCCAATACTACTTGATCAAGTGTAGTATGGTTACTCAACAATAACAGGAATCATAAGATTCTTGAGGCTAAACAAAACTCTAACCCTAGGCGTTTTACACAAAACCATACGCCTAGGAACACACACATTTACTGGTGTTCACATCTTGACACACATAAAAACTAACGCCCTATGTCTCTTTATATAATAGAGACATTAGGGTTACAAAGGATATTTCCTAACTTTTTAAAAGATCTACTGTAATCTTTTCATCATTTGTAGAATTCATCCTTTGTCTTCTTAAGTCCTTCATCTTTTATATGTTATGTCTTATCAACTCAAATATATGACCCAACATATATAACTCTAATTAAAAATGCAATATCACAAGAGATACCTTAGCTGGAAGCATTTGCATGATATGCCACATGCAAAGCCTGTGCTTGGACTCAGGAAGCACATCAGCAATGGCCTTTCGCATTGCGCCATCTTGATCAGTGACAATGATATTTGGAGAACGAACAAATGCTTTCTTGGACGCTTGCAATAACCATATGTATGATTCAGTTGTTTCATTCTTAAGAAGACCTGAGGGTGGATTCGATACACTTGAAAGGTGTTAGTCCTTTGTAACTTTGTGTATATGATATGTTTGAGTTAATATGATTAAGTATGCGGAATCTACTTAACCACACTTAGAAGGTTATTTGGATATGGAAATGGAACAGTTGTGTTTTTTATTGAATAATGAACAAAGAAAGTTTATCACCAAACGATTCAATATTATTCAAAATAATACGAGTGATCTTCACTATCACTAGGGTTACAAAACCTTGAATCTTAATGTTTCTATGACTTTTGATATTGTTGTGTTTGTTCATTTCTCTTAACAGATATTCAAGTTCTATACTTAGCACAAATCTATATTATTAATATCTAGTCTAAGATCTCTCATTTATAGTCCAAGAGAGATCTTTACAAATATTGTCAAGTCTAATCGAACACATGCTTGAGAGTGTCAGTCATTAAGATACAACATGTATCTGTGTTTACAACTTGTTACTGAACACTTTGTCTAAAGATATTATCTACCGTGTATTGTTGACTATTATACACATAATATCTTCCTATACTTATCCAACCAGCAGTAGAATACTTCAACAGTTATCCACTTAGCAATAGAATCTTCTTCACCAGCAGCAGCATCATTCAGCAGTAGAATGTTTAACGCTAGCAGTAGAATCAAATGCACTAGCAGTAGAATGATACTTAGAGAATTTCTTTGAGCAGAACTGATCTTATGAACATGTAATTTCCAATACTAATCTTCAGAACATTTTATTCCCAACAATCTGATTTATTATTTTGAAATTTATGTGACCAAGCCTCCTATGCCATAACATTGATTCATCCAATGTGGCCTTTGCAACAAGACAAGTTAAAGCCGTTTTAGGAACAATGTTCTTCATATCAACACTGTACATGTTGCCCTTTCTTGGAATTCTAAGAAGTACTTGACTTTCATCAGGCATCTTAAAATCAGAAGAAATGACAAGACATTCAATGTCAGTAAAAAGAACTTTGTTCTTTTTGTCACACATTTGAGAGACACTAAAAAGATTATACTTAAGCTCTTGTACATAGTACACATCTTCAAAATCTAAATTTCCAGTTTTAATTGTACCTTTACCGGAAATTTTGCCACCAATACCTCCTCCAAAGGTAACATAGCCACCATCTAATGTTTGAAAATCGGAAAGATAGGACTTGTTGCCTGTCATGTGCCTTGAACATCCACTATCTGAGTATCCTTGATCCTCTTGTTTATCATTTGAATGTTCCTGCATAGAAATAAGGAGTATTAGTTTCCTTTGGGGACCCAAGCCATTACTAACTTGGATCTACCTCGTGCATCAATGTAATTTAATCTCTTAAGAATGGTTGATGCACCATTGGGTTTAGTTTGTTTCCAAACCCAACATGCTGAGGCCTTAATAGTATTTGCCCTATTTTCCCAAGCAGCAGTATGAACTACATGCTTAGCAGTAGAAACTGCTAGCTTTGTAGTTGTTCCCTTTGGTTTCCAAACTTGTTTTTGGACCACTGCTTTTGATTGAATGGGCCTTTTAACAGTTTTTGATGCATTTTTGTGAATTGATTTTGCATTTTTAACTGTTGGTCTTGGGTTAACAGTCATGAATGGTCTAGCAGTAGGAACTGCTTGCCTAGCAGTAGGAACTGCTTTTGAAACTGCTCTGGATTTTGATATCTTAGAATTAGAGTGAAAATGAAATTGAGGAGTTTTCCTTTTGTAATTCAACCTATTGTTTGTATACCCAGATACCCTTTGGTTGCAGAAAGCTGCAAGATGGTCAAATTCTCCACATACAAAACAAGCTTTGTTATAAAAGTCAAAGTCATCACCTAGTTGGTGAGACTTAAGGCCATTCCAATTCCTTTGGTTGCCTTTAGGCTTGTTTTTGGTTCTGTATTGTTCACAATATCTAACTGGTTTCCTAACATGTTTAATTTTGGTTTTAGGCCTATCAGTATTAGTTTTGACTATCTTTGGAACACTTGTTCCTGCTTTCTTAACTACTTCAGGTTTAGACATAACATGTTCATCTTCCTCATCATCAGATACCCAGTCTTCAATGACTACTCTATCTGATCTTCTATCAGAGGTCACCTTGTCCTTAGGAAGTGAAGTTTTACTTAAACTCTCACTTACTTTCTTAGGTTCATTAACAACTAGCTTTGTTTTTTGCTGTACACCATATTGTAGCTCTGGTTGTTGAAATTCAGCTACACCTGAATTTTCTAGGTCAATCCCTGGAGGTTTAGGGATTCCTCTGTAAGGGGGTGGGACAGCATTATATCCTAACCCTGACTTGGCTCTATTAATCACTTGACATTCTATCATGTTGGTTACACCTCTAGAAGCATGTTCTAGTTTTTGTGTAGTCAAGTGAATGTTTCCATTTTCCTTTTTGATCCTATCAAAAGCCTCTCTCAAAAGCTTAATTTCAGCATCTCTAAAGAATATGTCTTGTCTAAGAAGAGCTTTGTCATCAGAAAAAGCAAATTCATTTTTTTTGTAATGAATGATCTGCTTCTCTAAGGATTCTAAACCATATTTATAGTCTACTAAGTCTTGTTGAGTTCTGCTTAGGACTTTCTTTTGGTCATCATAATGTTTGATTAAGGTTTGTAGTTCTGAAAGAGTTGTACAAGTATTAGAACAAACTTTATGATTTTGTACCTCAGTAGAGAAAGCCATGAGTGCCAACTGTGAAGAATCTTCTTCTTCATCAGCCATGAAACTCCAATCAAAACCTAGCCCATCAATAGCTACCATAGCTTTTGAGTTTGGCTCAGAAACCTCCCTTGTTTTGGATGTGCTTCCAAAACCTCTATTCTTGCTATCTTGCTGCCTTGGCCTTCTGCATTATCTTGAGAATTGCCCCATCATGTGGCAGTTATAGCACTCTATCTTTGACTTGTCAAAACCAGCAGTATCATTGTTGTTGATTGTGAGCTTCTTCCCCGTCCTTTGATAGAACTTCTTAGCTCTCATGCTAAGAAGAGAAATTTGCCATTTTAGATCCATTTCCTCCAGATCATCATCATTGATCTCTTGGAGGTCTTCATAAGTGAGCATGGATCCATCATTTCGACTTGTGGGAAATGCACAACAAGTCTTCTCATCCAAAATACCCATGGTACTACTTGATGAACTAGCAGCACCAACACCATCAACAACTTTCACCTCTTCACTTGAATTTGAGGTACTAGGAGTTGACATATATGCCATGTTCCCAGTATTAGAGTTAGTACCTCCATTTTTCTTTAAATCTTGTTCCATAATCTTAAAGTTTCTATACACGTCTATCAGTTCCATTGTATCAAGGTCTGGCTTGTTCTTTCAGAAAACAACATGTATAGCCCACTCTTCTGGTAAGCTTCTCAGAAATTTTGAGTTCAAATCTTCTTGAGGTATTTCAACCCCAAGAATAGCAAGTTGGCTCACAATATTCTGAAGCCTATTAAACATATGGTCAAGAGATTCATTGTTGGTAGAGGAGAAGTTTTCAAACTGCTGCTTGAGCAGTGTCTTGTGGGTTTTCTTGGTGGCTTCATTACCACCATATCTAGCAACAATAGCTTCAAATAATGACTTGACATCTTTGAACTTTCTGAAGTTTAAAAGTTGATCATTGGGAATGGTCATCATCAGCATGCTTCTTGCCTTTAGGTCATTTTTCTTCTTTATTCTGTCTTCTGCAGATGTTGGGTGAAGCTGCAGAGTTGTCACCACTTTGCCGTCCACTGTTGATGTAGTGGTTGTAGGCTGGTAAGAGTTTCCATCTTCAATAATTTCCCAAAGTGCATAGTCTTGCACTTGGAAATATTGCTCTATCCTCAGCCTCCACATCTCAAACTCATTCTGTTTGAGCATGGGTAATTTTGCAGCAACATTGGTCTGAATAGATTCAACTTCCATTTCTTCTTCTTCTTCTAAAGCAAATATATCAGCCTCGCTCTGATACCAATTGACGGTGGATTCGATACACTTGAAGGGTGTTAGTCCTTTATAACTTTGTGTATATGATATGTTTGAGTTAATATGATTAAGTATGCAGAATCTACTTAACCACACTTAGAAGGTTATTTGGATATGGAAATGGAACAGTTGTGTTTTTTATTGAATAATGAACAAAGAAAGTTTATCACCAAACGATTTAATATTATTCAAAATAATACGAGTGATCTTCACTATCACTAGGGTTACAAAACCTTGAATCTTAATGTTTCTATGACTTTTGATATTGTTGTGTTTGTTCTTTTCTCTTAACAGATATTCAAGTTCTATTCTTAGCACATATCTATATTATTAATATCTAGTCTAAGATCTCTCATTTATAGTCCAAGAGAGATCTTTACAAATATTGTCAAGTCTAATCGAACACATGCTTGAGAGTGTCAGTCATTAAGATACAACATGTATGTGTGTTTACAACTTGTTACTGAACACTTTGTCTAAAGATATTATCTACCGTGTATTGTTGACTATTATACACATAATATCTTCCTATACTTATCCAACAAGCAGTAGAATACTTCAACAGTTATCCACTTAGCAGTAGAATCTTCTTAACCAGCAGCAGCATCATTCAGCAGTAGAATGTTTAACGCTAGCAGTAGAATCAAATGCACTAGCAGTAGAATGATACTTAGAGAATTTCTTTGAGCAGAACTGATCTTGTGAACTTGTAATTTCCAATACTAATCTGCAGAACATTTAATTCCCAACAATACCGGAACCAACAGTCACACACCTCCTATGATTGTCGATTGCAGTAAAAGGCACAAAAACCATCCGATATCTGAAAAAAGAAGTATCGCAGGTGAGAATATATACAAAATGTAGAAATATTACAGGAGATAAATAACAGGATAAAAAAAGCATACTTATTAGTCTTGTAAGTGGAATCAAATGAGACAATATCGCCAAACTCTCTGTAATTACACTTAGCAACTTCATCAGCCCAAAACATTCCACGAAGCTCAACATCTTCAACAAAATAATCGAAAGAGAAGTTTGACGTATGCTTCATCCGATCTTCCATACGGTTAATAATCATTTGTGCATCGCTATACCCAATGAAACAATTTATACCACGGGTAAAATTCCTAAACTCGGTCTCCGTACCATGAACAAGGGCTGAGGACCCTTTCAACCCGGTACAAAAACTGTGAGCTCTAGTCGCACCAAGATTATAATTAGCTGCTTTAATAATGAACAACTGCTCGTGGTATGGTAGCTTCCTCTCACTTTTAGACAAATGTTTGTACTCGATACGATCTAGTTCATGATTATGTTCCACATCAAAGGTAGTAAGCCTATATTTAGTTGTTCCAGGAATCATATGGAAAACTGCACGCGCTTTGCAACCGGTTATCCTAAAGTTCGAAGTCCTAACTTTTTTATCACCTTTCTTAGGAGCTAAAGTATTCAAATGAATTTTCTTTGGGCACCCTTCCCTATTGCAAACTAAATACTTCTCTTTTACAAAACCATCCCTTAACCTTTTCTGAGTAGACTTTCTAATACCAAATCCTGCCTCTGAAGCGTATTTCGATAAAATCATGATGAATAAAAGATTGAGGAGTTTTTAGACTATTAGAAGCTGTAAAAGAAGGTGATAAAACACACAGTCAAAAGCATAACACAACAGCTTATCAAAACATATCACTGGTGATACTACACATATATCATCAACAGTTAAACTAAAAATAAGCAAAATAATAACATCAACTTTAAATATCACTGGTGATACTACACATAATTATGACCAAATTTCGCACAATTAACAGCTTGATCCACAGAATTATCAACCGATTCAACACAATTAACAGCTTGATCCACAGAAACATCAACCAATTCAGAACAATTAAAAAAGCACAAAATATAATATCATAAACTAACAATATCACAGGTGATATCATACATGAGAATATAAAAAAGCTTAACCAGTAAACTAGCAGTTTAATTAATAAGTAAAAATATAATATCAAAAACTGAAAATATCACATGTGATAATACACATAATAAACTGAAAAAATACATTCAATCACAGCTTATCATCAAAAAAAAGCACAATTATCATAATGCTTAAGCTGTTTAAACTAACGGCGTAACTAATAAGCAACATAACACTACAATCAACAGCTTATCATCAACAAAAAGCACAATTATCATCATTAAAAAGCACATAAAACAGAAAAATAAACTTAAAAAATCAAAATTAAACTCACATGATGCATTAGAAGCACAATTACCAGAATTATTAAAACTGCTACCAGATACATCACCAGAATTATCAACAACAGCACCTACATCAACAGAATTATCACAAACGGCAACAGCTAAACAATTGGATGAATTACTAGATAATTCTGCAACTGAATCAGCAGGTTCATTCAGATCAAAAACCGCCATTATCAAAACTGATGAACGATGGAGTCGCGGTGGAGTGCGGTGGTGTTGCGGTGGAGTCGCGGAAGAGTCGCGGTTGTGTTGCGGTGGACTAACAGTGGTGTCGCGGTGGTGTTGCGGTGGACTAACAGTGGTGTTGCGGTGGAGTGAAAACATAACTGATTTATGGAGGGAAGCAGTTGAGAGAAAACACACACAAACTGTGTGTGAAAAAAACAGCGAATAGGGAAAATAAAATAAAATAAATCCTTTTATAGTTGGGGAAAATTAGGTTTAAAAAATAAAATCTTATGTTAATCCACACCATTAGTTCAAACTAGATGGATGGTGGGGATTTGTTCTTTGGTAAGCACCAAAATAAAGGTAAGCAATTAAACTTTTCTCTATATATATACATGTAGTATTATTGTTTTTTTAAGAAAGAATGCTAGATTCACATAAAAAATACAAAAAATAAATAAATAAATAATAATAAAATCCACACGCTGATATGTCAGGGAGTAATTGGTCTAACCAGAGAGAAGAAAGAGAAAGTATCACAAAATAGACCAATCACATCCTGATATATCAGCGTGAGGATTTTTTTGTGTAATTCTTATGTGGGTCTAACATTCCTTAGAAAGAAAATGCTAACAACAGCCCTTAGGAGCCCTGACGTTGTTAACAACCAAACCTTCAAAAAGAATCTTTTGATGTTAATACATAATCAACGACAAGCTCTGCATTTTTTGCTAACATAAGCAATATGAAGAGTGTATTGTATTTGTATTTTAGATATTTTAGCAAATTCTTAGTGACTTTGAATAATTTTGTATTTTTTTTAAACATTGTGTAATATCTAAACATAATTTTTGTTGATAAAAAAATAGGTAGATCAACAATGGAGCTAGCTAGACTACGTGGAGCTTTTGTGATACCTTCGCTAAGAAAAATTTCGAATTCGGAAATGTGAACCAAGACAAATAATTTAATATCGAGGCTAAGTAGAATAAATGTATTCGTAATATAAAGTTTTATAAGCTTAATCTCCTGATAGCTGTGCATCACGGCATGTCAAGTTTAATCTTAAGCTTATCGAAATATATCGTCCAATTTCAATTATAGACCAAATCACCAAATTAAACTAGGACTAACTGTCTGAAAAAGCATCCAACTTGCCACATTTTTTTTTTTTTTTTGTAGACATCCAACTTTATTTTTCCTAAAGGATTCAAAAACTTTCTTAATTTTGCTATTATAGCCATATTAAGGGTGTGTTTTGACGTGGCACTTGTTAATTACATTTTTCTCGTTATCTTTTGAAATTCCCCCGTTTTCCTCACTTTTGGGTCCGTTTTGCCAATTAACAAAGACTTATTTTTTAAATTCATAATTTGTATGTTATAATTTAACACATTTTCCCATAAATGTTTTACACGACTCTTCAAATCTGCTTTATAGCCTAACACAATTTCTCACACAAACCCTAATTTCACACCGCAGTATTTTACTCAGTAGCCACATTTGATGTGCGTTTTCATATTTCAGGTATGTATTCTTTGATTATGCTCTGTTTTGCCCAAAATAATTTGCCTAAACATAGTTATAAACCCTAATTTGTTATTTTTTGTAAATTTTGTAACAGAATGATACCTGGTACCAATTTGCATTGTTTTGATGTACACAATGACGGTTATTTCGCCCATTGATGAGTGTGTAAATACTCATCATTTTATACCCATAAAAGACACAAAAAATGACAAAAAACACCCAAATTATATTGCAGATATCCTTGTTTTTGTATTTATATATGTGCAGGTACGAATATGAGAAAAAGATAAAAAGAAAGGCAAAATAGACAAGAACTGAGCACGAGATTGGAAAGAGCACGGAATTGCAAGTCGATTGTTAATTTATTTGGAGCATCGAGGCAAAAGAAAAGAAGTTTAAAAGATTATTTATTTCAAGGATCATTGAATTAAATATAAAGAACGATGAGGGACCAAAGGTGTTTAATTCATATGAAGTTTTAAAGAAGGCAAGGACTAAAATTGAAGACCAAGGGTGTGAAATGACAAATCAAACCAAAGTTTAAATAAATTACCTTCTAGAAGATTGTGGGACCCACTATTGGTGATAGCATATTCTTGAAGAGAAAAAGAATTGAAGAAAAAAAGGAAGAAGAAAGAAGTGTACGATGGAAAATCTCTCAAATTAAATATCAATAGCGCGTTACCTCTGCTGCTAGCTCCAATTGCAGACCCACTATCTTCCATGCAGCGAATCAAAAAGTGCCACGTGGCCTGTCATGAAGGGCAAACCGCCTCAAATTCTACTATAAATAGCGCATGATCAGTTGGAGTTTTTTTTTTTAAGTAGTAGTTAGTAGTTTTATTTTTATTAGCAGTAGTTAATTTTTACTTAATCGTTTTTATTGCTTATTTTTATTACCTTGTAATTTAAATGCTTTCAGGATCTTATTACTTTTTGATAAATTGTAATAAACCTATTTACAGTACCAATTTCAATCTATCTTTATATTTCAATTTATGCTTAATCGTACCTTAATTTTCAAGTCATTTAAATATTGTGCCCTCTAGCTCAATTCAAACACAAAAAGAGATGCATGAGCTTGTTAAGCTCGGCTTATTTTCCAAATAAGCCTTGACACCTCTTAAGTTTGAGAGCACTTAAAATTTAGTTTGTCTGTTTATTTTTAGTTTTCTTTTGTTTAGTAATTATTCTAGTTTTAATACTAGTCCAATCTATTCTAGTTTTAATACTAGTTCGATCTATTCTAGTTTTAATACTAGTCCTAGTAATTTAGCTTTATATATTATTTTTTATTTATTGTCATTTTTTAAAGTAATGATTATTATCGTTGTTATTAGCATAGATTTTATTATGTACGAGTAGTTTTATATAAGTTTGTTTAAAAATCGGTGGTTTCAACTTTATTAACAAATTTGCTTCATAACTCGTTTTTAATTTCTGTTCACATGTTTTAGCGTAAAAATCCAAAATACACCTTTTTTCTATTCAATTTCACCCGATCACAAATTCGTTTTATTACAGATTTCACGCCTCGTTGGGACTTAACGACCCGGGGAAACACTAAACTCCTTTGGTAAATTGTATTGTGTCCTTAAGCTATTTGACTCTTGTTGACCATTTACTTGGTCAATATTAGTTGACCGTTTGGGAGCGATCACCCATTTACTTGTAAGGTATGCTGATGGTGTGGTTCTTGAATTGGCTGTTCCAAGGATGCCTTATGAACCATTTGCTGAATTTTTGGGAAAAAAAATCTGGAAACTACTTTCAAGGTTTGTATTACAAAGTTCCTAATCTTGAATTGGAGAAAGGTTTAGTTAGAGTAAGTAATTATAAGGAGATAGAATACATGTTTGATGTTGCTGAGTTGTTTGATAGGCTTGATCTTTATCTTGATCACTTAGATATGGATCTTTCAGACTATTTAGGTCAAGCAGATACCACTTTTATGGATGCCTATGTTTCTAAAGCAAAAGGCCCTCCCCTAAAGAGGTACTGCAATGAGTTTTCAGTAGATGAGTTGGTTAAGTGGGCTGAGATGGAGGTTCAGTATCAGGGTTCATCTTCTAAACAGCCTAAAAAACATATAAGGGCAAAGAAAAGGTTAATGAAACAGAGGTTGCTCATACTAGGACAAGTGTTGATAAGGGCAAAGAGAAGGTTACACATGATGAAACAGAGGGTGACAATGATAGTGATATAGAGTTTGATAGTGACTTTGATAGTGACTATGATTCAGATAAATCAATTGACTATCTCAGTCCTGGTGAAGAGGAGTTGATTGAACTTAGAATAAGGATCAAAGCTAATAGAGGGAAGGAAGCTGAGTTTATGCCAGAAATGAGTGAACCAAATGCTGAAAACACTTTTCCTACTGATAATCATAGAAGTGAGACTATGATTGAACATAATTTGTTCATGAATACTTTGATGAGAAGGTTACAATCATGTGATGAGAATGGAAAACCTCAAGATCCTTTTATTCTGTGGAAAAATATGTGGACAGGTATCCAGTCTATGATGAAAGTACCCACTGGAGACTGAGGGATCCAAAGGTTAATTCTATTCTATATCTTGAACTTGTGATGTTGTTTATAAATGATGGTTATAAACATTTGTTCTGTTTGAAATGCAGCTTGGTGAAAAGTATCTGAATGTTGAGAAGTCTAAAGAGGGTCTAACCTACTATGCATTGGCTAATGGTTTTTCATTGTGGTATGAGAGGAGTTCTAGCAAGAGGGTTGTGGCAGAATGTGGACAGAGACCACCAAGGTTGGTTGATCCTGACAAAGGTAAACAGAGGAAGAATATAAGGTATCCTAGTGTTAGTATAGATGAGTTACCTTCCGGTCCTTGGAGATGTTATGCTAGGTGGATGACTAAAGAGAAAACTTTTCAGATACAGTCTTTAAATGATGAACATACATGTGTTAGGAATTTCCAATTTGGTTCATTGGTCAACTATAAGTGGATAGGAACAGTCTTTGGTGATAAGATTAGGGCTAACCCTGAGATTAAGTTGTCTGCTATAGCTGACCTAGTCATGAAAATGTATAAGTGTAAGGTAAGCCCAAATCAGTGTACAAATGCAAAGAAGTTTACTTTGACAGAGTATGAGAAAACAATTGATGAACATTATGCCTTGCTGAGATCATATGGAAGAGCAATTTTAGATTCCAATCCTGGGTCCACTGTAAAATTAGGAGTAACTGTTTTCTGTTTTCTGAAAAGTCCAAATCATGGTGAAATTCTTACAGCTATTAGAAGAAATGGAAATAACCACATTTACCTAGTGGCTTGGGCAGTGGTTAATGTTGAAAACAAGGATAATTGGAGCTAGTTTTTGGAGTTGCTTGAAGGAGACTTGGGTTGCACTAAAGGACAGGGTCTAACTCTTATGTCAGGTCAACATAAGGTATGCTTATATCCTTAATTTCTAGTTAATGCATTAGTCTTACATATAATCTAACAATGTTATTCTATATTGGGTTTTATTGAAGCTGTCAAAAATGTTATGCCATATGCTGAACACAGGCAATGTGCCAGACATATATATGAAGGGTTTAGGAAACAATTCAGTGGCTTGGAGTTTAGGGAATTGTTTTGGGCAGCATCTAAGGCTTCATATCCACAGCTGTTCAACAAAATAATGGACAAGATTAAAAAGGCTAACCTAAAGGCTCATCAGTTTCTTACGGATAAGAATCCCAAAACATGGTCAAGAGCCATTTTTGAAGTTGATAGAGGCTGTGAAGCAGTTGAGAATGGATTTAGTGAATGATTTAATAGTGTTATTCTATGTGTTAGGGACAAGCCATTGCTAACTATGCTAGAAGCTATTAGAGTCATAGTACTAGAGAGGATGCACACAATGAGGGAAATCAGTAAGAAATGGAACCCTGAATTTTGTCCCAACATTCAAAAGAGATTGGAATGGCTGAAAAAACAACAAAGGTATGTTTCCTTTTGAAACTAAAGTTAATTATCTTATGAAAAGGTTTTAATTGACAGTAATAACTATGCTATATTGTAGGTTCTGGCATATTATCCGTGTTGGTGGGAATGTGTTTGAGGTGAGATCAGGGAGTGAGGCATTCACAGTTGATGAAACAAAGAGGTCGTGCACCTGTAGAATGTGGCAGTTATCAGGTATACCTTGTGTGCATGCAACAAAGGTAATACTCTTGCTAAAGAAGGTACCTGAGAACTATGTTCCAGCTTGGTTTGAAACAGATATGTATTATGTGACATATCACCATTTTTTGAAACCAGATAGTGGTATTGATTTCTGACCTGATCAAAGTATGTACTCAATTGTTTTGCCTCCCAGACCAAAAAAAAATGCCTGGTGGGCCTAGAAAGAAAAGTATCGGAGCAAAGGGTGAGGGTGGTAGCTCAACTAGAGTATCAAGGGTAGGTACTGAGATGAATTGTACTATATGCCAGAAACCTAAACATCAATAACACATGTTTTATGGTCACTATTATATGCCACAAACTTTGACTTTTGATGTGCGACTGGGCGTGCAAGTTTTAAAAATTTATAAACACGATTTATCCAATTCTCTAATCAAAACATACGAGCAAGTATACTCATCCGTGGTAGTAAAGGTGGGTAAGTTGAGATCGTCCTAAGGGAATTGTTATTTGGGTTTAGTAAAATAAGTTTTAACAAAAAGGGTTGTCAATCCAATTTGGTGCAAATTCTAAGGTAAGTAAAATCCAATCAATCCAAAAACAAATATACTTGTGTGTAAATCCTTGACTAATTGTATAGAGTAATCTACCAAGTTGGGTGTAACTTGTAATGATGCACACCTTAATATGAGTGATTCACAATCAATGGTTTTTATCTTGAGAAATCATCTCTAAGAATTCAATCTCCTAGTTAATTCCTTTCGGCCTTGTTTAACTATTACGACAATTCTATTAAACTCTTTGTTGTTTGAAAAGCATTTCTTATCTTAAGAATTCCTACGAATCCTTTCGGCCTTTTCTCGTGATAAAATCATTTCAAAATCCATTTTAATGAGTTAACATGGTGCTTGTCACACACCATAGTCCATACTAATTCGTGCACTAACTTTTTGGAATAAAAACATAAAGAAAATCCTTTCGGCCTTTGTTAATCTTTAGAACTGTTTTTGCCAACTAATTAAGCAAGATTAGATTGTATTTCAACAAACTCATAAAACAAGACATGTTTTCATGCATCACTATGAAATAAGAATACTCCAAAAATTGTCACATCATACACACAAGTATAACCAAAAATCACTCCATAACAATTATAATCAAACACAAGTAGTAAACCATACCTTCATTCATCTTAAAGTAAAAGTAGTTCATAATAACACAACAAGAAATACCTAATTGTGGAATTACAAGAACTAGAATTGTTGAACTATAGCAATCCACGCTCCTCCAATCGCCAATGATTACACGTAAACAACTCCACACTCGAACACAACTCTTGAGACTCGAACTCAAGGTTCCCTGGACGTTTTTCACAGCAATTACAAGCTTTCGGGCAATGATAATAAGTTTAGCAATGACTTGGTGTAAGCCTTCACAAAGTTTTGGGAGTCACAATTTGTAATCTAGCCTTAGGTTCTTTAAATAAGTGAAGGAACCCTTTCTCCTCAAGCAAAAATGTCCTCTAGTGGTAAATAAGCAGGAAATGATAAGCCACCATGATTATGGGGCTTAAATTCGTCAATAAATGCAACTTTGTAACAGCAGTCCTTTCCAACCGATCAGTATTGAGGTCCAACCGATCGGTTGGATCTCTCGGTAAATTATTCTTCTCCCATCCGAATCGGATGCGGGCACCATCCGATCGGATGAGGCCTTCATGCACACACATTTTTTATTTTTCTTTTATTTTCTCGTTACGTGCTTGTTCCTTTGTTGTGGGACTACTTCCTTTCATAGAACTTGATCTTTTCTTGATATATGAACATAGAAATCTTGACATTATCAAATCCTTGAATTCTCGTGTGGTTTCTCTCTCGTTTTCCTCTCATGAATCTTCAAATGTGCATAATCTCTTCAATTCTACATCTTTTTATCATCTTTTCCTGTACTTGGCTATATTTACTTGCATATACACTTTTTCACGATTTAGTAACAAATACACACAAATATAACAAAATATGATATACAAAACTAACGATAACGTGACTAAAAACATGTTCAATTTGAGCTTTATCATATTCCCCCACACTTGAGTTTTGCTCGCCCTCGAGCAAGTCTAGCTTTTAGAAAAATCTGATATCAATGGCATCTTCATTATGATTCTAAAAATCCAACAACCATCCCAATGGAACAATTGTTATTTTTACTTTAACTGCGAAAAACTCTTGAAACAAAAACAAGTTAATTTGAGCTTGATAACATAAATAAGCACCTCACCAAGAAATTTTAAATTCACTCAACACTCAAGGGTAAATTTAATGGTACAACACTCAATTGCTCAGACATGATTCATGTTTCTTACTGTTAATACAAATATCGTCCTAAAAACGTTATTTATATTTTACGATCTTTACTTAGTTTTGTTAATGACAATTACAAAGTATATCCTTTAGCAAATTATAAATGCTAGCTAAAGTCTCTTTAAAACACATTTTACATTTCACAAGTTTACTTAGAATTACATTTTACACATCTACTAGTTAATTTCCTTAAAAAGAAACTTTATCTTTAAAATGATACAATGACATCATGGCATGCATCATACATAATATCTTGGCTAGATCTTCAAGTAAGATAGTTGACTTTGGAAGATCTTGATATGACATGGCAAAGGTGTGGAGGATACAGCTGGATTTGGAAAGATTTCCAAAACAATTAGCTGTCATATTGCTGTCAAGTCGGCGGATCCAATCGACATAAAGGACGGATCCCTTTTATGGGATCCGCCGGATCCGCCGGCTGTTCATCAGCTTGCCTATAAATAGCAAGCTGATCATTTGGACACACCATCACTCATAGAGCCTAACATTCATACTCATTCATTTACATATCATCTAACATTTATCATTCATTCATTTCATTGATATTTCCTTTGGTAGCAAGGGAGATTAAGCATCAAGGTTCAACACAGACGTGTAAACCTTTAGCATAGTTACTGTGTGATATAGTTGTAGTTCACACATCATTACTTGTATCATTTATCTCAGTGAGTGTGGTTAGTGTTTTAGTCCTCAAAACACAAAGAGTGTAGGGAGTGGTTGTGCCCTTGTGAAAGAACCAAATGGGAGTGGTTTTACCCTTGTAAAGAACTCGATATCTAGCTTAGTGTCGGTAATCGTATAGGCGACGTATGGTTGGTTCTACCTTGTAATAGAACCCGGTGTTTAGCTTAGCACCGGAAAAGGAAGTAAGCGACGTGTAAAGGTTTTCTCCACCTAGAAGAGAGTTTGTTTCTTAGTGAAGGATAAATCTCGAGTTAGAGGCTTGAGGAGTGGAGTAGGGCAAGGAAGAGAGTCCTTGTAGCCGAACCACTATAAACATTCGTGTTGTGTGGTTTGATCTTTCCTTTCTTTACTTCTCATATATATATTGTGTGAATATTTGTTTGTACTTGTTTCCTTTGAAATAACATAAAGTAACAAAGTGATTTAATTTTAAAACGGTAAAACTATTCAACCCCCCCTTCTAGTTTTCCACAATTGGCATCAAGAGCTACGTTACTTAAGATTTTTAAAATATATTGTATTTTAAAACTTAAAACGATCCATGGATTTTGAAAACTTTAAAGAAGGGCAATCTATGCAAAGACCACCTCTATTCGAACCTAATTGTTTTATTTATTGGAAAAATCGCTTTGAGACTTATGTGAAGTCAAAGGATATTGATCTATGGTTTATAATTGTTGAGGGTGATTACAAGGCCATAAGTAATGATATTTCGGGTGGTCGGAATGTAGAAGCTTCTCTTACTCGTCACAGTGATGAGCAAAAGAAGTTGATTGCCAAAAATAATGAAGCCAAAATGATGCTTTACAATGCTTTACCTAAGAAAGAATATGAAAGAGTTTTTATGTGTAAAACGGCTAAAGATATTTGGCAATCTCTAATTGTCACTCATCAAGGAAACTCACAAGTCAAAAATAACAAAATTGATCTTCTTGTTCAACAATATGAACAATTTGTTATCTCTGAAGATGAGATCATTGATAGTGCGTTTGCTAGGTTTAATACTATTATTACATCACTTAAAGCACTTGACGAATCTTTTTCTAGTAAGAATTTTGTCAGGAAATTTCTAAGAGCACTTCACCCAAAGTGGAGAGCAAAAGTGACAGCTATTGAAGAATCCAAGGATCTTTCAATCATGACACTGGATGAGCTCATAGGAAATCTCAAAGTTCACGAAATGGTAATGGAAAAAGATTCAGAAATAGTTAAAGGCAAGAAGGAGAAAATGAAGTCCATTGCCTTGAAAGCTAGAGCTGAGTCAAGTGATGATGAAGAATCTTGTTCTAGTAGTGAAGACGAAGAATATGCCATGGCCATAAGAGATTTCAAGAAATTCTTCAGGAGATGAGGAAAGTTCGTAAGACCACCTCGTGAAGAAAAGAAATCCCTTCGTAAAGACCGTGATGATAGAAAAGGCAAGTTAGAGAGGAAGTGCTATAGGTGTGGAGATTCTGGTCACTTTATAGGTGATTGTCCAAAGCCTCCAAAGAACAAGTCTCAAAAAGCATTTGTTAGTGGAGCTTGGAGTGATAGTGAAGGAGATGATGATGAGCATAAGAACAACGAAGTTGCCCTTATGGCTCATGACACAGAAGAGGTACATTCTGACTCATACTCCACTATAGATGATGAAACCTTAGAAGTAGAATATAACAAACTATGTGATATAACATTAAAAATCATCAACAAAAACAAATTCTTGAAAACTAAAACAACACTTTTAGAAAATGAAGTGTATTGGCTTAAAGAAAAAGAGATATGAATAGAAAAAGGCAAAAATAGTAAAGATACATGTGTCTCGTGTCAAGAACTAAAATTAGAATTAGATGCACTAAAAACCACACAGGAAGATCTCATTAAGCAAAACTCTAAGTTTAAAAAGTTTGATTAAAACATAAGTTGTGCAGATGAGATAATGAAGATGCAAAAACTTCCTCATGATAAAACCGGACTAGGTTTTATGAAACAAGGAACCTTAGGTGACTTTAAGAAACAAACTGTGAATGAAAAAGAAACTGTTTCAACTATGTCAGAAGCCCACGGATCCGACGGATCCAAAGTTTTGGATCCGCCAGTTGTACCCAAGGGATCCGCGGGTACAGAAGTTGAACAGAAGGATCTCAAAATGAACCGTACTGAATTCGTTAAGGTCACTAGAAAACCTAGCACCAGTATAACTAACAACAAGCTAAAACCAGCTGTTTCTGTAGGAAGAGGTCAAGCTAGGAATGAGTATAGAGTTAAAACAACTCAACAGAGACCTCAGACTATGTTTCCCAAACACCCCTTTCCTACGAGTAATGTTAACTCACAACATCATTATCAAAATAATTGGAACCAAAACATGCCTAGAAACTTCCAAGGTCCCAATTACATGTCATGGAACAACTATCCTCCATTTGCGTGCATAAACCATGATAATGTTATGTTTAACCCAAACGGACCCATGAGATATTGGGGACCAAACGCTTGAGTCTTTCTTGATCTTAGGTATGCTTAAAGGTTGATCTAGAACTTGATGAGTGGATCAAAGATAGTGGGTGTTCAAGACATATGACGGGAAACAAAAACCTTTTCTCTACTTACCAAGTGTACGACGGAGGTAATGTCACATTCAGTAGCAAACTTAAAAGTAAAATCATTGGAAAAGGTACAATCTCTCATGACTCTCTCTCTATTGATGATGTTGCTCATGTAGATAATTTAGGATTTAACTTCCTTAGTATAAGTCAATTATGCCGCAAAAAGTATAACGTCCTTTTCAGTGAAAATGGAATTAAATACTTAAAGACAGCATAACCGTAGGAAGAGGTGTTTTAAAGAATAACGTATATGTTATGAAATTAGATAAAACACCTAAAGACAAGCTTTGTCTTATATCTCTGGACGAAACTCTACTCTATGGCATCGACGTTTAGGTCATGCCAATATGAGACTTATTCAATCCTTATCTTCTAAGGAACTCGTTAGGAACCTACCCAAGTTGAAATATGACCAACACTTTTGTGATGCTTGCAAAATTGGGAAACAAGTGCATAATAGCCATAAGGCTAAAAACATGGTATCTACATATAGGTTTCTAGAATTATTGCATATGGATTTGTTTGGCCCGTCGGCTATACAAAGTTATGGTGGAAATTTTTACACTTTAGTTATAGTAGATGATTACTCTAGATATACGTGGACTAAATTTTTGAAAACCAAAAATGAAGCCTTTGATAAATTTGAAATTCTAAGCAAGAAAATTCAAAATCAAATAGGAAGTAACATAGTATCTATTAGAACCGATCATGGGCGAGAATTTGACAATGAAATCCAATTTGGAACTTTTTGTGATAATAATGGAATAACACATAATTTCTCGGCTCCCCGAAATCCACAATCTAATGGTGTAGTAGAACGGAAAAATAGGACAATTCAAGAAATGAGTAGAACTATGTTAAATGAACAAAACATACCTCAAAAGATTTGGTGTCACGCTATAGATACATCTACATATATTCTAAATCGAGTTCTAATTAGACCATTTTTAGGAAAAACTCCATATGAGTTATATAGAGGCAAAAAGCCTACTTTAGGGTATTTTAGAGTTTTTGGAAGCAAATGCTTCATTCTTAACACAAAAGATTATCTCACCAAGTTCGACCCAAAGTCGTATGAAGGTGTGTTTCTCGGGTATTCGCAAAATAGTAAAGCATACATAGTGTTGAACAAAGAAACCTCAAGAGTCGAGGAATCATTGAACATAACATTCAATGAAAGTCCACCTCCCTCTAAGACATCACCTTTGGTAGATGATGACTTAGTTGAAGACCAAATGGTTGAAAATTTAGAGGATGAACCAGAAAATAAAGAAATTATCAACATTAAAGAATCTAAAAGTCATCCATTAGAAAACGTCATCGGAAAACTTAATGAAAGAACATTAAGATCTCAAGCTCAAAATGAAAGTAATTACTTTTGTTTTGTTCCAACGGTTGAGCCTAAAAATATAAATGAGGCTATAAAGGATGAATCATGGGTTATTGCTATGCAAGAGGAATTAAACCAATTTATTAGAAATGATGTTTGGACATTAGTTTCACAACCTAAAAATCAAACCATAATTGGTACAAAATGGGTATTTAGAAATAAAATGGATGAAAATGGCATAGTATCTAGAAACAAAGCTAGGCTAGTAGCTCAAGGCTACAATCAACAAGAAGGTATAGATTACGATGAGACATTTGCACCCGTAGCTAGACTAGAGTCTATTAGGATACTACTTGCATATGCATGTGCACATGATTTTAATTTATTTCAAATGGATGTCAAAAGTGCCTTTTTAAACGGATTTATAAATGAAGAAGTATATGTTGCACAACCTCCCGGCTTTGCCGACTTTGAAAAACCAAATCATGTCTACAAACTTAAGAAAGCATTATACAGACTTAAGCAAGCACCAAAAGCTTGGTATGATCGACTTAAGACCTTCCTAGTTGACCATAAGTATACCATGGGCCTAGTAGACAATACTCTCTTCACCAAGAAAAAGGGATCACATATCATCATCGTCCAGATATATGTGGATGACATTATATTCGGCTCAACTTGTCAAGAGCTATGCAACGATTTTTCAAAAATCATGCATGATGAGTTTGAAATGAGTATGATGGGGGAACTAAACTTTTTCTTAGGTCTCCAAATTAAACAATTTGAAGATGGGATATTCTTTAACCAATCAAAGTATATCAAAGATATGCTTAAGAAGTTTGGTCTTGAAGACTCAAAACCCATGAAAACACCCATGTCCACCTAAACCAAACTCACAAAAGATGAAGAAAATGAATCCGTAGATAGCACTAAATATAGGGGAATGATTGGTAGTTTACTCTATCTTACGGCTAGTAGGTCGGACATTATGTTTAGTGTTTGTCTATGTGCACGGTTTCAAGAAGATCCCAAAATATCCCATCTTGAAGTCGTTAAAAGGATATTTAGGTACATTAAAGGCACTACACATTTAGGATTATGGTATCCCAAAGGAACAGGTATAGAAACCATAGTGTATGCCGACTCACACCATGCCAGTGACTATGTTGATAGAAAAAGTACTAGCGGTATTTGTACTTTTGTAGGACATTGTCTCACTTCATGGTTCGCTAAGAAACAAACAGCCCTCGCAATCTCAACAACAGAGGCAGAATACGTGTCTATAGGAAAGGTGTGTCAACAAGCACTGTGGATGAAACAAGCTCTCGTTGACTATGGAATTAAACTCAACGACATCCCCATTCTTTGTGACAACAAAGGAGCAATCGACCTCAGCAAAAATACGGTCCAACATGCAAGAACCAAACACATTGAAATACGTCATCATTTCCTACGCGACAATGTTCAGAAGGGAAACATCTCAATTGAGAAAGTTTCCTCAGAGGACAACATTGCCGACATCCTCACGAAACCTCTCAAAAGAGAACCTTTCAACTACCTTAGACTTGGATTAGGATTAATGGAACATAGTGATTAGATAATACAGTAGCGTAAATCTTAGTTTAACCAAACTCGACACTAAACCAAAAATCGTGTTCTGATCCCGCGGATCCAAACGATAAAAAAGGCGGATCCTTTGTTTTGGATCCGCCGGATCCGTCACATGCACAAGTTGTTTTATTATATAATAAACAACACCAAGTACTATTCATCACTCTCCTAAAACTTATCACCTACTGAATTCGTCCCATACTTCACCAAACTCACAAATTAAGCCATTGTTCTCAACCAAATTGTGCTCCAAACATCACTGTAAGTATCCTTATCATGTTTATACTCCTGATCTGCGTCTAGGATTTCTATTTCATGCACAAAACCAAAACTTGGGGTTATTCATAATTCTTGAAAAATCATGAAGCATACTTTCTAAATTGCATAACAAATCATGTTTTTCATAGTTAGGAATTGCATCTTATAGTACATTGTCATCATTCATCAAAAACCCCACGAGAAATTTTTGCTAAAATCTTCTCACGACTAGGAAAAAGAGTTTTTGGACATTGTTCATACAAATACAAAAACGTTAGGTTTTAAGCATCACTTGCATCATGTCTCTTGAATGCTAAAGGGAATACATAATTAATATGTATTTTCGGGTACATTCAATCGTAGCTACATTGAAGTAGGAGCGTTTGGGTTATCTCTTGTTTTATTATAAAACTTGCATAATCATAATTTTCATGCATCAAAATGAGTCGAGATAATCGCACCTCCACATGGTCCCCATGTAGGCACACACTAGACATATATATATATTTTTGATAATTTCAACTAAACTACATTTTTCGTGTCTAGGATAATCATGCCTCCTGCCAACAACTATGATCACAAACACACCGTCAATTACCTACCTAAACACCATAAAACCAAAGGAATTAGTGAACAACAAGTTGAAATTTTCAAAGCTCTAGAAAAACACTACGTACATGAGGGTAGGTTTATAGAGTCCTCATTCTATGAAGGAACCAATCTTAGGGAACAACTAGCGGCCATTCACTTTGATTCCCTCCTAGATATCGATGAACCATTAGTTCCACGATTCATTTTAGAATTCTATGCTAGTATCAATCTAGAGTCAAATGATCAAGGTTACATGAACATTCGCTTCAGTGTCAATGGAACACAATACAACATTTCTTTAAATCAATTCAGTGAGGTCCTAGGAGTTCCAAGTTATGGAACGAGTGTCTATACCGATAAATGGTCATTAATCATTCTTGAGTCAAATCTTGAACGAACGGCACCATATGCCACTCCTTTAGCCTCAAAAGAAGTCATTCGTGAGCACCTCTTCATTCCTAGGAACATCCCCACTAGGATGTATAGAGGTAAAGAAGTAGCTAGAGATCCGTTTGCTATGGAGCAAAATGAGCTTAAGCCCGAGTTTAGGAAAATGGAAGAAGTCTTAAGGGCCAATGTCATGTGCACGGTAGGAAACCGCGATCATATCAATGCTTGTCTTTGCCACATGATGTACAATGTGTCAACCCGTCAACCTTTCAACCTTGCTTACTATATCGCCAAGAGAATGGCCGATATTCCAATTCAAGGGAAAATGGCATTGCCTTATGGAATGCTCTTAACCCGTCTTTATCGAGCATTTGCACCCATCCCTAAAAATGCCCTAGATTTTGTTCCCGACTATGATGAGATCCAACGCACCTTTGTTCCCTTGAGCGACCATAGGGTAGCGATTGATAAAGGCAAACGTCCTCGTGCTCAAACTTCATCATCTTCATCATCCATGAGTGACGATGACGGATTGCCAAATTCTAGACTTCCTCCACCCGAATACTTGAGACAACTTCCACCAATTCAGAATGAATCACCTGAGCATCGTCAAATGAGGGGAATGGTGAAGAATTTAGGACGATGGATCATGAAGCTTCACAAGGGTATGAAGAAGTTGAAGAAGAAGTTGAGTTGATAGGAGTGTTTGGAACTAATCGTTACTAGACAATGTTATGATGAATGGTTATGTTATCAACTTGTTATGATGCTACTTGAATTTTATGTGAACTAACTAATACTTGCAGGTCGATAACACTTAGTGTTATCAATTTTCCATGTTTAAGCCTATGTTTGGCTTAACTCCTATTAAGGTAAGTTCACATGAACGGATTAATCTATGATTAAACATGTGTTAGTGTCATCATATTTAGTTGTTTTGCATTACATATTAGATGATAGATATACTCCAAGAGAATTTTTGGGTTTTCGTTGAAAAACGCAAAATATGACATACTCTCTATGAAGTTTTAGTATTTTTGCCAGACGGATCTGGCGGATCCCATAATTTGGATCCGCCAAGTGTTAGAGTTGGCTCCGCTATTCTACAACCTGCGGATCAGGCGGATCCAAAATTTTGGATCCGCACGCCTTGTCGATTGGTTCCGCAGGTATAACAGTTAATTTCCTAAAACTTTTTGACTCATCCTGATTCATAAATTCTAGTTCCTTATGTTCTTTAGAATAGGTTCACTGATCATTATACATCTTAGAATGATTTAGAAACTCTTAGAAACTTAAGAACAAAATTTCCCACCAAAATTTGAATTTTCAAATTTTAGGAGTGAGTTACCTTTCTGATACAAGCAAGGAACCCTTTTTAGGGATCCTTCAAATCCGTGGGAACATCACATCACAGGATTTTCCACTATCCCTTTTCATTTACTGCATATCTTCCTCCTATTACTCAACATAAGTTCTATGGATTGACTTATGTGATGTGATTTGCACAAATTTTTGTTCCAAATCATTAGGAACCAACATTCTCTATTGGATTCACATCAAATCCAAACACACAGACTCATAAACCTTCTGCTTATAAATTAGTGCTTTAGGATCATCACTAAACTCACACAACAACCATTTCTTCTCCTGTACATCTTAGCTATCATACTTAACCATGACCAAGTCAAACAATTCTTCCACCTCTAGACCTCCAAGAAGAACAGCCCGCATTAGTGTTAAACCCTGTTGCTTCATAAATCTTGCTAACTCATCATCAGAGGAATCATCTCCTCTTATTATCTCATCTCCTATAGCAAGTGAAAATTTCCTTACTTTATCCACACCTACACCATCCAATGTTGTCATACAAACTCCACCTCCATCCATAACTCCAATAGCAACCACACCACCACCCGCTCCATCACAGACTGTCAAATCTCAATCACAACCAAACTTACCCAAACTCCAACCCATGGAACTATTTAAGACTCCACCTACATCACCTCATCCATACCTTGATGACTTGGAGGATCTCCCCCCAAGATCAAACAATCCTCCACCCATGACCTTTGAAGGTCAAGAGCCTAGGCTTTTTCATCCGATTTTCCCGGATATCCATGGTCCTTTATACCACGATGCACCATCATCCCAACCTCCAATACCACCTCTCTCACCCACATGAACTCTCATTGCCATAGACGAGGCAATGTGGATCAATTTGCCTCAAACCCAAGAGGAGATAAGTGAAGAGCTCAACCGTCTCTACACTCTCTCGGGTATGGTTGATCACCGCCTCAATGAAGCCATAGACCTCCAAAACATCCTCATGAACTCCCTCCAAACACCACCACCAACCAATGAACAAGCACAATCACCACCACCCAACAACCAATCACAACCACCACCACCACAACCAAATGAGACTACTCTTCCGCCCGGTTTTGCTCGCCATGATTGCAACATGTGTGAAAGAACCGCTCACATAGCTCAAAGGACAAACATTTTGGTGCACGAGCTCCAAAATGAAATGAGGTTCATTTTGAACCACATTCTTGAGCGTCTAAACGCCATCTCTCATCCTCCTCAATAGGAGAATTTTAGTCTCATTATATAAGACCTTCTAGATGTTGTTGTGAGATTTTTTTTTAGGATGCATTTTTCATTTTTATGTAAACATCATATTATGTTTGTGACTTTTGTCACATAATTTTCCATGAATGAATGTGATGTTTTTATGCTTATGAGTGATCAACAAAAAGCATATTATCATTAGTTAGGTAACTAACATCATTATATAGCTACTTGGAATCTACATTCTAGTTTGATCACTTGTACTTTAGGTACAAAATTTTGATCAGACACTACATTTTGACTTTTTAAAGTCAACTAGATTATCATTCTTATTTGAATGAACATATCATATGCATTATGCTTCTCCATTTGAGGCTATTCACAACTAACATTTCTTTTGCAGCATCTCATACCCTTTTAATGTATACGTTGGGACTCTTGTAATGGGGAGTATACATCGAAGGGGAGCATTTCATTTTTCTAATCATTTTTTTTGTAGGATCATGCATCATTACCTTGTTACTCCATTTAGGGGGAGTATCAAACAAGGGGGAGCTCTTAAAGTTCTCAAAATCGCTTTCCACTACGCAACACTTCTTTTTGTTTCGACAAAAAGGGGGAGAAAGGATTAAGTTTGCATAACTGTGAATCATCACAGTACATACACTTTTGTATAAAAAGAGTTTTCAAACTCAAATAAAACAAACTTAATCTATATTTTAAAGTACTCATGCTATATTTATTAATTTGCTCAAAAATATACTTTATGTTTTGTCATCAACAAAAAGGGGGAGATTGTTAATACAAATATCATCCTAAAAACGTTATTTATATTTTACGATCTTTACTTAGTTTTGTTAATGACAATTACAAAGTATATCCTTTAGCAAATTATAAATGCTAGCTAAAGTCTCTTTAAAACACATTTTACATTTCACAAGTTTACTTAGAATTACATTTTACACATCTACTAGTTTATTTCCTTAAAAGGAAACTTTATCTTTAAAATGATACAATGACATCATGGCATGCATCATACATAATATCTTGGCTAGATCTTCAAGCAAGATAGTTGACTTTGGAAGATCTTGATATGACATGACAAAGGTGTAGAGGATACAGCTGGATTTGGAAAGATTTCCAAAACTATTAGCTGTCATATTGCTGTCAAGTCGGCGGATCCAATCGACATAAAGGACGGATCCCTTTTATGGGATCCGCCGGCTGTTCATCAGCTTGCCTATAAATAGCAAGCTGATCATTTGGACACACCATCACTCATAGAGCCTAACATTCATACTCATTCATTTACATATCATCTAACATTTATCATTCATTCATTTCATTGATCTTTCCTTTTGTAGTAAGGGAGATTAAGCATCAAGGTTCAACACAGACGTGTAAACCTTTAGCATAGTTACTGTGTGATATAGTTGTAGTTCACACATCATTACTTGTATCATTTATCTCAGTGAGTGTGGTTAGTGTTTTAGTCCTCAAAACACAAAGAGTGTAGGGAGTGGTTGTACCCTTGTGAAAGAACCAAACGGGAGTGGTTGTACCCTTGTAAAGAACTCGACATCTAGCTTAGTGTCGGTAATCGTATAGGCGACGTAAGGTTAGTTCTACCTTGTAATAGAACCTGGTGTTTAGCTTAGTACCGGAAAAGGAAGTAAGCGACGTGTAAAGGTTTTCTCCACCTAGAAGAGAGTTTGTTTATTAGTGAAGGATAACTCTCGAGTTAGAGGCTCGAGGAGGGGAGTAGGGCAAGGAAGAGAGTCCTTGTAGCCGAACCACTATAAACATCCGTGTTGTGTGGTTTGATCTTTCCTTTCTTTACTTCTCATATATATATTGTGTGAATATTTGTTTGTGCTTGTTTCCTTTGAAATAACATAAAGTAACAAAGTGATTTAATTTTAAAACGGTAAAACTATTCAACCCCCCCTTCTAGTTTTCCACACTTACCATAAGCTTGTATGAGTATCAAAACAACAAAATAAAACATCGAAGAGGTCTTTTATTCGTGTTTAAGGTTAAGGGTTACGGTTACCTAGCTATTGTGCAAATACTTCATACAAGAACATAATAGCTCGCTAACAACGATTTCTTGATTAGCCAAGCAACGGATGGTCACTTGATTAGCCAAGCAACGGATGGTTACCAAAACACGCACTAGCTCGCTAGCAACGTTTTTCAACTATTCAAAAACCTGGATGGTCACTAAAACATCCATGCACTACATATCTAAAAAAAGCCATCACTAAATCCGGATGCTCGAAAGCTAACAACGAATAAAGTAATTGGTAAAGGTAAGGATAAGACATGGGAATTATTTGTGATTGGTTTCTACAAAATAAAAATAAATAAGAATCAAGTCCAAATTCCGTTCCCAACTCTTTATACCTCAAATGATTACTCCACCAAACTTCTTCGATTATTATTATTCCGCATCTCATAATAACTCCTTTCTTCCTTCATAGCTCATTGACTATTTTATTTTCATCCATTCATACATTCATAGCTCATTGGTTATTCATTTATTTATTTTTATTTTTTTAACTTACTTCTTTTTCGTCACCCCCACACTTTGGATGAGCACACGCTACAAAAAAATACAAATAAGAGTAGCGACCTCCTTCTTCATTGAAACAACACATACACGTACAAAGTGTGGTCAACATGCAATCATCAAAAAGAATAACTAGTTTTGAACTTCAATTGAACTTGATTCGGGTAAGGCTAACGTGTAAGGTGTAAAATCTTTTTGCATTTTTCTGGATTTAATCAAAAGAAAAGATAGGCTCAGAAGGTGTAACTAAGGGTATCTAGTGTAAAATATTCACGCTAACAAATGGGTTCCAAATACATAGGTTAACTAACCGATGTGGTTAGCAAAAAATATTTTTGTAAACGTTTGGCCATTTGGTGTAAATCCTAATTTGCCTCTTATCATTTGAATATATTTTATTACTCGAAAGTAATTTTAACTGTAATGCATAACACGTACAAGTTCTAGAATCAACATAAGCACCGGCACACTCATAACGAAATATATAGCATAAGAAATGCTTTATACAAAAAAGGCTTAAATCCTCACAATTTAAAGTGGGTTATAACATGTACTAGCAATAGTTATCAATAGCTCTCATTACTTGATTAAATTCCAAAACTTTTTCAAATAGCCTTAGTTTTACCAATGAATCAATCTATATAACAAAGAAAATAACTAGAACATCAAGGGCGAACCTAACTCTAGTCACTCGAATCCCAAAATTCTACTAAAAACTTAAAAATTTAAAAATTAAACCAATTTTTCCTATTTTCTTTCCTCCCCCACACTTAAGTTTTGCATTGTCCTCAATGTAATAAAATGAACTTAAAAGTAAAGGAAATCGGAAAAATTTAGTTAAAAAGAAAAAATACTACTTGGAAAAAAAATTCGCATAGGCATATTTGACCATAAGTAAGCACATGAGTTCTTCTAACTCCAAATATTGATCAACACTAAGCTTCCGTTAATTCTTCCCCTGCAAAAACAGCAAAAACTATACGCGAAACAAACAAAACTAAAATACTAAAACAAACAAAGTAATTCAAAACAAACCATAAATAATAAAATCCTAATAAAGTTAAGTTAAAGTAGTAGAAACAGAAATTATTCGACCCATCATTGTCTTTAAAAACACAAACATAACCAAATCTTCGATGATCATCAATCATCGGCATCCATGTGTTCATTACCATGAATCCGCTCATCTTCACTATCGTCATAATTCTCCTCTTCTTCTTCTTCCTCATAATTTTCTTCTCCTTCAAAAACTGTGAAAACTTTTTGCCTCTTTCTTCCAACACCCGATGAAGAACCTCCTACATCGCATCTCGAACCTCCAACTTTTGGAACTCTACCATAAACTGGCACTGGATCGGGGAATGGTGCGTATCCAGGATACGGATAAGGATAATGGCCCGGATATGGGTCATACTGACATGGGTAGGGTGGAACATTTGGTGGGTTGTAGGGAGGTACCTCATAGTTGGCATCACGAGCCACATGTTGAAGCATCGGCATGGAATAATCATAGTTGTAATTTTGCCTCATCATCATAGAATCTCTCCACGCTTCCCTACACTCTATCTCATTCAATTCACGATTCCAATCCCCCCATCCCGAGTCAAAACTACCCGGGGCATGAACATTCCCAATCGGTGGCGGTGGTTGATACGGTGGTTGTTGATAAGGTTGTTGTGATGCTCCTTGAGGTGCGACCATCGTTGGTTCTGTCCAAGCTCCCAACATCCTTGTTTTCCTATCCAACGCTCTACCGAAACTTTTAGCATCCCACGTCTCACTCACCATCATCTCCGAACATTTCTCTAATTCCTCATTCATGAAATAATCCAAATTTCTTGCCAACATAGTCACATAGTAACCTCTACAAATCACACTATTATCCTTTATCCCTGGTGCTCTTCTTGAAAGATACTCGGTTATTATCCAAGTTGCGTTCCCGTTCTTATCTTCCTCCAACAATTTCATTAGCCACAAATCCGGTTGATTGCACTTATCCCTGCTACCTGTTCTATGCAAAACCCCCCAAGCGATCAATTTTTGTAAAATCTTCATAATAGGATTCCTTAACTTGGACGATTTTCTTCTACCACAACCTGGATCTCCCACTCTATTCCAATAATCCGTAATTCCTTCATACTCATTATGCTTCCTTACCAACCTCGCAAAATGAGGTGGAAACAAACGATGCTCAATTTCATCTTGGTCGTATAGGCCAAGAACAACAGCAAATTCCGGCAAAGTATAAACATGCTCCCTTCCACAAAGCCTAAACCAAATACATTTATCATTCACGACATCCACAATCTTTCTTTCAAAATAAAACGTGGAGAAAAACTCCAAACACCATTCTCGATTAACATTCTCATAAATACTAAACGCTCTTTCCCACGAAAAATCTTCAAAACTATCACCATCTCCCTCATATACATACGACATTCTCATCATTTTTCTCAACTCAATCTCACAATCATATTCTTACAAACAAATTCCAATCAACTAACCTTGGTTTAGCAATTTCTCTCCCTTGTAGCTTTGAAAGACGCTCCCGAAAAGCATGTTTTTCCTCCTTCCTAAGGTTGCTAAACTTCAAGTTTTCATTACGCTCCGGATTGACAGTATATTTAACCTTGCTCTTAGCATTCCTTTGCACATACTTTGTCACAATCAGATTCACTTTACCACGTGATGAACTCAAGCCACCTGCAACATAACTCAGTAGAAAACACAAACATATGATAGTATAAGAGCATAAGAACCAAGATTACAAGATTTAGAAGTCACAAAACTTGTTCTAAAAATTTTCAATTTTCTTTTACCGAGCCCTCCATCCGTTCGGTATTCCTCCAACCGAATCGGATGGAGTAAATGTCCCAGCCCAACCGATCGGTATTGCCCCGCAACCGAATCGGTTGGGACCTACTGTCTCAAAAACTTTTTCTTTCTCCGACTTCCAATCAATTCTATCAAATTCTACTCTTTCCTATCATGCATTTGATCAATTATCGTGGTTTCTACATATCCCATTCATCTCCAAAACATATTCATAACATAATCGCATGATTTCTCAATCTTCCTAGAACACATGAACACTACCAAATCAAAACTCCTCAATTTATGTTCTAATCAATGATGCATCATCTTAGCATCACTAATCAACAACTAAATAACACCTGGGAATCATCAATTGCAATCTAAATCGATTCAAAGTTTTGACCCATTTTAATCCGAAAATTCAATCAATCAATTCTTCATCAAAACTTAATCAATCTATCTAATTCTTTTTGCACTGAATTCCTCAATCATTTACCCATCTATTCTAGAAAAATTACATCTTAATTCTAACTATATCAAAAATACCCAAATTTTAACCTAATTCAAGAAATCCGAATTAAAACCTAATTAATACAAATTGATGATGTTACTTACTTGTTTAGGTGCCATAGATGATCCTTCAACACTCCTGCAACACTTAATAATCTTCTAATGGTCGAATTTTTGAACCCCAAGTTTGGTAGATTTTGTGTGTGTGTGTGTTTTTGTTAATTTTTGAAATTCTGAGTATATATATTTCACTCCATCCGATCAGTATTTGATCCAACCGATTCGGATTGAATTTTTGCAAAAACTTCACTTTTTCTTTTGTAAACACTTTATCACACTTGTAAGAACAAGTAAAAGTGTTTTTACTCTTCAAAAATACTCCTTTTAAGCATAAAAAATACTCCACCACACTTAATCTCCCAACTTGTTTTTCAAGTCTATCTCTACAACTTCTAAAACAAAACTTAACTCTTAAACTCAAAACATAACTTCATAAACTTAAAACTTAATAAAACCAAGACAACCAAAAGGTCTAAACTTAAACTCAAACTTAAAAGCAAACATTAAACTACAAGAAATGTATAAAAATTAAAAAGAAAACAAACAAACACTAGCACAAGCTTTGTGCTTTTATTCTTCAAACTCTTGTCTTTCATCCTTCGAAATACTCTTGCCTCAAGATATCTTCATTTTGAAACTTCCCGGACAACTTTCGGTTAGTCATTTGCGTTATAAACTTCCTTGTAAAGTTCCTTCCATCCGGACAAACTATATCAAACTTCACATGCCATTCTCCGTCTCCTTCTTCCTTCTTGTAAACACTAGATTCTTCGGGTCCCCATTCCAAATTCTTTAGTTGTACCGGTAAAGATCCAAGAAAATCTGTCAATTTGTTAAACACAAAAACATTCTTAAAGGGGTTATAGAAAGCCTCCATCGCTAGAGCTCTTTCCATCTCATCTTCAATGTCAAAGTAACTTGGGACAACCGACCCATATTTAGGCCTCCCTTCTTCATCTCTACCTACTTCAAAACAACCCAAGTGGTCTTCTTCTTCTTCATCAACTTCCTTAACAATCTTTCCTCTAGGTTTAGGATAATATGTATGCTTCAAGATTCTATCACTAATAGTCATAGTACCTCTACCCATATCTATAATAGCTCCACAAGTTCTCAAAAACGTTCTTCCTAACAACAATGGTAACTCCTTATCCACCGGAATGTTAAGCACAAGAAAATCGGCCAAGAAAGCTTGATATCCTACTTGGACTCTAACATTCTTTACTTCTCCCATCGCCTTTGCTCGTGAATTATCAGCCATAGTAAGATTATATTGATTTGGTTGAGGATTACCAAGTCCTAATCTCTTATACAATGGATACGGCATTACATTCACACTTGCTTCCGTGTCAGCCAATGCATACATCGCATCTGTTCCATTCACTTTAATCGGTAACACAAAATTTCCCGGATCGCTCTCCTTTTTAGGCAACCCATTCTCAACTATTTTTTCTCTTGCAATCTCATCAAAATTCTTATCTTCTAACCTAGCCCTTGCCATCATAACTGCATCCAACTTCTTACGATAAGTCATGTAATTGTTCAACACATCAATAACCGGTTTTTCCTCCATAAGCTCCTTAAACTTCATTTCCAAATTTTCCAAAATCGCTTCCTTTTGCTCTTTAGTTAATGGTTTAACTATTTGTGGTGATTTGGGTGGTGAATTAGATGAAGAACTTTCATTCTTAGGGGTGGAGGGTTGGGTAAGTTTGTTAAGTGGTGTTTTCTTTCTATTCGCTTTTCCCATTTTAACAATCTCTCCCTTTCCTACCTTTTCTTCTACCATATCATCAACATCAATCCTCATATCTCCCAATGCAAAATCAATCCTACATTTAGTCTTAACCGTAAAATCTCTACCAAACACAACTTCTGGTTCATCAACATTCCCATATTCCAAAATAACAAAATCAACTTTGAACACGTGACCATGAATATTGACATTCACATCTCTCACTATCTTTCTTCCATAATCCTCATAGTCAAGTCTAACAAAACCAAGCTTACGAAGCATATCTTCCGTAATGTAGTTGTCACCATATTCTATATTAAGCTGAGCATCCCAAGCTTTTATACCTTCCACACCACAAGGTGTAGAATACCTCATGAACGGTGCATCAAACTCTTTAGGTGGTGCTCGTGTGAACACAACAACTCTTTTCTCCTTAGGTAAACAAACATGGTTTTATCCAACTTCTTCTTTCCTTTCAAAATCAACCTTAGCTTCTTCCAAAATATTTTCCAAACTCTCCAATGAATCACCCGAATCTTTGAACATCTCTTCCAAATTTCTCAAGTATTCCGACACGTTGCTTAAACTCTCCATTCTACTTAAACACTAACTATAACATAACCACAAAAACAAAAAATCCAAACTATTAGCATGAGGGTTAGTTTTAATCGAAACATATTAAAATATTAAACCAAAGGAAGCAAACAAACAACTTCAAACTCTTAAAACATCAAAACAACTAAAAATTAAAAATTTCAAAAACTTTTACCGAGGCATCCATCCGATCGGTATTGCGCTCCATCCGATCGGATGGTTGAATCGTTAAAAATCAGATTTACTCAACCGAATCGGATGCGGGTAACATCCGATCGGTTAGATCGAAAATTTAAAAAAAAAATTATTCTTATAAAAAAAACTGAATTAAAACTTTAATAAAAAAAACTAATAACTACCATTAAACTAATTCATAAAAAATGAAAAATAACACATAATTAATAACTTACTAACCATTTAACTAATAATTAATTATCAACTTTAATAGTCATTAAACTAATTAACTAGAACAATTAATAAAACTCTTAAGCTACTAATCATTAAACATGAAATTAACTATATTAACTAAGCTTAATAAAAAATTAAAAGCATTAAACTAGGCTAATTACCACTATTAATTATCTAATTAAACTAACATTTAATCTAACATTAAACTACCATAGAAACCTGAAAATAAAAAAAACTAATAAAAACTAAAAACTTTTTACCGAGGCCACCAACCGATCGGATGGGCATCCATCCGGTTCGGTTGGCTCTGACCAAGATCTTTTTTTTACCTTTTCTTTACTACAAAACTTATAAACTACCAAACCAAACTACCAAGTAAATTAACCAATTCCCCAGCAACGGCGCCAAAAACTTGATGTGCGACGGGGCGTGCAAGTTTTAAAAATATATAAACACGATTTATCCAATTCTCTAATCAACACATACGAGCAAGTATACTCGTCCGTGGTAGTAAAGGTGGGTAAGTCGAGATCGTCCCAAGGGAATTGTTATTTGGGTTTAGTAAAATAAGTTTTAACAAAAAGGGTTGTCAATCCAATTTGGTGCAAATTCTAAGGTAAGTAAAATCCAATCAATCCAAAAACAAATATACTTGTGTGTAAATCCTTGACTAATTGTATAGAGTAATCCACCAAGTTGGGTGTAACTTGTAATGATGTACAATTTAATATGAGTGATTCACAATCAATGGTTTTTATCATGGAAAATCATCTCTAAGAATTCAATCTCCTAGTTAATTCCTTTCAGCCTTGTTTAACTATTACGACAATTCCATTAAACTCTTTGTTGTTTGAAAAGCATTTCTTATCTTAAGAATTCCAACGAGTCCTTTCGGCCTTTTCTCGAGATGAAATCATTTCCAAATCCATTTTAATGAGTTAACATGGTGCTTGTCACACACCATAGTCCATACTAATTCATGCACTAACTTTTTGGAATAAAAACATAAAGAAAATCCTTTCGGCCTTTGTTAATCTTTAGAACTGTTTTTACCAACTAATTAAGCAAGATTAGATTGTATTTCAACAAACTCAAAAAACAAGACATGTTTTCATGCATCACTATGAAATAAGAATACTCCAACAATTGTCACATCATACACACAAGTATAACCAAAAATCACTCCATAACAATTATAATCAAACACAAGTAATAAACCATACCTTCATTCATCTTAAAGTAAAAGTAGTTCATAATAACTCAACAAGAAATACCTAATTGTGGAATTACAAGAACTAGAATTGTGGAACTATAGCAATCCACGCTCCTCCAATCACCTATGATTACACGTAAACAACTCCACACTCGAACACAACTCTTGAGACTCGAACTCAAGGTTCCCTGGATGTTTTTCACAGCAATTACAAGCTTTCGGGCAATGATAATAAGTTTAGCAAGGACTTGGTGTAAGCCTTCACTAAGTTTTGGGTGTCACACTTTGTAATCTAGCCTTGGGTTCTTTAAATAAGTGAAGGAACCCTTTCTCCTCACGCAAAAATGTCCTCTAGTGGTAAATAAGCAGGAAATGATAAGCCACCATGATTATGGGGCTTAAATTCGTCAATAAATGCAACTTTGTAACAGCAGTCCTTTCCAACCGATCAGTATTGAGGTCCAACCGATCGGTTGGATCTCTCGGTAAATTATTCTCTCCCATCCGAATCGGATGCGGGCACCATCCGATCGGATGAGGCCTTCATGCACACACATTTTTTATTTTTCTTTTATTTTCTCGTTACGTGCTTGTTCCTTTGTTGTGGGACTACTTCCTTTCATAGAACTTGATCTTTTCTTGATATATGAACATAGAAATCTTGACATTATCAAATCCTTGAATTCTCGTGTGGTTTCTCTCTCGTTTTCCTCTCATGAATCTTCAAATGTGCATAATCTCTTCAATTCTACATCTTTTTATCATCTTTTCCTGTACTTGGCTATATTTACTTGCATATACACTTTTTCATGATTTAGTAACAAATACACACAAATATAACAAAATATGATATACAAAACTAACGATAACGTGACTAAAAACATGTTCAATTTGAGCGTTATCAACTTTGTAGCCTTCAGCTCATCTTCCAACCTTGACTTGTCCAAAGCAAGAGCCTCAATCATGGGTGCACTATCCACATTGTTATTCATTCCATACTTCCTTTGAAAGAATCCATAGACCAAGTCTTTGTAGTATTCAGTTGGAAGGTCATCATCGAGAAACTAATACACTTGACAATCGGAACATTTTACGAATCACTTACCTGGATTCCTCCTTGTGGTTGAAGTTTGCACTCTTAATTGACGATTACACTTACCAAAGTGTTCAATCTTACCTCCAATTAATCGGGATTGAGCTGAAGACGAACAACTCATGATTTAGGGTTCTTGATATTTTTTATTTTGACCGTTGGGGGAAAATGGGGAAAGAGGGGAAGAGTTGTGGGGGATATAATTGGGGGAAAATGATAATAAATGAAAATAATTAACTTAAATCCATGTGGGAAACAAAAGAAAACGGGAAAAGTGTTATTAACAAGTGCCACGTCAAAACACACCCGTTTATATGGCTACAATAGCAAAAGGGGGAAAGCTAAAGATACGCAACATATTTATTCAAAACACACGATGTACGCAATATACTTTCAAAATTACCATTGTACGCAATATATTTTCAAATTTGTTACAATGTACGTAATATGACCTGGAACCAGCAAGTTACCAGGTTTCCAAGTTTGAAAATTTATAGGAATAGTCCCTGTGGCTTGCGTTGACTTTCACCGATCATCCCTTAACTTTTTTATCACTTGGAAAAGTTATAGTAATTGTCCTTATGGTTTGCATTGAATTTCACTTTTAGTCTGTTTTTATACCTTTTCACCCGTTCTCTTACGTTTTTATCCGTTTTCATCCATTTTTTTTACGTTTTCGTCCGATTTTATAAGTTTCGTCCGTTTTTATACGTTTTCGTCCGTTTTTATACGTTTTCGTCCGATTTTATACGTCTTCGTCTGTTTTTATACGTTTCCGTTCGTTTTTATACATTTTCGTTCGTTTTTAAACATTTTATCCGTTTCGTCCGTTTTTATACGTTTTCTTCCGTTTTTGTATATTCTCATCCGTTTTTATCCGTTTTGTCCGTTTTTATACGTTTTCGTCCATTTTTATATGTTTTCGTCCAATTTTATACGTTTTCGTCTGTTTTTATACATTTTCATTCGTTTTTATACATTTTTATCCATTTTCGTCTGTTTTTATACATTTTCGTCCGTTTTTATACATTTTCATCTATTTTTGTCCGTTTTGTTCGCTTTTATACATTTTCATCCATTTTTATACGTTTTCGTCCGCTTTTATACGTTTTTGTCCGTTTTTAAACATTTGCATCCGTTTTTTTACGTTATTGTCCAGATTTTATACGTTTCATCCGATTTCATACGTTTTCTTACGTTTTCGTCCAATTTTCTACGTTTTTGTCCGTTTTTATACGTCTTCGTCCGTTTTTATACATTTTCGTCCGATTTTATACGTTTTCGGTTTTTATACATTTTTGTCCATTTTTATACGTTTTCATTCGTTTTTATACGTTTTCGTTTGTTTTTATACATTTTTGTTGATCACAGTTATGCACTTGATCGAATTCCTTAACTTGTAAGGTTTAGTTATATTAGATAAATCTAAAACAACTAAGTATATAAACTACCTTGAAGTTTATCAAACACAATGCGGAATCTTGTATTTGATTTTAAGAAGAACTTTGTATTGTATAAAACAATAAACAATAATACAAGAATATCAAAATAAACACTTCAATATTATTGATATAATACGAATACTCAAAAGTATTAGGGTTTACAACCTTGAAGTTCTATAAAGAATCGTATGTGTAATCAGTATCTATCTCTAAGCCCTAGGACCTCCTTTTATAGACTAAGGAGTCCTAGTCGGTTTGCAATGACTTTCTATACAAGATAAATCTTTATAGAATCTTTTCTATACTCATCTAGACATACTATACATAATAACCGACTCTAATACTCTAGCAACACTAATAATGCATCAGCAGCACTAACTCTTTGTTCTGGCAGCATTAAGTCTCTAGCAGCATTAACTTAGTACTAGCAATACTAAGTTTCCCTCTAGCAGCATTAACTAATTAGAGTATTTTTCCTTGAAGTCTGTCAGCAGTCTTAATGTACTCTAGCAGTCTTAACTTCCATAAGCAGCATTAACCATCATAACTAGCAGTAGTAATGACTTAGAGCATTTCTTGTGTAAACCATCAGCAGTCTTAATCATATAAGCAGCAGTAACTCAAGAAGCCTTTAAAACCCAACAATCCTCCCCTAAACATGATATTTTCCTTTAAAATCATCAAGTTTCAATCTAAGCTTGAACCTTCACCAGGAGGATGCTTCCAAACACTTATTCCCTCATTTTCTTGTAATCAGCCCCATAAAGTTTTTTTTTCCATTTTCTTGAGAAGCTGATATACCATTTAACTCCAATATTCAACTTGAAGTTTGATAGAACCATTAAGCATCATGTCAAGTGTCTACTTTGCTAAGGGATAGTCTTTTTCTACTAACATTTAGAGTTGAAGTCCTCTCATCATCACAGTATAAATTCCACATGATTGAAAAAGCTTCCAAATCAGAACTTTATTGGAGTATTAATCATGCCAAACTCTACTTTCATGATGAGTTTCAAACATAATCTTCAAGTCCCCCCAGAGAACTCTATCCAAAATGTTTTCTGGTCTAGAATCTCCATACTTGTTCTTGACTAACGCCCATAAGGTCTCCAAATTTTCTCTGTCAAAATTTCTGAGCATTTGGGGAAAAGTTACAAACCTTTGAGACTGTCCACCAACTCTGATTATCTCTCACCAAGGAGTCTGTCCACGATAACCAGTTTTCCAATCAATAATAGGGACTTTAGTCTTCAAAGGAACAACATCAACAAATTCATCATCATGTTCTGCAATTTCAACCAATTGTTGTAGATCAGTTGTTTCTTTTGCATCACTTTCTTGAAGCTGCTCTATTTGCTCTTGTGTTTGCTCAGCTTGCTCATGTGTTTTCAGCTTCTTGCTGCTATCAGGTTCTATTTCATCTCCTGCTCTCTTAGAACCTCTTACCACATCTTCTTCATTTATAGCAATGAAAGAATTTACCCTCTTGAATACCTTGTCAAACTGATCTTTTATCTTTTCAAAACTAAGATTCTTCAACTGACTAGGCTTCCAATTATCCATGTTTTTCAGGTATGTACTCATTACTTTCCTTTGTTCAGCTTTAGTGGGTGGTTTGTTTCTATTTGCTTCATTCCTCTTCTGAGCAAAGAACTTCTTTTGCTTGGTCAAGAATTCCATGAAGAGCTTTGATTTTTCTTCTAAGGATAGCTCTTCCTGTTCATCTTGCCACATTCTCTGGGCTAACATGTGGTCTGCTTCACACTTTACTTGTATGTCATCCCAGGAATTTATTAGTGAAAGACTTGCTTCTTCTTCTTTCTGAGCTTGATTTCTTCTTGCCTCTTCTTCTTCAGCAAGAAGATCAGCTTGTACTTGTCTTGCAAGTTCTTCATCCTCAATGAGTTATTGTTGTTGCTGATTGAGTGATAAAAATTTCTTCTTAGGTTCTTCAATCAGGATGCCTTTGCCTTTATCCTTTGATGATTGTGAAGTAGTTGTTAATTTTATTGTTGATATTGGTGTTGGCTCTTTAATCACAACTCCTTTTGCCTTAGGTCTTGTACTCTTTAACTTTTTGAGTGCTTGAGCTATAGTTACTTCTTCATCAATTTTAGTAGCAGCAGCACTAACTTCAGGCTCAGCAACACTAACTTTGCCACTAGCAGCACTAACCTTTAGACCCGCAGTATTAACTTCAACATCAGCAGTATTAAGTGTAGCAACATTAATTAACACTTTAGCCACTTCAACCATCTTTTCATTACCCTGTTGATCTGTGACAACAAACTCATCACTTTCAACAACCTGCTCATCATCAACCAACTGAGCATCTATCATCACACCATTATCTACCCCAGTTTCCTCCCCTGAAGCTTTACTTGTATTCCTCCCCTGTTTGGGAGCATCTTTCCCCAAAATCTGTGCTTCATCAGAAGATTCAACCCTGGAAGTAGTACCAATCTTGTATAATCTTTTACTTTTGTGTGTTCTTGATCTCTGTCTTCCTTCAAGATACCTAACTCTTCTCTTCAACCTTGTAATTTCAGTCCCTTGAGAAGTTGTAAGCTGTTTGAGATCAAGAACACCCTTTGACAGTTTTGTACAAGTTGCCATCAATTCATTTATAATTTCAATACTAACCTCAGCACTTCAGAGTGTGTTACCTCTCCCGAGTGGTGCATCATTGGGTGAGTTAGGCATAGCCTCAGACCTAGCCTGAGCATCTACACCCCCCATATTTTTCGGTTGGCTGGGACCTTCACCTGAATCAGTTCCATGGGAACTGGATTCATTATAAGTTGCCTTAGATCGGGTCTTACTTATGTTACCATTGTCCTGCTCTGCATCTAATCTAGCAGCAATAGTGGCAGTCCTTTCTAAACTGTGACCCCTCTCCTTATGCACAACCTCATCTGCTTCCATACTAGCACTAGCCTGAGGTAGCTGAGTGCCCTTTTCGGTGAACCTACGGGTATAGGTCTTTTGTATTGTTGATGTGGATGGTAAAATTGTGGGTGTATGATGGGTATCAGCTGGGATTGCTGAACCTTCACCCTGAATTTGACCTAGTTCCAACATTGTTTGAAACAATGGAGTAACTATGCCTGAAAAACCCTTTCCCTCTCTCTTCATGTTAGCAAAAATCTTTTTAGTATGAGAGAGAGTAGGATAAACCTTGTTATGAACCTTTTTATTTGTAAATTACTTGTCCATAAGAAGTTGCAAAAACCTTGGGTATAAGTAGTATTTGTTTGAAGAACTATCCAAGACCTTAACCACACTATCAAAAATTAATTTTGAAAAATTGAATCTTTGATTTTGAGCCAAGCAGATAATGGCAGAAGCCATATTACTACTGAACTCATTCCAACCAGTAGTCTTTGGACTAAGACACTGTAAGATAGTGTGTATTAAGAATTTTCACTGTGGAGAGAAGGCACCTTTTGAAAATTTTAAAGAATTACTTTGTCTTTCATACCCCATCAGTGCAAGGTTTTCAAAAATTGTAGAGTTTGAAAGATTTTCAATACCTTCAGCATCTACTAGATGAAGAACAACCCTAACAGCAGCCTCAGTAATGATAATCTTTTGCCCATCCACTAGGGCATGAATTTATACTTCCTCATCAATAGTTTTGACCTTAGCAGTAGCTCAAAACTGTTTGATGTTGGAAACATATATGGTAGGATTTACTATTAATGCATACTTAATATGAGTAGCATTAAGAAAATCAATGATTTCAGTAAACCTTTCACTTTCTCTAGGTTTTTGTTATGTTGGTCTGCAAAAGACAGAGTCGACATTGTAAATTTTGAAAAATTTTGGAAGGGTTTTGCTGAATTTTGCAATTAATTGATGAAAAACGAGTTAGGATTTATGTTTGAGAGAGTTTTGATCGGATAAAAACACTTGTGTGAACGATTGAATGATATAAACCCTTAATCATTCATATTTATAAAATAGCACCCTGTACTCTGAAACATAGCAGCAGAAACCTAGCAGCACTAAGCTAGGCTTAGCAACACTAACTTATGTCTAGCAGCACAAAGTCAGTTTCCACTCCAAACAGCTTAATATTCAGCATTCCATCACGTTTCTCAGCTTATCCTGCAAAAGATTAGTCCCAAAAACACAAAACCACAAACATAACACAATTTACAATAATCTCATCATCAATTATACTTAGCAGTACTAAGTATAACTGGCAGCATTAACAGAGCAGTTTTAAGTAAACTAGCAACACTATGTATACTTAGCCTGTGATTTTCCCTCCTTTGGGATTACTCCCAAAAGCAACATATCCTCCATCAAATGCTTCAAACTCTGTGAGATAGGACATTTTTCCAGTTATGTGCCTTGAGCATCCACTGTCAAATACTCCTTTATCCTCTAATTCCACCTGTGGATTGCCCTACACATAAAGTATGAAAATCAGTTCATTTTGGGGACCCAAGCCATTACTGACTTGGATCAGCCTTGTGCATCAACATAATCATACTTCTTTAAAACTATGGATGCACTGTTGTGTCTAAAAACATGATCTAAAACTTTAACTTTTGGTTTCCAGACCCAACAAGCTGAGGCTTTAACAGCATAAAAATGATTTCCCAAAATAGTATAAGTTATTGCTTTTGGCTTAGCAGTAGAAACTACTACTTTTGCCTTAGCAGCACTAATTGTTGTATTCTTTTGAATGGGCCTTTTTACAGTTGAATGTGCTTTATTTGAAAACTTTGACAATTGTTTATCACCATTCACTATTCTTTTTGTGAAAGCAGTACTAACTGATCTAGCAGTATTAGTTAATACTGCTGGTTTAGAAACATGTTGCTTGACAGTTTTAACTGATACTAAACCAGATCTTATTTGCACTACTTTTGGAACTATATTTCTTTTAGTATGTGGGTGAGTATTTTTAGAAAAACTTTAATGATTCACCCTCCTAGCATAGTTCCAAACAGGATTTTGAAAGTAAAAACGATTTTTCTATAAATGTTCAAAACTACCACAGTAATAACAAGCCTTGTTAAACATCACAAAGTCACTTTCTAATCTTTGTGACATCATGTTATTCCAATTTCTCTGGTTACCTCTAGGCCTGTTAGTGTACTCCCTAGGTTGCTCAGTGTATTCAATAATTTCCCTAGACACCTTATCACCAAACCTAGGTTTGACAAACTTAATATGTTCAACACTAGACTTAACCGTGTTCCCTTCAACCTTAGGTGTAGACTTCACTTGTTCTACATCATCATCAGAAATCCAATCTTCAATGATAGGTGCATCAGTATTAGTCTTTTCAACCTTAGGTTTCTCCTCATTAGACTTACTATTCTCTCCTAAAAGCTTAGCATTAGACTCAACTAAACAAGACAATTCAGGTATAGCCGTATAGGAGGTACATACTTTCCTGTTATTGAAGGATGAATTTCATTATAACCTATACCACTACCTCTCCTCATAAGTTGACACTTAATTGTCTTATTTACACTTTCATATGCAAATTCAAGCTTATTTACTTTAACTTGATGTTTTTTTTTCTTGATGAGTTGCATCTTTTTTCCTTTTGAGCCTTTTCTAACCTTTTAGTAAGTTCATTAATGACATTCTCTTTAACATAAAGCTTACTTTCAAGAACATTAACTTTCTCCACATACTCAGACTCATTCTGTTTAAAGAATTCAAGTCTTTGCTCAACAGATTTTAAGCCTACTTTATAGCATAAATTATCTAACTCTAGCTTTCTTACATCTTCTATTAGTTTTTCATTCCTAGCCTTAAGTTTCTCAATAGTATCTAAACAAGATTTATAAGAACAACCAGAATCATTAGATACCTCAGAATCAGAACTTGATGAAGAAGAATAAGCCATAAGTGCAAAGTTTGGTCCTTCGGCTGCTTGGTCACTCCAATCATATCCTCCCAAACCATCACAAGACTCCAAAGCTGTATAAGTATTAGGTTCCTCAGACACAGCTTTCCTTGAGCTCTCTCCATTCTTGTAGTCTTGGCTCCTTGGTGCCCTGCATTCTCTTGCAAAGTGCCCCTTCCTGTGACAGTTGTAGCATTCAATCTTGGACTTATCAAAACCCATGTTATCCTGCCCATTGACCTTGAGGTTTCTTCCAGTCTTCTTCAAAAATCTCCTTGCCCTCATTGTCAACATTGCCATCTGCCACTTCAAGTCCACATCTTCAAGATCATCTGGATGAATCTGTTCCAGATCTTCATGCATAATCTGAGGACTAGTAGATTGACCAGCTGAGAAAACATAGATAACAGCACCACTCAAGTTATCAAGGGTTGTAGACCCAGCAACATTAACTTATGTGCCAGCAGTATTAACTCCATGAGCAGTATTAACTGCTTCATTAGTACTGCCAGAACTATTATTGGAGGAGCACACAAAAGCTAAGTTTTGTGTGCTTGTAGATGAGCTAGATGTTCCTTTGACTTCAAGTTCGTACACTTTTAGATTATTATACAGATCATCTAAACTCATTGTATCAAGATCAGCCTTGTTTCTCCACACCACAGTATGTGTGTTCCACTCTGGTGACAAGCTTCTCAGAAACTTCTGATTTATATCTTCTTGAGGAATTGTTACTTCCACAAGTGCTAGTTGACTAATAAGTTTCTGAAGTCTGTCAAAGATCTGATCAAGGTTCTTAGAACTAGGAGCAGCAAAGTTCTCATATTGTTGCTTCAAAAGATTCTTTCTAGTTTTCTTAATAGTAGCATTCCCTCCAAATCTTTTCTCAATAGCAGCTAACAGAGACTTTGCATCCTTGATAGGATTAAAAGTCAATTAATGTTCATTAGGAATGCCCATCATGAGAGTACTTCTAGCTTTAACTTCCAATCTTCTTTGTGCCTTGTCTTCAGCAGTTTTAATAGGCAAGATAGTGACAACACCATCATCATAAATTTCTGTTTTAGGTAAAGTGTTGCCAGTCTCTATTACTTCTCACATAGAGTAATCAACCATCTGAATATACTGCTCTATTCTCATTCTCCATAGCTCATACTCTCCAGACTTGAGCATTGGCACCTTTGATGCAGTAATCATGTGTGTAGATTCTGACTCCATGTCTTCAGTAAGATCAGAACAGTCTTGAGTTTAAACAGGTTCTTCTTGATCATAGCTTCTAGATCACAAGCTCTGATACCACCTGTTGATCCCAGTTATGCACTTGATCGAATTCCTTAGCTTGTAAGGTTTAGTTATCTTAGATAAATCTAAAACAACTAAGTATAGAAACTGCCTTGAAGTTTATCAAACACAATGAGAAATTTTGTATTTGATCTTAAGAAGAATTTTGTATTGTATAAAACAGTAAAAAATAACGCAAGAATATCAAACTAAACACTTCAATATTATTGATATAATACGAATACTCAAAAGTATTAGGGTTTACAACCTTGAAGTTCTATAAAGAATCGTGTGTGTAATCAGTATCTATCTCTATGCCCTAGGACCTCCTTTTATAGACTAAGGAGTCATAGTCGGTTTACAATGACTTTCTATACAAGATAAATCTTTATAGAATCTTTTCTATACTTATCTAGACATACTATACATAATAACCGACTCTAATACGCTAGCAACACTAATAATGCATCAGCAGCACTAACTCTTTGTTCTGGCAGCATTAAGTCTCTAGCAGCATTAACTTAGTACTAGCAGTACTAAGTTTTCTTCTAGCAACATTAACTACTTAGAGTATTTTTCCTTGAAGTCTGTCAGCAGTCTTAATGTACTCTGGCAGTCTTAACTTCCATAAGTAGCATTAACCATCATAACTAGCAGCAGTAATGACTTGGAGCATTTCTTGTCTAAACCATGAGCAGTCTTAATCATATAAGTAGCAGTAACTCAAGAAGCCTTTAAAACCCAACAATTTTTATCCGTTTTTGTCTGTTTTTATAAATTTTCGTCCGTTTTTATACATCTTCATCCGTTTTTATACGTTTTCGTCCATTTTTATATGTTTTCGTCCGTTTTTATACGTTTTTGTCCATTTTTATACATTCCCATCCGTTTTTTACGTTATCGTCCAGATTTTATACTTTTCATCCGATTTCATATGTTTTCTTACGTTTTCGTCCGATTTTATACTTTTTCGTCCGTTTTTATACATGTTCATCCATTTTTGTACACTTTTATCCATTTTCGTCCGTTTTTATACGTTTTCATCCACTTTTATGCGTTTAAAACTGAATGAAAATGTTCAAAAATAGACGAAAACGTATAAAAACGGACAAAAACGTATAACAACGGACAAAAATGAATAAAAATGCATAAAAATGAACGAAAACGTAAAAAAATGTACAAAAACGGGTGAGAACGTATAAAAACGAACGAAAACATATAAAACAGACGAAAACAAACGAAAACGGATGAAAAGGATAAAAATGTATAAAAACGAACGAAAACGTATAAAAACGAACGAAAACGTATAAAAATGAATAAAATGTATAAAACGAACGAAAAATTATAAAAACGAACGAAAACGTTCAAAAAGAGATGAAAATGTGTGAAAACGAACGAAAACTTATAAAAACAGACGAAAACGGATAAAAATGGACGAAAATGTATAAAAACAGATGAAAACGGATAAAAATGAATGAAAACGTATAAAAATGAACGTAAACGTATAAAAACGAACAAAAACGGATAAAAATGTACAAAAATGAATGAAGACGTATAAAAATGAACGAAAACGTATTAAAACGGACGAAAACGGATAAAAGTATACATAAACGAACGATAACATTTAAAAACAGACGAAAACGTTCAAAAACGGATGAAAATGTATAAAACCAAACGAAAACGTATAAAAATGGATGAAAATGTATAAAAACGAACGAAAACGTATAATAACAGACGAAAAAGTAAAAAATGGACGAAAATGTATAAAAATGGACGAAAACGTATAAAAACGAATGAAAATGGATAAAATTTATAAAAATGAATGAAAACGTATAAAAACGGATGAAAACAGACGAAAATGTATAAAAACGGACGAAAACGGATAAAAACATAAGAGAACGAGTGAAAAAGTATAAAAACAGACTAAAAGTGAAAGTCAATGCAAACCATAAGGACCATTACTGTAACTTTTTTAAGTGATAAAAAAAGTCAAAGGATGATCGGTGAAAGTCAAAGCAAGCCACAGGGACCATTCCTGTAAATTTTCAAACTTGGAAACCTGATAACCTGCTGGTTCCAGGTCATATTACGTACATTGTACCAAATTTGAAAATATATTACGTAGAATGGTAATTTTGAAAGTATATTGCGTACATTGTGTGTTTTGAATAAATATGTTACGTATCTTTAGCTTTCACCCATAGCAAAATTAAAAAAGTTTTTGAATCTTTTAGGGAAAAAAAAGTTAGCTGCCCATTAAACTATATGAACCCTTTATAACATCCTGAACATAGGAGCTAATGTTTACAAACCTTATAAACAAGAAGCGAATAAATTGTATAACCAGTTTTGTTTCTAGCCAATTTAGTCCTTTAAATTTGTTTGTTTATAGTTTAGTGGAAGGAATTTTAGACCCATTTGTTATTTATATGGGTGAAGTTGAGTAATATTTAGGGGGTGGTGAGTTTTGTTGGGTCTCCCTTTATATTTTAGATGGATCTAAATTAATTTTTGATACAACCTCTAATTGTATATGTGTAAATCAACGGATCTAGAGCGTGTCTAACTTGTAAAAAAAAATTGAACATCACCCTTTTTTTTTTTTTTTTTTTTTTTTTTTGAAAGGCAACAATACATTAACAAAACAAAAGATACAAATAAAGGCATCTCACCTCAATTAATCAAGCCAATTAAAAGAGGATTAGACCCAAAGAACAAAAACTAAAGATACAGGCATCAATCTATCACGAGAGTTACAAAGAGACGACTAGACACCTATGACCAACAAACACTTTAACTAAACAAATGACATATTGAATATAGAACCAAGGCCCACAAGTGCAAACATTACCCATGGAACCTGGACCACTAGTATCCAATATATGCATTTACCAAAGATAGTACTTTACCATTACGTACTAAATACGTGACAGTATGCATACCAAAAGCAGCTGACTCAAAAAATATGTAGCATACCCACAACTTTAAACCTTCTGATATGCAGCCAAATACTTGCAGACCCATCCCAAGCCTTAACAGAAACCAAACAAATGAAATAGCACTCACTGCAGATGACATTTTTAGAAACATACATCCATAGCCGCCAATCAGTCGCTTTATATTTATTCGATCTTCACACTCTCCACTCGAACCCACTTGCAGCAAAAACAAATTGCACTTGTAGACAGCTTATAAACTTATGGAAGCCGAATCTTAAGAGGTTCCCAAAGCCATTGTTGCCAATCTATCTTTTTATATTCGTTTGATCTTCTCACAATCCATTCGAAGCTTTTAAGTTGAATCTCTTGAACAATTTTATTTGTACTTGAAACTTTTTTACCAAACACACGAGCATTTCGTTCTTTCCAAATGAAGTACTCGGTTGACCATATAACCGCTTGCCAAACGCGAGAGAGGTAGGCGGGCACATTAACATTTCCATTTGATGAGAATAATTCATCAATAGAGAAAACATTAACGCCACCCACCTTCTGTTGGTCCCTTTACACGATTAGAATTAACTAGAAAGTTAATCTATTGGTGTTAATGACTAATACAATGTTTAAGGATTATTCTAACAGTTATAAAACGTGAATGTAAAAACAACAATATTTTTCAACGTTTAAATTCTTATTAGAAATAATTCCAAGAATCTATACCCAAGTGTTTTGCGGAACAAACACTTGGGATTGAATAGACAAGGGTATGGGGTGTCTCCTATCGAAACTCAAGTTTTGCTTGAGTGGTAACAATATACCCACTGAGCTATCTCAGTGAGTTGTATACTCTTTGTAGGAGAGAAGTTCCTTTGTAAAAGTTCAAGACTTTAATTATACAAAGCACACCTTAACTTCTCTCACAGTTGCTCTATTTATACACAAGTATTCTAAGTATAAGTGATTAAATATAATACAAGTTGTTGAGGTTGCGTGTCTGACAATTACAAATAGTAATTGTTATTTCCAAGAACCAATAGGAAAGGGCTAAATAAGTCTTTGGGAGTTGTTGGCTGACACTCCATGACTTTTAGCCGCAATAGGGAAGGTTGAGTCTGACAAGAGAAGAGTGTTGGGTTTACACTCTTATCTTCTCAGATCTTTTCCCTATTGTTCCCGCCTTTTCTTCAGGCGTTGGTTCCTCAGTCATTCAATCACTTTGTTGGTTGAGGAGACTGGGGTTCAGTGAGCTCTTATCCAATACTCACTGAATCCATCATCTTCTTCTTTGGCTTAAGTCCTACTCAGGGAGTACCGCCTTCCTGAGTAGTGAATCCTTCTTCTTGAATTCGCCTTAAGCATCCTGAAGATGACTCACTGAGAGGCTGTTCTCTCAGTGACTTGAATTGTTCTCGGTTTAAGTTAACACTTAGTTAATTTGTGTCCAAATCATGTTCGAAGCATTCTTGGGTTTTACATGACCCAACAATCTCCCCCTATTTGGATATAAATTATTCCTAAGTGTTTTTTGATCAGATATGAGTGAGCTAACGACTTCTGCTCATACTGAATGTACTAGAATGTAAATAAGGACACTGAAATAATAAAAAACATCATCTTATTAATATCATTTACAAGTCCTAACAAAACTAAGTACAAAAAAGGATAGTGTTGGGTATTCAGGCAGGTCATCAGTTCAACTTGATTCCAAGGGCTTCAAGCTTGGGCTTCTTCGACTGCAGCTCATGTTGGTCAGGATGTTCATTGATTTTTCTTTTCAGGTCATGACAAAACCTCACATTCTCAGGACTCTTGAGTGGAGAGGCCATCATTAGAAAGCCTAGCATAGCTTTGATCCCTGATAGATCTATATCACTCCACCTCTGGAAGGCTTTGTCACCAAACTCATCAATGAAGAACAACCCTCTTTCAGGCTGTTCAATGACCATATTGTTTCTGAAAGGAACACCTTCAGGGAGAGCCCTATTGCAGTCAAGACCAGGAATCTTGATCTCAGGCTCAGCTTCTATCTTCTTTCTTTTCCTTGAAGAAGACTGAGAGGAAGCAGGTTGTGCAGATTCAGGGAGAAGAGATTGAATGCCAAGTTCCTGAGGTGCTGCTGCCAATCTTTCATACCTCAGACTCAATGACTTCATCAGATTAGGGACCACAACATTTGATTTCTTTGCTATTAATGGACCCAACTCGTCCAATTCAGTAATCCCAAAGTCAGCGAATCTGAAAGGTGAATGAACGTCAAAGTTTCTCTTGTCAGCACCTCTGTAGACAGTGACAACGGCAGGATTGGTGTTTCTTTGAATATGAACATCAGTGATTGGTTCTGGCTTCATCCTTTCAGTCATATACCACTGATATTTCTTAATCCTATTCTGCCTGATCTCTTCAGCCCTTTTGGCTCTTTCCTCCCTTTTCTGCCTGAGAGTGGTCATTTCCTCAGACTGAGCTTTCACAAAGGTCATACCACCTTCTCTTCCTGAGAGATCCTTAGCCTCAAGACCAATTTTCTCAGCCTCTTCATGAACAACCTTGATTAAGGCAGACTTGCTTGCCTTCTCCTCTTCCTTCAACTTCTTCTTTGCCTCCTCTTCCTGAAGATAAGTACTGAGTTCATCAGCTGAGAAGTGGTAAAGAACTCCATCAATTTCATATGGGATCCTGAGTGGAGATTCAGGATCCTTTGCAACCGTGATAGGTGCTGGTTGAGGCTCAGGCTCAGTGAGAATGCCTTTGCCTTTATCTTGATGGGAGGAAGAGGCTTCAGGAATGTCTTCAGGAATGTCTTCCTCAGTGTGAGAAGGAGGTTGTTGGCTTTGGCTGGAGACTCCAGTGTCTTTCTCCCCCTCAACTGTTGCTTGAGCCATGGAGATAGCAAGAGTTGGAGTCACTGGAGCGGTAGGACCTTTGAAGGCCTGATAGATCTCAGTCATCATTGATTTGATGTCCGAGGTGTCTTTTTGAAGACTTGAGATCTGATCTGCCAGAGAAGCCTGAGAAGCCTCGATGCCTGACATCCTTGACCCAAGAGACCATGCCAAGGATGTTGAAGATTGTGCCCAAGTACTAAGATGTTTTTCCTGATGACCCATGGAAGTTCTGAGTGAGTCCAAGGAGGTAGTAAGACCCTGAAGTTTAGAATCCTTCAGTAAGCTGAAGAGATCATGGATTTCAGCTGACTGCTTCTGATAAGTCTCAGCAGCTTGAAGGATCTTTTCAGTGAGTATGGGGTCATCTTTAACAGCTGACTGAATAGTACCAAGGCTTTTGGTGATGCCTTCAAGAGAAAGATTGAACTTCTGGAAATGAAGATCAATAGCTGTCAGGGAATGTTTGGTGTCTGATTGGATTTCGATCACATCTTCATGAAAACTTTCAACATCTGCCTTCAGGTTGGCATAGTGAACAGCTGCTTCAGTGTGTTGATCAAACATCTCATCAGTGAGACCAGTGAAAAGAGCATTGTTGGTCTTCAGTAGGAATTTGACCAACTTTCTTTCAGTGAGGGGAAGAGAGTTATCATACTTCTGGAGAATGTCAGTAGATGAATCAGAAGATTGAGAGCCTGACTCTTCACTCTGGCTTGGAGAGGGCTGATGTGATGGTTCAGGTTGTTCAGGTTGTACATCAGTTTCCATATCCTCTCCTGCCTCAAAAATTTCTTCTTCACTCACTTCCCTGAGCTCTTCATCAGACTCCATAAAGGCCTGATAGTCCCCCATGGACTCAATACCCAAAAAATCAACCGGCTCCTCTTTATAAAAAGATTTGCCTTCGGTTTGGTCAGATCCTGACCCCTTTGTCATAATAACTGAGTGGGTTGTCTCAGCCTGACTAGCCATAATAACTGGGGTAACACCAGCCTGGCTTTTGGGGGCAGTTCCTGAAAGACTGGATCCGCCTGAGGGGTTGATGGGTTCCATATCAACGGGTTGTTTCTTTCCCTCTGAGTCTTTGTCCCCCTTTGCACCTTCAACTACTGATGGGTGCTTTTCAGTAGTATCACTAGGTACTGATTGTGAGAGTTTGTGGACCCCCTTCCCATCAGGATTGTTCTGTCCTTCAGGGGATTTAGGATCCTTTTCTCCCTGAGATCCTGAGGGTGATTGCTCAGGAACGTTAGCGGGATGTGAGTGTTGGTGGGTCCCCTTCTCAGTAAGGTAGTGCTACCTTACCGAGGATTTAGAACCCTTTCCTCCCTTGGGAACTGATTGTTTTTTGACAGCTCCTTCATCGGGATGTGAGGGGGTGTGGGTCCTCTTCCCAGTAGGGTGGTGCTGCCCTACCGAGGGTTCAGGACCCTTTCCTCCCTTGGGCACTGAGTGTGATTTATCAGTACCTTCATCGGGATGTGAGGGGGGAATGCTTCCTGATCCCTTTGACTTGTTTATGTCAGTTGGATCATGTGGAATGGGAGTGCCCGAGGTCACTGAGGATGATTGCTCAGTGACTTCCGTTGGCCTTTGTTTTGAGGTCAAGAGGGTCTCAGAAATGGGTGTCTCAGAGGTCTCGGCCTTTTTCAACCTCTTTTTGAGGTTGAGTTGGTTTTGAGGATCAGTCTCAGTGGCGAGTGGCTTGGGTCTAACCACCTGGCTGGACTGACCCTTCTTAGTCTTCTTCACCTTTTTGGTCGGTGAAGGAACTGGAGAGATAGCGTCATTACCCTGAATGACTGATTGCATGTATTCAGTCAGGGCAATATGTGTAACCTCACTGATGCTACTAGTGAAGTTTGACTTGTGCAGTACCTCAGGCTTCGTACCTTCTGCATCAGTCCTCACATAGTCAGAACCGAGTAGGTCCTGAAGCACACAGGAAACAAATCTAGGATAGGACATGTGCCTTTGCCTATGTTTTCCTGAGAGCTTAGCAACGAGGTCTCGGAAGATTATTCCTCCGATGTCTATTTTTGTACCCTCAAGGAGACTGAACAACATCAATTGTTGTGATGAGTTCAACTGTTCCGTAGAGGATTTGTTTCCACCCAGGACCTGAATGACAAATGTCATCAGTATCCTCCAAATAGGGTGGAACCATGTTTTGACTACTGGAGCCTTTTCCAGTAAGCCTCCCACAGACATTCCTGGACGTCTGGGGTCATGGGGTGCAAGAAAGATCAGTTCATTCTTTATGTCCTGATCAGTAGGGTTGGGAGAAAAGGCTTCAGCAAAGTCAAGGCCTGTGGCTTTGATGAATGCTGAGTAGTCAAAGGAGAGGGTTCTACTCCCATTCATCACCGTGAAGGTGATGATTGACTCTTTGGTGTCTTTGGGGCTGGTTGCCACAGCCGTACACCAGAATTCCCTCAAATAGTCATGATAGATGACTGAGGGGGTATGGGTGAAAGCCTTTGCAAGAAAACAATTACGAAGATATTTCATAACGTCCTTGTAGGCTGGGTAGATTTGTGGATATGAGAAATTTCCCACCACATTATTTTTGGTTAGGTCTACACCCTCCATTGTGAAATCCACGTTGGGGGCATATTTCACAGCTTTAGAAGAAGCCATTTATGGGTAAGTCTGGGTTTGACTAAGGTTAAAGGGGTTCTAAAGCTTAAGAATGCACACACAATTTGTTTTTGAGAATAAAAAATGGCAGAGTTTTGCTTAAAATTCTATAAAAAACGTGTGTATGTATTCGTCTGGTTGGGGTATTTATAGGAAAGAGGAGATGGGGGTGTTTTGGTCATTTGAGCAAATCGTTATTTATTAAAAAAAATTATTTGGAAATTGATTTGAATAATAAGTTTTGGGATCCGCATTTAATGCCAAACACTCCACTTTCCTGGTTTAGCGCAACAGTCGAGGTGAACAGTTGAGCAGTTCTGCAAAAGTGCAACTTGCAGAGATGAGTCATCACATATTTGAAATGTGATTGGAGAGGCATTTAATGCCAAGTGGGAATGTGGTGGCCCATAGGTGGAAGCCAGAAAGGCTAAAAAGAACAAATATTCTTGAATTAAATATGTGTTCAGTTACCAACCTCGGACATTTACTAACTAGATACTTAGAGCATTTAAGTTAGTATTTAATGTCCTTTTCAGGGTCCTGAATGACTTTTCATTCAGTGATTGGTTTTCAGGGCCTTGGGTTTAGTCACTGATGATTCAGGAATGAGGATTGATTCCTGAGACAAGGATTCAGGAACTTGGGTTTAGTTCCTGAGGATGATGATTCAGTGAGATGTTTTCACTGATATACATATTGAGTCAGGGACCTGAGATGTTAAGAATTTACACTTTTGTTGGAAGAGAAAAAAAATTAGTCAGTGGACTGATTCTCTATATCCAACATTCCTAATTCAGCTTTCAGTCTTGTGAAGGTTGGTTCATCCAAAGGTTTGGTGAAGATATCAGCTAACTGATATTCAGTAGGAATGAAGTGTAATTCAATGTCACCATTTATGACATGGTCCCTGATGAAGTGATATCTGATATCAATATGTTTTGTTCTCTGATGAAGAACAGGGTTGTTAGAGATTGCAATTGCACTTGTGTTGTCACAAAAGATGGGTACCATCTTGTACTGAATTCCATAGTCACTGAGTTGACTTTTCATCCAGAGTACATTTGCACAGCAACTAGCTGCAGCAACATATTCAGCCTCAGCTGAGGATAGGGCAACTGATTATTGCTTCTTAGCACTCCAACAGACTAATTTCCCACCTAGAATTTGGCAGGAGCCTGATGTGCTTTTTCTATCCATGTTGCATCCAGCATAGTCAGAGTCTGAGTATCCTTTGAGATCAAGTCCTGAGCACTTTGGATAGTATAATCCAAGGTTAGGAGTGCCCTTCAGGTACCTGAATATCCTTTTCACAGCAGTGACATGAGATTCTCTTGGGTTAGATTGATATCTGGCACATAGACATACTGAGAATTGGATATCAGGCCTTGATGCAAGTAGATACATCAGTGATCCTATCATTCCTCTAAAGAGAGTTTGATTGACTGGTTTACCAGTTAGGTCAGGACCAAGGTTGTTTGGGGGAGCCATGGGAGTTTTGACTGAGGCACAGTCACTGAGATCATACTTCTTCAGTAGATTCTTTACATACTCCTCTTGACTGATAGTGGTTCCTCTATCAGTCTGCTTGATCTGAAGACCAAGAAAGTATGTCAGTTCCCCCATCATGCTCATTTCAAACTTCTTTGCCATTAGTTTTTCAAATTGTTTGCAAAGTTTGAAACTTGTTGAGCCAAAGATGATGTCATCAACATACACTTGTACTAGTATGACATCATTATTTGTCTTATAGATAAACAATGTGTTGTCTATCTTGCCTCTGACAAATTTGTTTTGGATTAAGAAGGCTGAGAGAGTCTCATACCATGCCCTGGGAGCTTGCTTCAGTCCATAAAGGGCTTTGTTAAGCTTATAGACATGATCAGGAGACTCATGGCTTTCAAATCCAGGAGGTTGCTCAACATAAACTTCTTCTTTCAGTGATCCATTTAAGAATGCACTTTTGACATCCATTTGGTACACCTTGAAGTTCATGTATGTAGCAAAAGCAAGGAAGATCCTGATGGCTTCCATCCTTGCTACTGGTGCAAATGTTTCTTCATAGTCAATGCCTTCTTGTTGATTATAGCCTTTGGCTACAAGTCTGGCTTTGTTTTTAATGACTATGCCATTTTCATCAGTTTTGTTTTTGAATACCCATTTCATGCCAATGACTGAGACATTCTCAGGACATTTGACCAAGGTCATTACCTTGTTTCTGTCAAATTGTTCTAGTTCATCATGCATGGCCTGAACCCAACTTGGATGTTTAAGTGCTTCTTTAACACTTTTGGGTTCAATTGTGGAAATGAAGTCCACAAATAGGCATTCGTTGGATGAGGCTGCTCTCAGTTCAGCAGCCATGCTTCTTGTAAGCATGCCTTCAGAAGGCTCACCAATGATATTGACAAGTTCTATATCCTGAGATCTGGTCCAACTATCCTGAGGTCTTGGGAGTGGGTTAGAACTTGTAGAAGCCTGATGGGTATGATCAGGATTGGACACAAGATTTCCATTTTCTTGTGTGTCTAAGTGGGTTGTGTCATCACTGAGATTGTTTGGGTCCTGAGTATTTTGTTCAGACTGAAGGATATCATCAGTTCTTGTATGTGCTTCAACAAACTCAGTGATGGTTGGGTTTGGTAGGTTGTGAGGGATAATGTAGTAGGAGAGGTTAGCATCATCTTGATACTGGGTAGAAGAATTGTTTTCAGACAGATATTCATCAGGAGGATATCTAGAAGAATTATCAATTCCTATTTCTTCTACTGAGGCAGTTGAGAACCTGATTGTATCAGTGCTCTCATCAAAGGTAACATGAAATGTTTCCTCAGTCTGCTGTCTCCTTGTGTTGAACACTTTGAAGGCTTTTGAGACAAGTGAGTATCCTAGGAAGTATCCATCATCAGCTTTTGCATCAAATTTTCCTAGGTGATCCTTGTGATTATGAATAAACACAGGACACCCAAAGACATGAAAGTAGCTGATGTCAGGGATTCTTCCTTTGAATAACTCATATGGGGTTTTCCCATGTCTCTTGACAATTATGGATCTGTTTTGTGTATAACAGGCAGTTTTGACTGCTTCAGTCCAAAAATGGTTGGAAAGGACTGATCCACATAGCATTGTCCTGGCAGCTTCAATGAGTGTTCTGTTTTTCCTTTCAGCAACACCATTTTGTTCAGGTGTGTATGGAGAGGAAAAGTTTTGGGAAATACCTTTCTCATCACAGAAACATTCAAGTTCATTATTTTTGAACTCAGTCCCATTGTCAGTTCTAATTTGTTTGACCTTAATGTCATTTTGATTTTCAATGTTCCTGACAAAGGACATGATTGTTTCAGCTGCCTGACTCTTTTTGATCAGGAAGAATACCCAGGTGTATCTTAAGTATTCATCCACTATGACCAGAGTATACTTCTCATGGTTAATAGACCTTGGACTGACAGGTCCAAATAGATCCATATGAAGAATATGTAGGCAGTTCCTGATTGAAAAGTTGGTTTTGGTTTTAAAGGATGCTCTGTGATGTTTACCTTTTTCACAAGCTGAGCATGGTTTATCCTTAGAAAACACAAGTGATGGTAAGCCAAGGACTTTGTTTTGTTTTACAAGATTGTTAATGTTCTTAAAGTTCAGGTGGGTTAGTCTCTTATGCCAAAGCCAGTTGAGTGCATCAGTGGCCTTAGCAAAGAGACATGTTCCATCCTGAGTTAGACTTGACATGTCTAATACATAAACATCTTGTCTCCTTGGTGCAATGAGGACAATTTCCTTATTTGCATTGAAGATGGTTCCTTGCTTATCATCAAACTGAACTATGTACTTAGCATCACATAGTTGACTGACACTGATCAGATTATACTTAAGACCATTTACATATGCTATCCTAGTAAAGACAATACCATTGCAGTTAACTGAACCATAACCTTCAGTGAGACATGATGAATTGTCAGCAAATATCACTTTGGGTCCTGGTTCTTCCACATATTTGTGCAGACACTCCTTAACACCAGTCATGCTCCTTGAACATCCACTATCTAGATGCCAAACAGGATTCCTAGCATGTTTCTGCACAAATAGTAAACAAGGTCAGTTCTTTCTAGGACTCCATTTCATGGAGGGTTTGGTATTGTAGGTCCTTATGAAGGTATTAATTGATTCATGGTCAGTGGTTGAGTGGACTGAGCTACCACATGTTTTGCATTTGGTAGTAGGGTTAGCCTCATTAGTCTGAGAGGATTGCTTCAATCTTCTTTTTGAATGAATGACCTTGTCTTTTCCTGAGGATTTCTGAGTGGAGCTTCCACTAGATTCACCATGTTTGTCATATTGACAATCGTCAGGATGGTGGTCATTAAATCCACACAAAGGGCAGGGAGGAAAAGGCTTGGCCTTTTGCTTCTGTTTCTGCTTAGAATCAGAAGGATAGTTCAGGCACTGAGCCTTGAGTCCTGAAAAGTTTGACATGACTGAACATTGTTTATGATCAGAGGTCCTGTGATCTTCCTTTTTGCAAATCATGCAATAAAGGACTCTATAGCAATCATCAGTGAGATGATTTGTATAGTTGCATAGCTCACATCTTTTCAGTGGTTTGGTGGGCTTGGGTTTGGTCTTTGAGGAAGTTGGTTTTTGTTCCTTCTTGGATTGAGAAGATTTCTCAGAAGAGTCAATCTTTTCTCCTAGCTTCCTGACCATTTCAGCCAACTGATCAATTTTTGAGTCAGGGCTTTGGGTAGTTTCTTCAGAGGGGACTGAAGTTGATGAGTCATCAGTATTTACTGAGACATCAAGGTTTGCTCTTTTCAGGATGGTTGTTCCCCTTCCTGATCTCTCCTTAGGAGAGTGTGGTGAGAAGACCATAGGTGGGAGGCCTAGGTTAGGTTTAGCACCCTGAAGGGTATTCAGTGGAGGAAGTGGAGGGTATGATTCTGATTCAGACTCATCCAAGGACTCAGTGAGTGGTTCAGTGAGTTCAAGCTTACTGAGTTTTTCAGTGAGTCCTAGCATATTTTTCAAGGCCTGACTTTCAGGAAGCAAGATCTTTCCAGTCTCAAAGTTTGGTAACTTACTGACTGGGTTGTCCCTGACAATCCAGTCATTTGACTTGGGAAGCATTTCTTGCTCAAAAGATATGCCAGCTGGAACAAAGTTTAATTCATTTTGACACACAATTGGATCAACCATAAGAGGGTCAATGCCAATGGTTTTCTGAGAGATTAATCCCATAGTGTCAAAAACCTTAGGGTTCTTCTTGGTCCAGCTTTGAATGATAGCCTTTTCTTTGTTAAGTTCAGTTTGAAGGACTTGGTTTTGTTTCAAAATCTCAGTGTTCTGAATTTGTAGAGTTATTGTTTCTAGTTTGGCTTGCTTAAGTACAAGCAGTTCATCTCTACATTTATTCAATTCTGACACAATAATGTTATATTTTGAAAGCAAGTTAAGCCTTTGTTCTTCAACAAACTTTAAATCAACACAAATGTAATTCATGTAAGACTTCCAATCAGAATCATCATCCATAGAAAGTAAAGTATTAACCTTTTTCATGGTGATGTTGACCCACTCTCCATTTCTAGCATGGCCTTTTCCTACAGCCACCTGATCCTCTTCAGAAAGTGCCATCAGTGCACTAACTCTTATTTCCTCATCCGAGGAAACCTCTTCATCATCCCAATCATATGCTTTAGCTAATAGAACCTTGTTCTTTGTCTGAATAGGTTTAGATGTTTGAGCAGCCTGAGACAATATGGGGTTAGTTTCAAGAAGTGCAAGTTTAGCTTTGACATTCCTATATTTTGTTTCAAAATCCTTTTGACCCTTGTTTTGGTATTGTTGGGTGGACTGAAATATTTTAGGTTGAAACTTGCTAGTTCCTGAAAATTTGTAAGAGGGTTCTGAGAAAGTTTTAGAATAACAGTCCTTAGCAAAATGACCCTTTTTACCACATTTAAAGCATTCAGTGGTTTCATTTGCTTTTGATTTTGTAAAGTTGGACTGATTTCTTTTGATGAAACGTTTTGAACTAGCAAGGAGTGCCCTCTCTTGGAATTCCAAGTTCAGGTCATTCAGGTATTCCTCATCAGTCCTTTCATCAATTTCTTCTTCAGAAACCTCTTGAGTATCCTGCACAACACCATTAGAATAGAAAGCAGTTGATATGGGTGTTGAGGTTAAGGCCTTTTTGGACTCATGTGTTTTTGAGTCAGGGTATCTCCTTGAGATCAAGTTGTCTTCATAGACAAACTTCCCATAAATTTCAGGGAGCTCAAGGGTCTGAATGTGGTTAGCATTCCTCAGGCCTTGTGAGAAGTTGAGCCACTTCTCAGGGAGACTGTTGACAAAGCCAACATTTGTCTCATGTTTGGTCAGTACAACACCATCATTTGATAATTCATTTATCAAAGTTTTGTATCTGGTGTAGGTCTGTGAGAGACTTTCAGAGTCCTTTGCCCTGAAAGTATTATACTCAAGTTTAAGGTCCATGACCCTATTTTCCTTGGTATCTGAGGGACCCTCAAAGCTGTTTACCAAGTCATCCCAAGTTTGCTTGGCTGTTAGACAGTTGATGACTGATTCCATTATATCGTCAGGAAGACATGATATAAGGATGCTTTTTAGGCGTTGGTCTTGATTGACCACCCTCCTCTCATCTATGGTCCATTGGGCTTCAGGCTTGTTTAGCCCTGTGCTAGTCTTAGGGACAAATGGGCCATCCCTGATACAGGTGATGTAGTAGGGTTCCATACCAGTAAGATAGCAAATCATACGCTTCTTCCATTTGCTAAATTTCCCAGTTTCAAGTCTGGGTGCAACAGCTGAGTAGCTGCCACCCTTTTTGTCGACTAGCTGGGGTACATTGATATCAGCCATAGTAGGATCTTGGTTTTAAAAACCTAGAGCACTCTTGGTTAGTTTAAAAGATTTTATAAACCAGAGGCTCTGATACCACTTGTTGGTCCCTTTACACGATTAGAATTAACTAGAAAGTTAATCTATTGGTGTTAATGACTAATACAATGTTTAAGGATTATTCTAACAGTTATAAAACGTGAATGTAAAAACAACAATATTTTTCAACGTTTAAATTCTTATTAGAAATAATTCCAAGAATCTATACCCAAGTGTTTTGCGGAACAAACACTTGGGATTGAATAGACAAGGGTATGGGGTGTCTCCTATCGAAACTCAAGTTTTGCTTGAGTGGTAACAATATACCCACTGAGCTATCTCAGTGAGTTGTATACTCTTTGTAGGAGAGAAGTTCCTTTGTAAAAGTTCAAGACTTTAATTATACAAAGCACACCTTAACTTCTCTCACAGTTGCTCTATTTATACACAAGTATTCTAAGTATAAGTGATTAAATATAATACAAGTTGTTGAGGTTGCGTGTCTGACAATTACAAATAGTAATTGTTATTTCCAAGAACCAATAGGAAAGGGCTAAATAAGTCTTTGGGAGTTGTTGGCTGACACTCCATGACTTTTAGCCGCAATAGGGAAGGTTGAGTCTGACAAGAGAAGAGTGTTGGGTTTACACTCTTATCTTCTCAGATCTTTTCCCTATTGTTCCCGCCTTTTCTTCAGGCGTTGGTTCCTCAGTCATTCAATCACTTTGTTGGTTGAGGAGACTGGGGTTCAGTGAGCTCTTATCCAATACTCACTGAATCCATCATCTTCTTCTTTGGCTTAAGTCCTACTCAGGGAGTACCGCCTTCCTGAGTAGTGAATCCTTCTTCTTGAATTCGCCTTAAGCATCCTGAAGATGACTCACTGAGAGGCTGTTCTCTCAGTGACTTGAATTGTTCTCGGTTTAAGTTAACACTTAGTTAATTTGTGTCCAAATCATGTTCGAAGCATTCTTGGGTTTTACATGACCCAACACCTTCCACCAAGAAAAAATCTTTTCCCACACTTTCATAGCTAGATCACAAGTAGTCAAGCTATGAGCACAAGTTTCCACGACCACATTGCAACATGGACATAGGATCGAATCCAAGTCAATACCTCTTTTGTCGAGCTCCACACGAACCGGAAATCTTCCTTTTAAAGCCCTCCACACAAATATGTTTACTTTTCTTGGGACCAACTTATTCCAAAGCGTTTCACGACCTCCACTTTCCACTTGTAGAATCTTTTCCTCCACCATTCTTGCCAAAGCATTAACCGTGAACTCACCGTCTTCAACAAGCGACCATCTTCATTTGTCCCTACAATCAATATTAACAACAACATTTTGCAAAACACCTAAAAGATCGTCAAAATCCTTACTAACTCTACCCTTAATACTTCTAAACCAATCCCATTTCTAACACCATGCATCATTAACCCACAACCCCTTATCTAACACACTACTCTCATTCTTCTTATCTAAATGGTATAACCTAGGAAACCTATCACAAAGCCTCCAATCATCCACCCAACTATCTAACCAAAATCTAATATCCCTCCCGTCGCCCAATACACCAACACAAGAAGAAGTGATCTCAATCCATCCATTTCCTCACCAATCTTCACAATGTCACGCCAAACCCCACCGCCTATTACCCCCTCCCATAGCTCTAATGTCCCCCAAACCCCCACTATCTCCATGAATGCTCTTAATCACCCTAACCCATAGCCCTCCGCCCTCCGTCCTAAACCTCCACCACCACTTACCTAATAAAGCCATGTTTTTTGCACGTAAAGACCCAACATTAAGACCCCCGCCCCCATCCCATAAGAAGCTAAGACCGAATCCCATTTAACCCAAGAGAATTTTTTGCCTTCACCCGACCCCCCCCCCCCCCCAAAGAAACTTTTCCTAATTCTCTGAATATTTTTAATAACACTCAAAGGCACGTGGAACATTGAAAAATAATACAATGGAAAACTACCTGGAACCGATTTTACCAATGTTAGACGTCCCCCAAACGACATCGATTTAGCTTTCCAATCCGATTAACCTCTTTTTGAATTTCTCCACCACAGGCCCCCATGCGTTTACCTGCCTCATGTTCTCACCAATTGGTAACCCTAAGTAAGTAAACGGAAATTCCTCGATGCCACACCCCATCCATCTCGCCATGTCCGCCTTTTCTCCCTCGCTAACTCCTATACCATATAACTTGCTTTTGTTATAGTTTACCTTTAACCCCGATACTTCTTCAAAACATTTGAGAATACACATAAGAGATTTAGCATTCTCATTATTCCATTCTCCAAAGAAAATAGTGTCGTCCGCGTATTGAAGATGTGAAACCGTGACCTTATTTGCGCCTACTACAACCCCTCTAAAGATGCCTTTCTCCACTGCTTCGAAAACTATAGCATTTAACCCCTCCGCCGCCAATATAAATAAGAAAGGCGAAAGAGGGTCATCTTGTCTTACACCCCTCTCTAACCCAAATTCCTCTGATGGGGAGCCGTTTACAAGGATGGACATAGACGATGACCTAAGACATATATCCACCCATTTACGCCATTTTTTCCCGAACCCCATTTTTTTCATTATATCTAATAAAAATCTCCAGTTTATACTATCAAATGCCTTCTCGAAGTCGACTTTGAATATTAAACCCTTTTCTTTGTTTTTCTTCAAAAACTCCATAGTTTCGTTTGCTATAAGAACCCCATCAAGAATATATCTCCCTTTTATAAACGCATTTTGCACTTCCCCAACCACCTTACCTACCACACGCTTAACCCTTTCCGCTAATATTTTTGATATAATTTTGTAATAGCATCCGATAAGACTAATAGGCCGAAAATCACCGAGTCCTATGGGGTCCGCCACCTTAGGAACAATGGTGATAAAAGAAGCATTACATCCCCTCGATATCTCCATTTTTTTCCCAAAACCACGCGATCGCAATTAGCAATTCCGGCTTAATGATCTCCTACATTTTTCTAATGAACTTGAAGTTAAAACCGCCGGGCCCCGGGGCCTTATCTCCACCGCAACTACATATAGCTTCCCATACCTCCTTCTCGCTGAAAGTCTTCTCTATCATTCGAGCCTCCTCCTCCAAAATTTTCTCAATTTTATTACTACAAAAAATTGGACGAGTATCCCTCGCTTCGGAAAATAAGTTTTTGTAGTGTCTGGCCATTTCCCCTTTGATTTAGTTAGGGTCTTCACACCACACCCCGTTAAACATAAGGCCTCTTAAGTTACTTTTGTTGTTCCTTCTCTTCACATGTGAATGAAAGAATCTAGAATTCTCGTCCCCTTCTACATCCCACCTAATTCTAGTTTTTTGACGAAGCATGTTACTATATTCCCGCTCCTTTTCCACCCATTGCCTCCTTGCTTCCATCCAGGTCCCTCTCCCATTGTCGCTCAAAGGTCTCTTTTTGGCCTCTAGCTCCCATTTCATAGCTTCATCTCTTAATTTTTCAATTTTTTCTTTAGGGCCACCAAACCTACCTTTACTCCAAACTTTAAGGCTAGTCTTGACATTTTTTAATTTATCCCAAAAAATACAATTTGGCCGAGTGCTCCTTACATCTTTCTTCCATGCCTCCTCAACAACGTGACAAAAATCAGGTTCTTCCATCCATATATTGAACACCCTAAACGGTTTTGAACCAAAATCCAACTTGATGTCTGATCCGTTCTAAAACGTATATATAAATAATATGCAGACGGATACACGTGAATAAATACAAATCACCCCTTTGTGAAAAAGGATACTTGCAAAACTCACGTTTGTGTGTGTGTGATACCAGGTAAGTGATTACCCGGGTCGTTTCCCAACGAGGCTGGAATGGGCAATCGTTGAAAGTTTGGATTAGAGTGACTGATGATATGGAATATGGAATTTTTGCCTTTTTTTATTTCTAATTGATATATGAAAAACAAATATACAAAAGAAAATTAAAAGCGAATTAAATAAACTAAAAACGCAAAACGAGAAATCTAAAAACGGGATAAAAACTGAAATATTAGAAAACTAATCCTACAAGTGTAAAATTATTTTTCTTAAATCCTAAATAATAAAAGAAAATTTTAGAAAAAAGATTTATATTTTTCTGACTTTTATATTTTTTATTATGAATTAATAACTATTTTAAACTAATTAAATTATAAAAAATACTAAACCTATTTAGAAAAATCTGAAATTTTGCAGGAAAATCGAAAATATTATTCTTAATCTAGGAAAAATAAAATTAGAACTTTTCTAAACCCTAATAAGCAGTTGGGCTAATAAGCAGTTTGGGAATAAGCCCAAAAATAAGCTAAAAAGCTCAAAAATTTACCAAAGGCTCAGGACTAATTTAAACAACTTTTTTAAGTATAAAACAACTTAAATCAAACAGCTTAACCCACAGAATAAGCCAATTAAGCACTTGAGCAGTTTCAAGATTATGCAGAAAATGACAGTAAAATGGCCAACTTGCAGATCAGATTAAGCTGATAAATAAGCAGAAAAGTGGGAACTTTATGGGGGCAAAAGATTGCTAGTACTACTGGCTACTCTAAAAACCAAAAAGCCCCAAATCTAACTGCCCAACTGAACTCTAATTTGACACTAGATCAGATGCTTGAAGAACACCAAATCTGATGCAGGGTTTGAATCAGTGAATTGGGGGAATTTGCAGACCAAATTAAGCTATTTAAATAAGCTATTAAGTGGAATCCAAGCACAGAATCTTAGAGCCAGTACTATGACCTATAAGCAAACCAAAATTCAAGGCCTCAGCTTATCTAGATAAGCCACAAATAAGCTGAGAAGAAGGGCCATTAGGGGTCAGATCTGCTCAGTATATACTGAGTCTGCTTATGCAGATTTGTGCAGATGTGCACAAACCAAAGGATCTTAAACCAACTCTTGTGTTTACTCTAAGTGGATTCAAAAGACCTCTGAAAAGCCATAGATAAGGTCCAAATGAGCTTATTGCTTTTAATGGCTTATTTGGACAGTTAAGCCTCTAAGATTGCACTATTGAATACAAAACCTACAAATCTTAAAAATCAGGTACAATGCTCCCACTAACAACTCTTATAAGCTTAATTATTCAAGATCAAATCTAAGAGAATTGCAAATGAACAGTAAAGAACTCAGATGACCCATTTTGACTATTAAACCAAACACCCTTTTATGGTGTCCTGTCTTGGATTTTCAAATGAAAATATGATTTTAAGCTAAGAAATTCACTGAACTAAGTTTAACTAACTTATTTATATGATAATTAATAATTAAAAACTGAAATGAGCTTATTAATAAGTAGTTTACTAGATTAAGCTATTTATGGCTTATTTAACTGATTTTAAGCAAAGTATAGAACAAGCTATTTAAAACTAATAAAACAGATCAAATACACTTAAAAACTATTAATAAGCATAAATTTATGAGATAAGCTAATATTAAGCAGTTATACAGTGGAAATAGAAATTAGGCTAAAATTGAGAAAAAGCTTACAACTGAGAGAAGCTTTGAAATAGATAGAACTGATCAGAACTCACACCTAGCTTGTCAAAAACAAGCTAGAAACCCAATTTCAACTCTCCTGAACAGCTTTTCCACCAGATGAGCTTATAGTGAGCTTCTTTGACTTTTTGTTGACTTTCTTGGATCTCTTGGAATGATACTGAATTAAACTAAAATAAGCTCACACTAAGCTATATTAAGCTTATATGAGCTTATGGAAACAGATAAGAGACTATTTTTAATAACATTTAAACTAGTTCGATTTCTCAGTACAACATGAAAATTTAAAAACTTGGAATTATCATTAGCTAATGGAAATTTGACAAAGATTAACAACAAACAGACTTGAATTAACTAGGATTGATTACTGGGATTGAAAATTACAATATTACAAAGACTGAATATGAAATACGATTACTCTAAATTAACTACTACTTTTTACAAGCTACAATGTCGACTATTTATACTACAAACTAAGTGGGAAATGCTCCTTATCTTCCTCTGATCATATCTTGGCCTTTGGATAGCTTTGAACTCATCTCTATCGTTGAAACAGATTTTGGCGCCAAAAAGGAGATAGTGGAAAAATCCACTATCTCTGATAATCTTGAAAATTGGAGAAGAAGCATTAAATGTATTTTGGTTTGTTAGGTGAAGTGGGATAGGTGGAAGGGTGAGGTGTGGTGGTATTGCAGGGATAAGGCGGTGGAGATGGTGGTATTGGTTTGGCGGTAAAGGAAGAAAGGATAAGAGTTTGACCGAAGTCAAACTCTGGTATTAGCTAAGGGTGTGGGTCGGGTTTATTTCTTTTGGGCTTGGGTTTAGTTTATTGTGTGGGCTTGGGTTTAAAAAGGTGGGTTGGGTTATTTAGTTATTGGGTTGGCAGGGTTTAGTTTATTTAGGATAGGATTTGGATTTTAGATAAACCTTAGGGACTAAAATTGTACAATGCTGAAAATCCAAGGACCAAAGTTGCCAAAAGTGAAAATTAATTCCAGGGACCATTTGTGTTATTTTTGGTATTTTGGGGGTTGACTTTGACTCCGTCTTTGACTTTCGTCTTCACTTGATCAAATGCACAATTATTGCCAAGTCAATCCAAAAATGTTCGTTTTTGTCCCGTTTTTAATCCTTTTGCACATGAAACAGATAAAACACATTTCAAGGATATTTTCTGTATTTTGAAGCATTTCTGAGTGTTTTTAAATGTTTTTGTTGTTCAGATGGGACAAAAATGATGAGTATTTACACACTCATCAATCCCCCACACTAAACTATTGCTAGTCCCTAGCAATCCTTTTTGAAAATTAAATGGATTTTACGTCTCTTTACCAAAAGCCATTACTTCTGGAGTAGCCAATGTTTTAGTATGATACTTTAGTACAATGATAACCAAATGATTTTGAGCAAATCATCAGCTGTCAACGGATTTGATTTGTCTTTACCAAAAGCCGTTTGCTTCTGGACTAGCCAACTCTTAGATAGAATACAGTTATCATCTTGGTGAGCTGATTACCAATTATAGTATTCCAATGCCTTTACCACAAGCCATAACCTTGCGGGCTAGCCAACTCTTCACTTATAAAGATATGGGGAGTTGAATACCATACAATTTTTGGCAAATTGTAAGCCATAAACGGATTTGAGATATCTTTACCAAGAGCCGTTTGCTCTCGGATTAGCCAGTCCTTATGTGGGTTAGACATGGTGGACTGATAACCATTTGTTGTGTTAGTGCAAAGCACTTCCACCAAATGAAAAAAATTTTAAATTTTGGCCAAAACGGGGGAATTAGGGCACTAAAAGGTACTCATTTGATCAAATTCGCCAGAATTTCTCCCCCCCCCCCCACACTTAGAATTGAATATTGCCCTCAATATTCAAAGCACCGGCTATTATGCCGACACTTAGAACGTAAAAAGGTAATTCTACTAGCCAAGAGTGGAAACACAACAATTATTATCATCATTATTTTTTATTTTTTTTTACTTATATATATATACAACAGCAGGGGGCAACTCCCCCACACTTAGGTGTTAGAAAAGAGAAAGAAGTCAGAGACATGGGTGAAAACCCATGTTGTGCTAATGTTTTTCTTCACCGAGTCACTAGCTTGACTCGACCCCGAATTCATTTGTTCTTGGGGGAGCAAGTGGAAGGAACCATCTCCATCGGACTTTCATTCAATGTGTTTGGATAATCAATTGAACATAAGAAAGTTCCACGCCGATGAGATACCCACGGTATTTTAACAGTAGAAACTATTAAGGAAGATACCGGGGTCAAAGATAGTGTCCTCATTCCTATAGGAGAAAAGGGAAAGAGAAATCACGCAATATGTGAAGAATGGTAAAAAGGTGTGTATCACAATGAAAATCCATTCTTCATCCATAAAAAGAAAATCACCATTTGTTTGAACTTGTAGCTTAACCTTGAAGCTTGGATGGTAATTTTCAACAAAATTTCTGGGAGGGAGGGTTGGGGACGGTTCTTCGTTCAATAAATTTTCAAGAAAAAGGATGTCCCCCTCTGAATCATAGTAAGTATCATCAATCCTTGTCGGAATTGAATCATCATTTGCAAGAAAAGCATCGACCTCATCCCAAAAGGGATCACTTCCCTCAACCGGTGTGAGAGAAGGGTAGGAAGAGAGAGCAATGGTTGGATCATCCACCGAATTAACCATTTCAACACGATAAACCGTTTCCGGAGGTGGGACAAGTGGTGTGCTCTTAGAGCTAGCAGTATTCACCACTTCCGATGTGAACTCCGATTCTTGTTCATCGTAGTCAAAGACACTCTTAACTTCTGTGGTACAACTTTCAAACCATTTGTTTGAACCAGGGGTAATTCCCCTTGCTTTGAGCTCAGCACGTTTTTGTGAAAGACTCTTAACCTCAAATCTTGAAAGTATCGAATCACTTTTTTTGGAAGCAATTTTGATATCAGATTTTTGATTGACCACAACAACGTTGACTTTGGTGGTTAGAGATTTAGAGTTCGCATTGATGTTAAACGTGACTGCTTCGTTATCAACTCGAAGTGTTATTTCTTCGCCATAAACATCGATCAAAGCACGACCGATACTTAAAAAGGATCTCCCGAGAATGAGAGGTACTCGGGGAACGCATTCAAAATCCACAACTACAAAATCAGCGGGGAAATGAAACTTTCCTATTTTGACAAAAACGTCTTCAACAACGCCTTTAGGAATAGTAACAGTGCGGTCCGCCAATTCAAGAGTCATTTTTGTGGAAGTAAGTTCCGGGAGTGAAAGCCTTTTCCACAAGGAAAGTGGCATCAGGTTGATGCTTGCACCAAGATCGGCCAAGGCGTAGCATTTAACCATCCCCGGGAAATCACAAGGGATGAGAAATTTACCAGGGTCTCCTAATTTTTCTGGAATTTTCTTAAGGAGCACAGCTAAGCGATTCTCATTTAATGAAGTCTTTGCCAATTCCAACAATTTTTCCTTATTGCTAAGGAGACTCTTGAATTGAGAAGCGAATTTTGGCATATACAGCAAGGCATCAACAAAACTAATATCGAAATGTAATTTCTGGAAAATTTCCAGAAATTTCATCATTTGGTTGTTAGTTTTCTCATGGAGCCTTTGATCATTAAGCCTTGAAGGATATGGAATTGAAGGCTTAGAATTTGTCTTCGGAACATCGGGTTCCGGAATTGGAGATTGGATGACCGGAGGTTGGACGTGTGCGGTACTTTGTGGGCTTGAGAAATGCACCTTGTCCGTTGTCACCTCAGTATCTCGAGTCACTTCCCTCGGTGGAGGGGGCATAGGAGTCGAGGGTCTATCAACTTTCTTACCACTTCTTGTGGTGATCGCCTTCAAATCGCCCCTCGGGTTAGCGATCGTGTTGCTAGGAAGAGTTCCTGAGCCCGAGGGTCGATCATTTAAAGACTTTTTGATCTCATTTATTTGGGTAACCAATAACCGGTTTGTCTCATATTGGGTCCTATTTGTCTCCTCTTGGGATTTTATGAATTGCTTAAGCAACTCATCCGAGGACGTCTGATTTTGGTTTTGGACATTTCATGGCTTTTGGTTAAAATTCCCCTGATTTTGACCTCGGTTTTGATTGAAATTTTGTCCTTGATTTTGAACAAAGCGATTTTGATTATTTTGATTTGGAACGGGTGGAAAACCAGGTGGTACCATAGCATTTGGTGCTTGGTAATGAGTTTCAGCATGCGGTCGGTTTTGATTGTAGTTTACTGCAGCTACGGGAGCTGGGTAAAGAGAAGCATCGGTTGCTTGACAATCGTAATATGCATGTGGGCCACCACAAGTTTCACACACTTTGTTTATGGCTTTGATTTGTTCCGGTTTATGACTTTCACTCTTCATTTCTTTCATTTCTTTCATTTCCTTCATCATGCAACGCATTGCGTCCGTTAGAAAGGCTAACTCTGATGAGTTACCGGATGAAGAAGTAGGAGTGACAGGAACATTCACTTTGTTTCGAGAAATAGGAACTTTTGATTTATTTTCACAAATTTCAATCACCTCTTTAGGTCGACGATTCAAGATATTGCCACCGGCGGCAGCGTTGAGAGAATCTTGATCGTTTCCATTCAACCCATTATAAAACGTATTGATCTGTTGTAATTCCGTGAAATCATGATGCGGGCATTTTCTTAGGAGATCTTTAAATCTGTCCCATGCCTCTCCGAAGTTTTCATCGAAACCTTGACGAAATCCATAAATTTCATTTTTCTGATTAGTCGTCTTTGATGGAGGGAAGAAATAATTGACAAATTTCTTTACGAGATCTTCCCAAGTTTCAATGGATCGAGGGGGTTCTTTATCCAGCCAAATCCGGGCTGCCCCTTCGAGTGAAAACGGAAATAGCATCAATTTGATAACTTTTTGTGGCACATCCTTGTAATTGATTGTAGAGGTCAAATTGTTGAACCAACGGATGTGTGCATACGGATCTTCTCGTTCAAACCCGTGGAATTGGTTCGTAGAGACGAGTTGAATCAAATGCGTTTTCAGTTCAAAATGATCAGAGTCGATTGGTGGTAAAACAATGGCATCTCCGTAACCCTCGGTGGGTGCTTGGAGCATCTCCGCCATTGTGCGATTGTCTGCCATATTATTAGTGGGAACAACACGAATCTCGGGTTCGACTATTCGGGCAGCACGTCTACGATTACGTCTTCTCGGAATATCTACGAGTTCACGTAAAGGACTTGTCGACGTGGAAGAACGAGTGCGCATGCACTAAATAAAATATTTCAATTAAAACAAGATCGAAGCAAAACACAAGGAACTTAAACCTTAAATCAACCAGCGTACGGTAGCTCTCTGACTGAAAAACGCACAGAGTGGCGGAGAAGCAAAGGTGGGCAATTAATGCTCCTTAAAACCCCGCTTCTTTCAGTTCGACAATTTAATGTCAAACTATCCTTAAACCTCCGTTATAGTTTGTTTATCAATGAAAGGTGAGCCGAATTCGCAAGCGACACAAAGGCAAGTTTTAATCTTTGGTTTGGGAACTTATTATGATAATACCCAAGTTGAGGAATATTATATTAATTTTGCTTTTATCTTTTATTTTACAATAAAACTGAAAATGTTTTTGGGTTTTTATTTTTTATATGATATTATATATACAAAAGAAAATGAAAATATTTTTTTGTATTTTATATGGGTTTATGGGAAATAGGAACTTCACATGGAAGGATCTCAAATCACTAATCGCTTAAACTTTAAACAATATTGTCGCAACACAACCTCCCCGGCAACGACGCCAAAATTTTATCCGTTCTAAAACGTATATATAAATAATATGCAGACGGATACACGTGAATAAATACAAATCACCCCTTTGTGAAAAAGGATACTTGCAAAACTCACGTTTGTGTGTGTGTGTGATACCAGGTAAGTGATTACCCGGGTCGTTTCCCAACGAGGCTGGAATGGACAATCGTTGAAAGTTTGGATTAGAGTGACTGATGATATGGAATATGGAATTTTTGCCTTTTTTTATTTCTAATTGATATATGAAAAACAAATATACAAAAGAAAATTAAACGCGAATTAAATAAACTAAAAACCTAAAACGAGAAATCTAAAAACGGGATAAAAACTGAAATATTAGAAAACTAATCCTACAAGTGTAAAATTATTTTTCTTAAATCCTAAATAATAAAAGAAAATTTTAGAAAAAAGATTTATATTTTTCTGACTTTTATATTTATTATGAATTAATAACTATTTTAAACTAATTAAATTATAAAAAAATACTAAACCTATTTAGAAAAATCTGAAATTTTGAAGGAAAATCTAAAATATTATTCTTAATCTAGGAAAAATAAAATTAGAACTTTTCTAAACCCTAATAAGCAGTTGGGCTAATAAGCAGTTTGGGAATAAGCCCAAAAATAAGCTAAAAAGCTCAAAAATTTACCAAAGGCTCAGGACTAATTTAAACAACTTTTTTAAGTATAAAACAACTTAAATCAAACAGCTTAACCCACAGAATAAGCCAATTAAGCACTTGAGCAGTTTCAAGATTATGCAGAAAATGACAAAATGGCCAACTTGCAGATCAGATTAAGCTGATAATAAGCAGAAAAGTGGGAATTTATGGGCAAAATTGCTATACTACTGGCACTTAAAAACCAAAAAGCCCCAAATCTAAACGCCAATTGAAACTCTAATTGACCTAAAATCAGATGCTGAAGAACAACCAAATCTGATGCAGGTTTGAATCATGAATTGGGAATTTGCAGACCAAATTAAAGCTATTTAAATTAAGCTATGAAGTGGAAAATCCAAGGCACAGATTATACTTAAAGCCAGTAAACTATGACCTTAAGCAAACCAAATTCAAGGCCTTCAGCTTATCAATGATAAGCCACAAATAAGCTGAAAAAGAAATGAAGGGCATTTTAGGGGTCAGAATAACTGCCTCAGTAATACTACTGAGTCTGCTTATTGACAGATATTGTGCAGCATGTGCATCAAAACCAAAGGTATCTTAAAACAACAACTCTTGTGTTTACTCTAAGTGGATTCAAAAGACCTCTGAAAAGCCATAGATAAGGTCCAAATGAGCTTATTGCTTTTAATGGCTTATTTGGACAGTTAAGCCTCTACGATTGCACTATTGAATACAAAACCTACAAATCTTAAAAATCTGGTACAATGCTCCCACTAACAACTTTTATAAGCTTAATTATTCAAGATCAAATCTAAGAGAATTGCAAATGAACAGTAAAGAACTCAGATGACCCATTTTGACTATTAAACCAAACACCCTTTTATGGTGTCCTGTCTTGGATTTTCAAATGAAAATCTGATTTTAAGCTAAGAAATTCACTGAACTAAGTTTAACTAACTTATTTATATGATAATTAATAATTAAAAACTGAAATGAGCTTATTAATAAGTAGTTTACTAGATTAAGCTATTTATGGCTTATTTAACTGATTTTAAGCAAAGTATAGAACAAGCTATTTAAAACTAATAAAACAGATCAAATACACTTAAAAACTATTAATAAGCATAAATTTATGAGATAAGCTAATATTAAGCAGTTATACAGTGGAAATAGAAATTAGGCTAAAATTGAGAAAAAGCTTACAACTGAGAGAAGCTTTGAAATAGATAGAACTGATCAGAACTCACACCTAGCTTGTCAAAAACAAGCTAGAAACCCAATTTCAACTCTCCTGAACAGCTTTTCCACCAGATGAGCTTATAGTGAGCTTCTTTGACTTTTTGTTGACTTTCTTGGATCTCTTGGAATGATACTGAATTAAACTAAAATAAGCTCACACTAAGCTATATTAAGCTTATATGAGCTTATGGAAACAGATAAGAGACTATTTTTAATAACATTTAAACTAGTTCGATTTCTCAGTACAACATGAAAATTTAAAAACTTGGAATTATCATTAGCTAATGGAAATTTGACAAAGATTAACAACAAACAGACTTGAATTAACTAGGATTGATTACTGGGATTGAAAATTACAATATTACAAAGACTGAATATGAAATACGATTACTCTAAATTAACTACTACTTTTTACAAGCTACAATGTCGACTATTTATACTACAAACTAAGTGGGAAATGCTCCTTATCTTCCTCTGATCATATCTTGGCCTTTGGATAGCTTTGAACTCATCTCTATCGTTGAAACAGATTTTGGCGCCAAAAAGGAGATAGTGGAAAAATCCACTATCTCTGATAATCTTGAAAATTGGAGAAGAAGCATTAAATGTATTTTGGTTTGTTAGGTGAAGTGGGATAGGTGGAAGGGTGAGGTGTGGTGGTATTGCAGGGATAAGGCGGTGGAGATGGTGGTATTGGTTTGGCGGTAAAGGAAGAAGGGATAAGAGTTTGACCGAAGTCAAACTCTGGTATTAGCTAAGGGTGTGGGTCGGGTTTATTTCTTTTGGGCTTGGGTTTAGTTTATTGTGTGGGCTTAGGTTTAAAAAGGTGGGTTGGGTTATTTAGTTATTGGGTTGGCAGGGTTTAGTTTATTTAGGATAGGATTTGGATTTTAGATAAACCTTAGGGACTAAAATTGTACAATGCTGAAAATCCAAGGACCAAAGTTGCCAAAAGTGAAAATTAATTCCAGGGACCATTTGTGTTATTTTTGGTATTTTGGGGGTTGACTTTGACTCCGTCTTTGACTTTCGTCTTCACTTGATCAAATGCACAATTATTGCCAAGTCAATCCAAAAATGTTCGTTTTCGTCCCCTTTTTAATCCTTTTGCACATGAAACAGATAAAACACATTTCAAGGATATTTTCTGTATTTTGAAGCATTTCTGAGTGTTTTTAATTGTTTTTGCAGTTCAGATGGGACAAAAATGATGAGTATTTACACACTCATCAATGTCTTTTATCACGATGGGACAATGATCCGAGAGCTTTCTATCCAAGGCAATGACAGATAGATTTCCCCATAAATCATTAAATTCCTCATTCAGCAAGAAGCGGTCTAACTTACTAAATTTCAATCCATCGTCACTTACCCTAGTAAATTTCCTCCCCCCCCCCCATAGGAATTTCTACTAACCTTGAGTCGTTAATGAAATCATTGAACTCCATCGATTCTGTAGCATTCACTTGAGAATTAAGTCTATCTTCATTACTCCTAACCACGTTTAAATCACCGAAAATGCACCACGCGCCTTGCCATCTATTCATTAACCCTGCTAATCTTTCCCATAGCGATGTTTTTTGTCTAGTCACATGTGGCCCATAGATACAAACCAAAAGCACATCGACATCCTTCCCTTTCCATGATTCTTTTACCGCAATGAATCTCTCATCACCAATCGCTTGCTTGCATATAAAAATTCTTGTATCCCAAATCAACAATATACCCCCTGAATTCCCATTTGTGGGCAATTGGGAATATCCATATCCTTTCCCACCCCATATATCATCAATCCAAACATCATCAACCACACCACATTTTGTTTCTTGAAGGCCAATAATATCCGGTTTTTCATCCCTTACAATAAATCTAATCCATTTTTTTTCTCACTTTCCCCCATACCCCACACATTTACAGAAATCATCTTCATATATAATGAGAAGAGAACGAAAAGAACATATATACCTCAGAAACTATTGCCTCTGAAGGTCAGCATTCACATCCTCATTGTTCCCCTCACATTGCCGTTCATTCTCCTTCTTCTCTTCTTCGGCTAATGCCCACGAGACCCGATCATTTCCTCGATTTCCTTAACCTGATCTATATTCACATTGCACCTGATGATATCAGCTTCTTTCTCGTTGTATTTCCCAAACTGAAATATCCCATTGCTCTCGCTTTCTACCTCGTAATATTCCTTATATGCATCCGATACCCCTTTTTTGTTTTCTCCTAACCTCGCCACACCTGATTTTCTCGCCACTTCAAATGCCTTAGTGACACTTCTCCTGCCTATCTTCTTTTTGAAATTAGTATTCTCTTTGTTCGATTTCCCTTGATTAAAATTTGTCGCAACCTCGTCCCCTTCGAATAACTTCTCATCGCAAGCCTTCCCCTTTTTCCTCTTCCTATCACCTCCACTCCCCACTGAGCTAGAGGGTGACACTTCTCATTTTTCTCTTCTATTCTTCGTGCAATCCAGACCCCGAACCTCATTCAACATGTTGCTTGTAGTGTTCCCAGCTTTGGAGAATTGTTGACTGTTTTTGTTATAGCCAGATGGTCTCTTTTTCAGTCGACAATCATTACTTCTATTTGGGCCAAGTGAGCAATTATTGGTATTACAATTGTTATTCTCATTAACCCTTTCCAGCCCATTATTTTGAACCATATTTAAGCCCATTCCAGGCCCACTCTCATTATCCATAAACTCATTATCATTAACCACATGCACATCATCCCTCGTATCCTTAGAATTTGTCATCAACACTTTTGGCGTCTCTACATTAATACCATCCACATTATTTAATTCATTTTCATTAACCACATGAACACCACCTCTCGTATCCTTAATATTTGTTATTATTGTTGGCTCTTCATTAATGCCATCCTCATTACTATTAGTATCCTTAATATTTTTCATAAATACTTTTGTTGGCTCTTCAATGTCATCCTCATTATTATTACTATTTCCTAAACACTTTTCGCAGCTTTTTTCATTGTCTTCTCCACGCGTCTCTCTATTTTCCACAGCCTCCTTCACCTTGGAATTATCACTATTATCTTCGAAAGAATCACCCACTCTTGTTTCACCCGAGAATCTTGATTCTTCGTCTTCCCCGACATTCCGACCACCGGTTCTTGTAGCTGAATCAATGCCGTCACCATCACCCTCCTTCGACCCACCGTCATCCTCATTATCACTAGAATCCCCTGACTCACTACTTGAATCCTCCTCATCCTCATCTTCCTTCTCATCGACCTGCATAACATCATTATCCCCATCGTCACCTCCTGTTTTTTGTGTTTCATGATTTCCGTTGCTTGCTTCCTGAATATTCATGATAGTGATGTCTCTAACTTCCCCTACGACACTCACTTTATGCAATTTCCCTTTCACCTTCACATATATGATCTTCTTTTATTAAACCCTTGTTGATCGTATGGATATGGACCCTTCCGAATATTAAATTTTGATTTCCTTCTAACCTGCAATTATGTGTCCCCAATATAGTACCATGTATCGTAGCGATCGTTTTAAATGCGTAGTCGCCCCAACAAGAGATAGGCAGACCAAGGATATTGATCCATGTAATCCTCCCAGCTGTTCTATGCAAGATGTCAGCCCTCCTCAGCTTATGCATCCACCTCCTCAAGCCATGATCATCTCTATCGTTTAACACGTTAGATGTCGTATTTTCGTTCTCCATTACCACCATGGCTTCCAACCCCCCTAATAACTTCACTTCTATTTTTCCCAGACCTTGTTCCTCGCACAAAACAGGCAGTTTCGAGAGGAAGCATAATGCTTTCACTTCCCCCACCACGCTTCTGCCAAGAATCTCATTATTAACCTTTTTATCTTCAATTTCGATGACTTTCTCCGCACCTTGTTCAACCGTATCCTTGTTTAACTTCTCCATGTTATGTACATGGCCTCCAGTATCATTCGGCGCCTTGCCATCCACATCTCCTCTAGTACATCCACCATTAACCACATCCACGAACCTGCGGTTATCACGAATACACGTATACATATTACTTTTACTCCTTCCACATGTGTATATGTTTTTGTGTATGCTCCCATGGTTTTCATCACCGTCTCTCACCCCACCATTTACGTTGCGTTTTCTATCATAAGCTACGAACACCCTTAACCATTCCTTACCAAAACTGATTTTTTGGAGCTGTCGCAGAAGCCCCTCCACATCCCTAACGAATTTATAACGGACAAAACCGTACCTCTGACCACTACGAAGACGCCTTTGGGCCATAAGCATGTCGTATACGGTACCATAATTCTTAAAGATCATCCATAATTTGCCCATTCCCCAATCTTCTGGGAAGTTGAAAAACATAAACGATATAGTCGAGTTACGTTTCCCACCGGTGTAATTAGTTCCTAGTTTTTTGCCATTGTATTGCCCTCTAGATCCTACGTGCCTTACACTCTCAAACTCATTGTCTCTCGTGAAGTTTTCCTCACGTCTCACTCTCTCATGGAAGTTGCTAGACCTAATTTTCTCTCTCACACAGTTCATTTTCTCTCTCTAGTGTTTTAATAGAACTCAATTAGAAAAAAATATTTTGAAAAACCGACGGGTCACCCGACTAGAGACCCATATGACCCGACCCGACTCACACATTTTTGCCACTTGTAGTCTAGGCTGGGTGTAATGCTCACCCGACCATCACCTCCACCTAAGCGTCACATCAGTTTTTTAACACACAACCTTACCACCACATTTAAAGGCGTAGTGGTCATCACTTAACTAAATACATAAAAATACCCTTCTTTATAAAAAAGCTAAATGAATTCACCACATGTGAAGCATCTCCTTGCTGTAATCAGTGGGCAGCCCAACTGACCACAAAACAAATTACTATTTTTTCTCTCCCTTAATAGAAGTTGACATTTTTTATTGCAACTTTTTCTTTACAATGTTTCCTATACAAATTATTGAATTAACCCTTGTCAATCGGTTTTATTTGTTGGCATTCAGCCCACTCTTTTCATCTCAAAATTATTGTTTTTAGATAAAAATCATACATTTTAATAAAAATAAAACCATTACACTTTTTAAATAATCAAATAGCATACTCACTCACTAAAATATATTTTTATTTGTTAAAATGATAAGTGAATAATTATTTTAGAACATTTCAACAAAAATGTGAACTATAATTTTTGAGACGAAAGGAGTAAATGTTAATCATTATTCACGCATAGTTTTAAAGTCATCTTTTATCATTTCAAAACGAATGTTTTAGTTAAGAATATATATGATAGTTGATTAGTACATGATCTATTAATTTTTATTTCAAAAGAACAAATTCATGGCTAAAGGGTTATATTTCTTAGAGTTAGATCAAACGAGTGGGAAACCCGCGCGTTGCGGCAGGTGAGTTTGTGTCAAATTTTTATGTTTGATGGTTTATAAAAGGGTTTGTTAAGACAACTTGGTTAGAGGACTTTATTATTTTATGGTTTATGTTTTTATTTTTATGGATGTGTATAGTTTTAAAAGTGTAATTTTTAGAATGTTAATGATTTTTATGTAAATACATTAGTAATTTAAGAAAATGAACCACAACTCAGTTGTAAGGGATTTAAGCTGGCATCAAAATGATGTCGTTTGGCATTCTCTTTTCATTTTCATTCGCAGCCACCTTTCCGTCTGTGCAAGTAGAAAAAACATATTTGTCAAAATCTAGTTTGATTTTTGTTGGATATAAGTTAGTAATATAAAAGATGTTAGCTACAACATATGAAGATAGAGCGCTGATTTTGTGGAGTAAAAATGAAAGTATTGCATTGATAAATATTAAATTGTGGGCAAATCATCATATGTTTGTTTACATTATTACATTATGCGCTCTTCAAATGGATACAAAGGTCATTTTTTTAAGGTGCTATTGGTATGGGAAGTCTGTCATAGTTAGCCTTGCAATGTGGTTTTTGTCCGCTGACTTTGTTTGTTCTTCCAGTTCCTAGTAGATCTAAAAAATGCAGTTATATTAATTAGTGTGGTAAATTTTTAATTGAAATAAGTATATGATTGCAGAAGAGAAAACAATATTAAAATGATGTGTTCCAACTGAAATCCATATTAATATGGTAAAGGAGCAGGAGATGCACAAAGAAATAAGACTTTACCCTAAATGAAAACACTTTCAGTTAAATGGTTACTGTCTGAAAGCAAAGGTGTAAAATTGAGGTGTTCACCTTGGTTTCATCTGGAAGGCTGTAGATTTAGATTATAATGAAAGGAACAGTTGGGAATGTATTATTTCTGCCAACTTAAAAAAAATTTCAAGGCAATAATTGTGAGTTATTTTGGATGGTGGCCTGATGATGTGAAGGGGGTAATAGTATTGTAGGTGTAGATGTGTTGGGTGCTTATAATGGGTATAAAACAATTTGTTGTTCATCTTTGGCAGGTGTTGGGTGGTGATGTACATGTGGGAAAAGAGGGGAAAAAAAACAACAACAAAAAGATTTATTATTATTTTTTTTTTGGTGGTGTTTTCCTATTTAAGAAAGGAATGGTGTGTGGTTGTATGCATATTTCAGTTTTTAACTTGTGATAAAGAGAAAAAAGATGTCTAGACATCCTAGGTGTGATCAGCTTAGAATTGAAGCCAATTCGAACAATTGGTTTGCAATGTTCATCTTGTATTGTCACAAAGCTGGAATTGACGATATTCAAATGGCGAAACATATGAATGAGCTATGTGGTAGATTGGCTGGGGTAATGCGTAAAAGGGCTGCTTTTATTGAGGAGGTAGATAATATCGGAAATAACTATGCTCAAAAAACAGCTGAATTCCTAAGAGAAGTGCAATCAAAAGATGAGCAAAAGGTGTTGCAAATGCAGATTATGATTGCTGAGTTGGAGCTAAACGCCCGTAATAAAGAGATCTTTGTTTAGAAGCTTAGGGGTTTAATGGATCTCTGAGTATGTGGATTATAATAAAATCAATTCTTGTTGGGTATGTTGTTTTGTTCATGTTGTTGGTATGGTGTGGTTTGTATTTGCAGTTATGTATTTGTGTTTAATGGTATGTAAGTAGTTGTTTTGTGTTAAGTTAAATTTTATAACTAACCTTTAAATATGGTAACTCATGTTGTGGTTCCTGGTCATTGCTCATCTTGATGTCATTGCTGATCTTGATATCATTGCTGATCTTGATATATGCAACTACATCATTGCAATATAAAATGGTATTAAGAATCTGATGTAAAGAGAAAACAATCAATTCAAATATACATTTTGATTTGTATCTTGCCTGATTAGTTATCTTCATAGTTGGCTCCTTCACTTTTGCGTGCTTGTTTCTGCAGAACAACAACGCATACAAATTATATAAAGAAACATATTGAAGTAAAATTGAATAAATTACCACAAACAGATGCATGACGTTAAAAAGTGCATACTTGCGACCAATAATGAACACGGTACACGGCTAAAAAAATAATGATTGACTTTCAATAAATTACGGGCTGGTGATTTTATACACCCAATATGATGATCATGGGTCGTTCTTGGTTTTATTGGACTTTAGTATGGCAGTGAATATTTGGTCATTTTATATTGTATCACTGACAATTTTGAATTGGAATAAATAAACATACCTACATAACCAAGATGTCTTACTAACTTTTTTATCCATAGAATATTCCAGAGGCAGGTAACTGTTGCATCAAATAAGGTCATGATTGAATAAGCAACCAAATTTCATTTAGTAAATCCATCATATGAGGTCATCATTGATTAAAGGTTTCATTTTCATATGATCTTCTGATGATTGTTGATTATTACAATCTTTTTAGTCAATAAATAAAGTGAAATTTTATAGTAAAAGATACGAACCTGAATGTGGCAGGACATAAGTTTCTTCTAATTATATGATTAAATTAAAATAACTGGTTTTATGCCTTTGATAACAAAAGTGATTCTCAAAGTATCCTATGCTGGTGACATTCAAATAATGAATGACATGAATTAAAACCAATTAGCCACAACAATAAATCATCATTTATCCATGTCTCTAGAGTTTCAAATTCCTATTTTGTACCTACTCTTTTATTTCATATAAATTAAATGACAAACGAAATTGAAAATCAGTAAGAAAAACAACATACCTGATTTAACGCCTTTATTTTAAAGCTAATGGGAACTTGCATTTGCCAGAAAGTAACGAATTGAATACACAAAAGTATCATTGAATCGAAGCATACAGACAATCTTGTCAAGAATTAAAATTAAATAAAGCATGAATTAAAAAAAAAAAAAAAAGAAGAAAAAAAAAGATGGTACCTTGTGGTTGCAGCCTTGGAGGAGTTCGGCGGATGATTTGGAAATGACTCTAGTGGTCGGAATGTGTGAGACAGTGATTTGAGGTTTATAACAGAACTGGTTTGAGAGAGGTGCCACTGTCGATATCTTTGTAGTTGTACATTGATTATATCCCCACTTGCAATAGTATCAGGACCACGTGCAAGCAAGTTCATCCTCTTGGCTTCAACTTTCCCACATTTGTTTCAAACCATTCGTCACAGCATTCTTTTCGGTTTCGCATGTTTCTTCAATAATTGTATGATGTTGCTGATCACGTTCTTTTATGTAACTGCAGTCATGAATATGGCAAAAAAAGGTAAGTATAGCAGCAGCAGAACAGCAATTGTTAGTATTGGCAAATGAAAAAATAGCAGCTAGTCTTTATTGCTCTTATGGTGACAAATTGTTTTTTTAGCGAACGGCTTAGATCTTTGTCATTTCCTATACCATCTTTGAATGCGAAAAGTTTACCGCATGCGTTTGGCACACGTAAAAAAAAATACTTTCATTTATTTTAATGGTGAAAATATATAAAATAAGGTGTTTTCATTTCATAAATATATTAGCTACCGATTCCTTTACTAACTTATTTCAAAGCACTATACATTTGTCATTAACTCGGGGGGCGCGGGGGGGGGGGGGGGAACGGCTTTCAAAGTTTAAGTATACTAAGGAATAATCTGAAAATACTGACAAACAACGCGGTAGCAGTTCAGGTTGGCCTCCGTATGTCCATCGCCATTATTTCATCTCTTTTTGATGTAGGTTGGTGGATGTAGAGAATTTGCTAGCACAAAGAAATAAAAGAGTAGACATGGCCAGTCAGTCTGAGTAGAGTAGTGCATGCAAAAACCATAATAGGTTAGATCGCTTACTGCTTCTGATGCGTGGTTTTGCAACCTTACAACAGGTTTTACCTCTCGAGGGATCTCAAGAGGCTTACAACCCCACCAGGCAGTGTACCTGACCGATGTAGTATAGTGTAGTGGTAAGTACGGGGGATTGATCGTTCTCCACAGGGAATAGTGTTCGTTAGGTATGAAAAACTACTCTAATAGGTCTAAGGGTGAGAGAAGATTCTTTTTATGTTTTTATATTTTTATGAAAGCAAGTAAAATCTCGGGTTTGAAAGAGTGGGCGGAATTAGTTGCTAGTCAACTAACCCAAATTACTACGAATGCAAATAAAATAAAATAACAGAAAATGAAAAGGTGGTAGAACTTATGTAGAGAGAAATGTGTTTACTTAGATTTCCTTACTCCCTAACTATCTTTTACCGGTTGATTAGTGTGTATTAATTGCGTGGATGACGGGTGTATTCCTTAATACCAATCGTGGGGTGGCGTACGTACTTCCCTAACTCTACAAGCTCCTACTTCACTCCTATGTTGAGCCGGCTAGGAAGCTCCTAACATGGGATCACTAGAATTCGCTTGTGCATTAAATACAACCATAAAAACCTTTAGTAGCATTGGTTCATGTTTCTTAAGACGTTCAAGCAAGTTACCGAATAGGAAGTTAACCAGTTTTCTTAAGCCTAACATAGATGAACAATCATCCAATACAACTAATAACACACTAATAACCAATAATCAATAGCTAGGTTTCATTAGATCTAAGCAAACACAAGATAAATCTAGCCTAACATGTTAAACAAAAGACAAGAACAAGATAGAATCAAACAACACATAGACATATTGAATGATTAATTGATAACTTATCTTCAATGTAACATGGAAGATCTCAAGGCAAAAAGCCTTGAAAAAGCTGCTAAAATCGTCTTAGGGTTTTCACACACAAAGTTCCCCAATAAGTTCCACACTAATGACAAAAAATTGCAAAACTATATATAGACTTTCAGATCTGACGGCGTCACGTTATGGAGTGTGACGCCGTTACCTCGCCGCTTTTAGGGTTCCCGGATGGCCTTCTTGACGCCGTCCCTCTTTAGCTCTCCAAAATCCGTTCTGGCTTATCAAGGCTTGACGCCGTCGGAATTAGGCGTGACGCCGTCCCTCTTTAAATTAAGCCGTGATGACCTTGATCACTCCAAAGGGTGACGCCGTCAGAATTCCCATGCAAATTTCACTGGCTTATCATGAGTAATTTTCATATCCACCTTTTTCTTGCCAAGCCATGACGCCGTCCAGGGTAATTTCTGAAGCCGTCTAAGGTAACTTTTAGCCGATTTTGAGACTTTGTCGTTTTCTTCACTTTTATGCTCCAAAAACGTCCAAAATGCTTCCTTTTCCCAGATTTCTTCTCAAACAGTACAAAAAAAACTCAAATTACATAAAGGAACGATTAAGGCGCAAGTATTTTGATCAAATAAAATACGATTTAGGGCTTAAATGACCCTTAAAACGGTACACTTTTACGCTTCATCAAATACCTACATTGAGATTTGTTGTCTCAAGAATGCGCTTTATTCTAATCAATAATACAAGTTAGGGATTTAATGCTAACATAAAAGTAATTACAAAATATTCGTTCCACTTTAATCATAAAAAGGAATAAAATCATCAAGTATGTTTGATACACATTCTAGTGCATAAATAAATCTCTGAACGATAATACTCTCATACTGTCATAGCAAATAGATTACCATAGGCTTGGGAAAGGATCGAAAACCTCCTCCACTAGGCGTAAGCACCTAAGATAAACTATCAAAGAGGGCTTTTACATGGGTTATAACGTTAGGTGTAGGGAAAAGGAAAACACGGTTTTGTTGGATAAAGGATATTTTACTGGTGGCGAGTTAAAGATCTTGATTAATTACATGTACTATACAATGTTGCTAAGCCAAGACTCGACTCAATCTTAAGCTAAAAAAATAAAATAACAAAAAAACATAAAATAAACATAAAATGAAACGGGATGGTAGTCCGTATGTTTTTTTCTATTTTTCTTTTTCTCATTTTTTTTTTTTTTTGTTGTATTTTTCTTGATTTTTTTCGATTTTTTTTTTTTTTTTTTTTTTTTTGTGCATACACTTTTGCCCTACCATCCAAAATAATACATCATAGGGGCATTGCATTCCCCTTACACTTGAATTTTTACATAACTTTACAAATAACTATTCTAATGACTCGAATTAAGATAATTGAAAAACTTGGAGTACTTTTAAAATATTTAGCACATATGGGGGTAATAAATGATGTTCTTCCCCATTACTCCATTACACTAGTACTTTACCCATGAGTCCCAATCGTCCCAAAACAATATGTACAAGGATATGACTCGACTTAGCAACCATGTAATCAATTAGATAATTAACTTGGGTTTAAACAAATGTTGTCACAATAATGCACTAAAGATGAGTGCATACAAGGTAGGCTAAGGCGATTTGGGTGTACATTTTAGTGGGGTGTAACAAATTCTTCCTTTAAGTAAAATGCTTAAAGGTCGAAACGAAAAGATAGGCTCTGAGGGGTGTACTAGGGGTATCGTGTACTAAAAATGAGTACAACGCAAAGGGTGTGGGAGAATTACTTGACCAATGTAGCCAAGGTAATTATAACAAAAACACAGGTGTAAAACAATGGGTTAATCCTAATGCCTCTTATCATGTAGTAAATCTAACTACACGAATGTAGTCTCACTTGTGGCCTTGGAATGGTCCTAACGCAAGTTCTAGAATCTAAGTGCTACCGGTACACACATCATAGCAAAATGCTTTTCCTACCAATTCTAGGGGCGAACCTCACATATTTGGGGTGGAAAATTTTTTAGTGGTACGGTTTTTGTGCTAGTCATATAACTCCTATCCGTGAGACGCTCATTAAGACCAAAGTTTCACTCCTAAGTGTTGTAAAAAATTTTAAATTTGGCACTAAAATTGCCCTAACAGGTATTTATCTCAGTTTTATTACACATCTACTATTAAACAAACAAAAATCAAGTGCAATAGCATTCTCTAATCGTACTTTTACCCCCCCTTACACTTAAGATGAACATTGTCCCCAATGTTCAAATAACAAATGTAAAAGTAAAAAAGTAAAAGAATGAAATCAAATACTCCCCTGATTCGCTCGGTGGATAATGAAATAACATGGTTAGATCTTCTTCCAAAGTAATGTTGAAGCTCCATGACTAATGCATCCCCATAAGCTTGATCCAACAAACATTTCCTTGTCCAAAATAACCTGTTAAACCTGAGAAAACAAACACGAAAACCTGCATAACATCGGCGGGATAAACTCTATATATAAGGATATAATGCTTGTGGAATGATAATTTTGCAGATTCCTGGAGATTATAAGTTAGAGATTTAATAAAAACTTTTTATGAAAACAAAACTTTCAAAAATTTCCAGAAAATTAAACCTGACGCCGTCAGGTTGTAAAGCCTGACGCCGTCAGAAATGATCTGACAGAATTCTCATGTTACGTTTCCGGAAAAATTTTGGAAAAACCTATACCTTACTTCCTGGGATTCCTGCAAAACATCATTATGACTCGATACAAGCATTTGACTCAAACAAATACTAATATGTATGTTCATTTATTATTATTACGATTCATGTTCATTTGTGTTCTAATAAACCGATTTGGATTTCCCTTACACTTAACTTTTGCAAAATACCTTTATATGTAGTTAAGACGAAGTTAAAAACAAAATAAAGCATTTTCACAACTTAGTTTTTAACATGAATCAATAATAATAACAATTAAACACACATACGGAAATAAATAAAAACAAACAAACAAATAAGTAAACACACAAAGCAAATAAAACTTGGGTTGCCTCCCAAGAAGCGCTTTTCTTTATTAACGAGTCTTGTAGCTAGACTCAAAGTCACGTACATTACGTGACTCCATCATTGGTCACGGTTCCTAGGCCATTCTCCTTTCCGGTTTTATATTCCGGTCCTAATTTCAAACAATCCTTGTAGAAACCGGATATCCTTTCCATAACATAGTCTACTCCTTTATTTCTATCCTCATCATTCCTATAGTAGACCACTTACTTAAGCTCCTTCTCAACATTTGACAAGTGTTGGAATTGTTCTATCTTATATGGCATTTGGTAGTTTACCTCATCGGTCTCATCCTTAAATCTAACTATCCCTAAGGAAGGTTCATAAGTCATTCTAGAGACCTCAACAAATGGTTTTCCAAAAACCACTTGAATTAAGGATGCATCGACTATTGGGCGGATATCTTCAACAATTACAAAGTCGGTGACATAGGTGAAGTTTCCTACATAAACCGGTAATCCCTTAACTCTTCTCGTGAAGTTACTCATCCAACCCTTGTCAGGGAACATCCTATACCCAAGTTGATTTTTCATTATCAAGTTGTAGTGGGCTCTAGTCATGATGTTTATGGGTGATCTAATGTCGATGTAGGCTTTCCACACATGTAAATGTCCGATGTTGCATGGTATGTTTAGATTAGAAGGGTCGCCTATTTTTATAATTGGTCTACCTAGGAAGTATGGTGTCTCGGGGTCATCAAATAAGTCTGTATGATATGCGCGCTTTTCCTTAGTGGGTAGCCTATTGAAGTGGTCCTCATCATCATCTACTTCTTCAATCTCACTTTTCCTAACTTCTTTATCAACCTCGACTTTCTTAACCTCATCCTCAGGTTCACTATTATCCTCATTCCTATCAATTGGTTTGATAGTGACAACATTGACGAAGTGGACGTGTTTGGATGAAGAGGGGTTTTTTACTTGGGGTCCGCTATTTGTGTTCCTAGCGTCCTTATGTGGAGGTGATAACACTTGGTTATTGAGGGCTTTCAACAAGTTGTCAATTTTATTGGTCATCTCCGTTTGTTGTTGATTGAATTCGGATTCAAACTTGGCTAAACGAGCTTCTTGAGATGCTATAAATTGGGACATCAATCCTTCAAAGTTATTGGTACTACCATTGCCGGAAGGATTGTTGTTGAAAGTACGGTTCGAGTTGGAACCGCTTGATTGGAAACGATTAGGTGGGTTGGAAGAATTGGTTTGTTGTGTGTTTTGGTTTTGCTTCCACCTAAGGTTTGGGTGATTTTTCCATGAGGGGTTGTATGAATCACCGTAGTGGTTTGGCTCGGGTTTAAAAGTGTACCACTTGTCTCCCGCTCCGTCGGTACGCGAGGATGCGTAGTCCACAAAAGCTTGTTCGGGGAGTTCCATGCAATCATGAGTGTTGTGGGGACCACTACATAATTTACACGAAGAAGTGATTTTATTCACTTGGCTTGAAGGTTTCGGAGCCTCGTAGGATTTCATGAGAAACTTGACTTGGTCTTCAAGTTCTATGATCCTACGGTCGGAAGTGCTTGAATTGTTCGAAGGCAAAGATATTGCCTTGACCGTTTTATTCAAATCATGGAGATCACTCCAACTTTCGTTGTCATAAAGAGCAAGATCTTCTAGGAGAGCCCATGATTGTTCCGCACTTAGATCACGTAGCTTACCACCGGCCGATTGGTCAATGATTTGCCTTGTGGAGAGATTGATATGGTCATAGAAGATTTGGACTTGGAGCCAAAGTTCTATGCCATGGTGAGGGACTTTTTGGAGTAAGTCCTTGAATCGAGTCCATGCCTCGTAGAGGGTTTCGCCTTGACGTTGTTGGAACATCAAGATATCATTCCTTAGCTTGGTAGTTCTTCCCGGTGGGAAAAACTGAGCAAGGAAACGAGTGGTGAGATCATCCCAAGAGGTGATGGATCCTGCGGGTTGACGCTCTAGCCATTGACTAGCTTGGTCCCGCAAAGAGAATTGAAAGAGACGTAGTCGGGTCGTCTCTCGAGTGGCAACATCAAGGTCTATGGAATCAACGATTTTGAGAAAGTCCTTGAGATGTTGATTAGGATCTTCAGAACGAAGTCCATGGAATGCGCATCCGCTTTGCACCAACCGGATGGTGTCGGATCGCAAGGGTGTGACATTGGCTCCTTGAGTGAGCTCAATGGTGTTTCGATAGCCATGGTGGCTAGGACGTGAGTACTCTCCTAAAGTACGGGCTCTAGGAGGTGGTGGTTGTTGTGGTGGGTTGTTGGGATCGAGGATATTACCACCTTCCATGATGTCGGATGGTAATGGTTACGAACAAAGAAACGAAGAAAATAGATAGACTAAAGAAAACCTAGAAAAATAAAATAAAAATCTCACTAGAAAGGAATCTAGTGAGTAGACCTATAAAATAAAAATTCAACCTAAACAATAACTATTCCCCGGCAGCGGCGCCAAAAACTTGATGCGTGGTTTTGCAACCTTACAACAGGTTTTACCTCTCGAGGGATCTCAAGAGGCTTACAACCCCACCAGGCAGTGTACCTGACCGATGTAGTATAGTGTAGTGGTAAGTACGGGGGATTGATCGTTCTCCACAGGGAATAGTGTTCGTTAGGTATGAAAAACTACTCTAATAGGTCTAAGGGTGAGAGAAGATTCTTTTTATGTTTTTATATTTTTATGAAAGCAAGTAAAATCTCGGGTTTGAAAGAGTGGGCGGAATTAGTTGCTAGTCAACTAACCCAAATTACTACGAATGCAAATAAAATAAAATAACAGAAAATGAAAAGGTGGTAGAACTTATGTAGAGAGAAATGTGTTTACTTAGATTTCCTTACTCCCTAACTATCGTTTACCGGTTGATTAGTGTGTATTAATTGCATGGATGACGGGTGTATTCCTTAATACCAATCGTGGGGTGGCGTACGTACTTCCCCAACTCTACAAGCTCCTACTTCACTCCTATGTCGAGCCGGCTAGGAAGCTCCTAACATGGGATCACTAGAATTCGCTTGTGCATTAAATACAACCATAAAAACCTTTAGTACGCATTGGTTCATGTTTCTTAAGACGTTCAAGCAAGTTACCGAATAGGAAGTTAGCCAGTTTTCTTAAGCCTAACATAGATGAACAATCATCCAATACAACTAATAACACACTAATAACCAATAATCAATAGCTAGGTTTCATTAGATCTAAGCAAACACAAGATAAATCTAGCCTAACATGTTAAACAAAAGACAAGAACAAGATAGAATCAAACAACACATAGACATATTGAATGATTAATTGATAACTTATCTTCAATATAACATGGAAGATCTCAAGGCAAAAAGCCTTGAAAAAGCTGCTAAAATCGTCTTAGGGTTTTCACACACAAAGTTCCCCAATAAGTTCCACACTAATGACAAAAAATTGCAAAACTATATATAGACTTTCAGATCTGACGGCGTCACATTATGGAGTGTGACGCCATCACCTCGCCGCTTTTAGGGTTCCCGGATGGCCTTCTTGACGCCGTCCCTCTTTAGCTCTCCAAAATCCGTTCTGGCTTATCAAGGCTTGACGCCGTCAGAATTAGGCGTGACGCCGTCCCTCTTTAAATTAAGCCGTGACGACCTTGATCACTCCAAAGGGTGACGCCGTCAGAATTCCCATGCAAATTTCACTGGCTTATCATGAGTAATTTTCATATCCACCTTTTTCTTGCCAAGCCATGACGCCGTCCAGGGTAATTTCTGACGCCGTCTAAGGTAACTTTTAGCCGATTTTGAGACTTTGTCGTTTTCTTCACTTTTATGCTCCAAAAACGTCCAAAATGCTTCCTTTTCCAGATTTCTTCTCAAAAGTACCTAAAATGACAAAAGGAACGATTTAGGGCAATATTTGATCAAATAAATACGATTTAGGGCTTAAATGACCCCTTAAAAGCGGTACACTTTTCGCTTCATCAGCTTCTAAAGTTTTAACAGCTTTAGTATAAGCAAGAATTTTTGCTTCCTGATCACCTATTTGTGTTAATTGTTCATCACACAAAGCTTTAAGATGATTATATGAATCAATGCATAATTTTGAGCACAAAGATACCTCATTACTGGACCCAATAGCCATAAGTGCATGGTTTGGCTCTTCATCCTCAAGTGTGTGTTCATCCCAATTCACTGCTCCAGCTTCCAATGTCATCAAGCTCATCTGATTCTTCTCCAGCTTGTCTTTATCTTTAGAGTCAGAATCCTTCTTTCTGTACCTATCAGTTGTTGCTGGTTCCTTGCAATCTCTAGCAAAGTGCCCATGCTTGTGACAATTGTAGCACTCAATAGTCCTTCTATTGTATCCAACTGGTGACTTCCCATCAAGCTTAATGTTCCTCCCAGTCTGCTTGTAAAACTTCTTAACCCTGAAAGCAATCATGGCAATTTGCCATTTGATATCCATTTCTTCAACTTCAACATCATTGATCTGTTCAAAATCCTCACTGATGAAATCTTGATCTTCTGATTCCTTAGCAAGAAGTGAGTAAATTATTTCATCAGCAAGGCCTGCTGGAACATCTCTCTCTTTTCTCATGCTGCTAGGAGAATTTCCATAACCACCAGAATTAACGCTGCCAGACTTAACCTTGTTAGTGCTGCTCTTGCCTTGAGAAACAAAAGCAACATTTGTAGAACTTGAAGATGCTTTTCCTTGGATTTCCTGTTCAAACACCTTGAGGTTGTTGTACAGGTCATCAGTAGTCATGGTGTCAATTTCACCATTCATCCTCATGGTCAATGTCACACTTGACCATTCTTTTGGTAATGCTCTAAGAAACTTCTGGTTTGCATCTTCTTCTGAAACAGCTGCACCATGAACCTCCAATTGTGATAGAAGATGTTGAAACCTATCATAAGCTTTTTCCAACCCTTCTGAACTGGATACAGTAAAAGCTTCAAATTCCTGTTTAAGAACAGCCTTCTTCATCTTCTTGGAGTTAGCATTCCCTCCAAATTTTTTCTTGATAGCCTCCCAGATTTCCTTGGCATCATTCATGCCATGAAAACTTCTCAGATGTTCTTTGGGAATTGCCATTAGCAGCATAGTCTTGGCCTTCTTCTCCTTTTCAACAGCCCGTATCTCTTCAGCAGATACTGGTGGTAATATCCTTATTACTCCATCTGTACCTTGTGAAATCCTTTTCTTCGAATTCCCATTTTGTATGACCTTCCAGACTTCGCTGTCAATATACTCCAGATAATGTTCCATCTCCATAGCCCAGATGTCATATTCTTCTCTTTTTAGGATTGGGAGTTTTATATTAGATATGGTTGTTGTTGCAGAGATGGGTTGTTGTTGTTTAGATGTGCTTGCTTCAGGTTTTTCTTCGTCATGGACTGATTTTTCATCATCACTGTTGTGAACTGAGAAACCATCATTCTTATTGGGATTTTCTAAGCCAGACATGTTGCAGGGTTTAGGTGAATGAATTTAGGGTTTGGTTGTTGTGTTTCTTCAAACTCAGAGTCTCTTTAGGCTCTGATACCACTTGTTAGTCCACACGAATTATGGATCTCTAAGTAGCCTTAACAACTTAGTAGATGACTTGAATAAATCAAATCAATCTAAGTGAGACTCTAACACGAATTGAATGTTTATGCGGAATCTAAACAATCAACTATGAAGAACACAATAAAACAATAACTAACTTCGTATTATTACTAATTGCTTTATGAATTACAATCTTCGTCGTTATCTCTAAACTAATGTGTTAAGGTTCCTTTTATACACCAAGGAAACCCTAGATACAAAACTTGCTGAAGGATATACGTATCTTCTCCAAAGATAAGTTCGTATCCTTTCCTAACTTATAGCTAACCGACTTCCTAAACATCATGACCAGACTTAATGACTTAAGTCAACCAGACTTAACTTTACATTTACTCTACCAGACTTAACAATAAATAACCAGACTTAACTTTGACAAGACTTAACTAATAATACTAACAGACTTAATTTTGGTCTTTATATTAAGTCTTCACACGTATCTTGTGATAATTCCCAACATACTCAAACCCTAACAGTACCTCTATATAAACCCAATTGGCTTTGCACATCATCAATTAAGCCTCATACGATCGTCTTTTTGATATAACCTTGCAATAATCATCATTAATAATGGCTGGTTTGGATTTCATTAAGACACACAACATGGTTGCCTGCTTGGAGAAAACAGAGCAAAGGGAATGGACATAAATTCTATGAGATAGTGGACTTCTTGAACGCGTCTCATATAAGGTATGCTTTAACTATTTCCCCTACTCTTTTTGTCTCTCACATCACACAGTTTTGGCATACTGCAACTGTCATAACTAGTGAAGATGGAGACATAGAAATCCATTCTAAGGTGGATGGCATATCATTTATTGTTACCGAATCCACTCTTAGGAGACATCTTAATTTAGAGGATTCTGATGGTATCAATAACATGTCAAACACTGAAATTTGGCAAGAAATTGCCAGAATGGGGTATGATACATCCAACCAAAAACTCACTTTTCAAAAGGGATGTTTCTCCCCACAATGGAGATTTCTAATACATACTCTCTTACATTGTTTAAGTCCTAAAAGAACATCATGGGAGCAATTCAGTAGCAATATTGTTATTGCTCTCATATGTTTGTCAACAAACAGAGTTTTTAATTTTTCAAAATTCATATTTGAGAGTATGGTTAACAATGTAAAGAGTAAAACTAAATTTCTTATGTATCCAAGATTTATTCAAACCTTTCTGAATAAGAAAAAGAATCTGCTTAAGCAACCTAAAGAAATTTTTCCTACTCCTAGCCTGCAACAAAAAGTTTTTCAAAATATGGCTATGGCAAGTAGACTGTTTAATGGGGTAGTAATACCTCTTTTTCCTGAGATGCTACAAATTGATCAGGGTGAAGGGTCAGTAAACCCAACTGAGCCCCAACACACATCCATTGTGGTTCCAACAATAACCTATACACCCCCAGTCACCACAACTTATTGAAGAAGAACCAGAAAGGAGACTATGGTTGCTCAGCCTAGTCCTCCTACTCAAACCTTTGAAGTAGATGAGCCCCTTGATTCAGGAGTACCTCCTAGTCAAACTAGGGGAGAAACAGAATCTATGCCCCTTGATTCACCTCTCCAAGCAGGTAACACAGCTAGAAGTGATGAGGGCAGTATTAAACTTAATGAATTGACGGTTCTTTGTACCAAATTGTTTGAAAAAGTGGAAAGTCTGGAAGAAGAACTCAAAAGCCATAAGAACAACTTTGCCAAGGTCTACACCAAGTTGACACTCAGAGTGAAGAGTTTGGAAGCTCAACTTAAGAGAAAAAGATCTAAGGTGGTGATATCTGCTAGTTCTTCTGATGATAATTCAACTGATAGTTCAAATGATGATGGTGATTCTCCCAAACAGGGGAGGAAAGGGAAATCATGGAAAGAAATGGAAAAGAAATCAGGATCTGGAACTCAGGGGAGGAATGTGGAATTTGAAGAAGGTACTGGTGGTAATGGTGATGAGAAAGAAGGTACTACTCGTGGAAATGGTAATGAAGATATGGGTGAACAAAGTGGTACTGATCAACATCAAAAAGGTACTGCTGGAGTTGAAGGCGCAGTACAAAATGCTGAGATAGAAGAAGAAGCAGTACAAACTGCTAAGGATAAGGGAAAGGTTATTCTGGTTGAAGAAGATGAGCCACAGTCTAAGAAACTCAAGCTTAGAACTAAAATGCAGATAGATTTTGATGCAGAAGTGGCAAAGAAAATTCAAGAAGATGATGTTATTGATTTTATGGAAGCACAGAGATTAGAAAAAGAAAGAATGACTTTAGATGCTCAGATTGCTCAAGAAACTTTTGCAGAACAGATACAGTATTTAATTGATACTGATCCCATAGTGAAGGCAAAAGCTGTACAGTTGGTGTCAGATGAAAGTCTAAGTGTGGAAGCAAGATCAGAAAAGCTTACAAATTTCATTCTATCAAAGAATAAGGAAATGGCTTGGAGTGATCTTATGCAGAAAATCAGGGATAGACAGAAGAAAGGATATAAGAAGAAGATGCCATCTAGAAAAGAGCAAATAAGTTTTATGAAGAGTTATTTGAAGAATCAAGCATTTTGGAAGCAAAGTTACTTTAAAGGAAGAACAGATACAGAAATTGAAAAGGCTTATTATGAAGCTTATGCAAGGATAAATAAGCCAATGCCAACAGATTTTGTTATAGATACAGGACATGGTAAAGGAGAGAAAAGAAGATCAAGAATGTTAGAGTCAGATACTTCAAAGAAACAAAAGATTGCAACTGGGAATTTGACAAATGAACAGCTCAAGAACATGATTGTAGTAGTTCCTGAATCTACAAATATTAAACCACTCCAATCCAAGCATCCAATCATAGACTGAGAAGTATTCACAGAAGGAAGAATGAAAGGATGGAAAGTTATAAGAGTTGGAGGAAAAACTGAGAACTACAAGTTGTTTGAAGATATGCTCAGGGGATTTGATAGGGAAGATCTCAATCAGTTATGGAAGTTAGTAAAAGAAAGATTCAAGATTTCAGATCCTCTTGAAGACAAAGACAAGGAGTTATGGGTTCAATTGAAGAGGCTTTATGAATCAGATGGAGGAGAAGCAATTTGGAGGTTTCAAGCTGCTACCAAAGATGTTTCATGGAAGTTATTTGATACATGTGGTGTTCATAGGATTTCTACTGAAGATGGATTAGAAATATACATGTTGGTGGAGAAAATCTATCCACTCGGAATAGCAGTTTTGTTGACTCTATTATGTTCAGAATTGAAAGTTGAAGCTGATTCAGACACGGCAGATGAGCTAGTTAGAAGAATGTTTGATCTTGCAGAACAGAGGAAAGCCCAGACAAAGAGATTGACTTGGTAGTGTTTGGAAGAATCCCCCCTATCCTCAGAGATGAAGTTTAATTCAAAGAAACTTAGTGATTTGGAGAGAAATTGATGCGTGGTTTTGTAACCTTACAACAGGTTTTACCTCTCGAGGGATCTCAAGAGGCTTACAACCCCACCAGGCAGTGTACCTGACCGATGTAGTATAGTGTAGTGGTAAGTACGGGGGATTGATCGTTCTCCACAGGGAATAGTGTTCGTTAGGTATGAAAAGCTACTCTAATAGGTCTAAGGGTTGAGGAAGATTCTTTTTTATGTTTTTATAATTTTTTATGAAAGCAAGTAAAATCTCGGTTTTGAAGGAGTGGGCGGAATTAGTTGCTAGTCAACTAACCCAAATTACTACGAATGCAAATAAAATAAATAACTGAAAATGAAAATTTGGTGAGAAACTTATGTGTAGAGAAATGTGTTTACTTAGATTTCCTTACTCCCTAACTATCTTTTACCGGTTAATTAGTGTGTATTAGTCGCGTGGATGACGGGTGTATTCCTTAATACCATTCGTGGGGTGGCGTACTTACTTCCCCAACTCTACAAGCTCCTACTTCACTCCTATGTCGAGCCGGCTAGGAAGCTCCTAACATGGGATCACTAGAATTCGCTTGTGCATTAAATACAACCATAAAAACCTTTAGTACGCATTTGGTTCATGTTTCTTAAGACGTTCAAGCAAGTTACCGAATAGGAAGTTAGCCAGTTTTCTTAAGCCTAACATAGATAAACAATCATCCAATACAACTAACAACACACTAACAACCAATAATCAATAGCTACGTTTCATTAGATCTAAGCAAACACAAGATAAATTTAGCCTAACATGTTAATCAAAAGACAAGAATAAGATAAAATCAAACAACACATAGACATATTGAATGATTAATTGATAACTTATCTTCAATGTAACATGGAAGATCTCAAGGCAAAAAGCCTTGAAAAAGAAGCTAAAATCGTCCTAGGGTTTTCTCCCAAAATTCCACACACTAAGCTCTCTCTTATGACAAAAAATTAGAAAACTATATATAGACTTTTGCATCTGACGGCGTCACCTTATGGAGTGTGACGCCGTCACCTCGCCGCTTCTAGGGTTCCCAGATGACCTTCTTGACGCCGTCCCTCTTTAGCTCTTCAAAAATCCATCTGGCTTATCAAGGCTTGACGCCGTCAGCTCGTGAACGTGATGCCGTCCCCTTATGATTTAAGCCGTGACGCCCTTGATCAAGTTAAAGCGTGACGCCGTCAGAATTCACATGCTATTTTCACTGGCCTATCATGAGTAAATTTCACGTCCACTTTTTCTTGCCAAAGCATGACGCCGTCCAGAGTAAATTGTGACGCCGTCAAAGGTAACTTTCAGCCGATTTTTGAGACTTTGTCGTTTTCTTCACTTTTATGCTCCAAAAACGTCTAAAATGCCTCCTTTTCCAGATTTCTCCTCAAAAGTACCTAAAATGACAAAAGGAACGATTTAGGGCAATATTTGATCAAATAAATACGATTTAGGGCTTAAATGACCCCTTAAAAGCGGTACACTTTTCGCTTCATCAAATACCCTTACACTTGAGATTTGCTTGTCCTCAAGCAAATGCGCTTTTATTCTAATCAAAATACAAGTTAGGGGTCATTTAATGCAAACATAAAAGTAATTACAACAAATAATCATTCCACTTCAATCATAATAAGCACGGAGATTACATACTAGCACCTCACAAGTAGTGTTTAGATACTCACATCTCTCAAGTGTCATCAAAATAAATCTCATAAATGAAAACGGATAATATCTCTCACTACCTATCATAGCAAATAGATTACCATAGGCTTGGGAAAGGATCGAAAACCTCCTCCACTAGGCGTAAGCACCTAAGATAAACTATCAAAGAGGGCTTTTTCATGGGTTATAACGTTAGGTGTAGGGAAAAGGAAAACACGGTTTTGTTGGATAAGGGATATTTTACTGGTGGCGAGTTAAAGATCTTGATTAATTACATGTACTATACAATGTTGCTAAGCCAAGACTAGACTCGATCTTAAGCTAAAAACAAAATAACAAAAACATAAAATAAACATAAAATGAAACGGGATGGTAGTCCGTATGTTTTTTCTATTTTTCATTTTCTCATTTTTTTTGTGTTTTTCTTGATTTTTTCCATTTTTTTTTTTTTTTTTTTTTTTCATACACTTTTGCCCTACCATCCAAAATAATACATCATAGGGGCATTGCATTCCCCTTACACTTGATCTTTTACATAACTTTACAAATTACTATTCTAATGACTCGAATTAAGATGATTGAAAAACTTGGAGTACTTTTAAAATATTTAGCACATATGGGGGTAATAAATGATGTTCTTCCCCATTACTCCATTACACTAGTACTTTACCCATGAGTCCCAATCGTCCCAAAACAATATGTACAAGGATATGACTCGACTTAGCAACCATGTAATCAACTAGATAATTAACTTGGGTTTAAACAAATGTTGTCACAATAATGCACTAAAGATGAGTGCATACAAGGTGGGCTAAGGCGATTTGGGTGTACATTTTAGTGGGGTGTAAACAAATTCTTCCTTTAAGTAAAATGCTTAAAGGTCGAAACGAAAAGATAGGCTCTGAGGGGTGTACTAGGGGTATCGTGTACTAAAAATGAGTACAACGCAAAGGGTGTGGGAGAATTACTTGACCAATGTAGCCAATGTAATTATAACAAAAACACAGGTGTAAAACAATGGGTTAATCCTAATGCCTCTTATCATGTAGTAAATCTAACTACATGAATGTAGTCTCACTTGTGGCCTCGGAATGGTCCTAACGCAAGTTCTAGAATCTAAGTGCTACCGGTACACACATCATAGCATAAATGCTTTTCCTACCAATTCTAGGGGTGAACCTCACATATTTGGGGTGGAAAATTTTTTAGTGGTACGGTTTTTGTGCTAGTCATATAATTCCTATCCATGAGACGCTCATTAAGATCAAAGTTTCACTCCTAAGTGTTGTAAAAAATTTTAAATTTGGCACTAAAATTACCCTAACAGGTATTTATCTCAGTTTTATTACACATCTACCATTAAACAAACAAAATCAAGCGCAATGGCATTCTCTAAAATTGTACTTTTACCCTCCCCTTACACTTAAGATGAACATTGTCCCCAATGTTCAAATAACAAGATGTAAAAGCAAAAAGTAAAAGAATGAAATCAAATACTCCCCTGATTCGCTCGGTGGATAATGAAATTAGACGGTTAGATCTTCCTCCAAAGAGAATGTTGAAGCTCCATGACTAATGCATCGCCACAAGCTTGATTCCATAAACATCTCCTTGTCCAAAATAACCTGTTAAACCTGAGAAAACAAACACGAAAACCTGCATAACATCGGCGGGATAAAATCTATATATAAGGATATAATGCTTGTGGAATGATAATTTTGCAGATTCCTGGAGATTATAAGTTGGAGATTTTAATAAAAACTTTTCAAAAACAAAACTTTCAAAAATTTCTGAAAATTAAATCTGACGCCGTCAGGTTATAAACCTTGACGCCGTCAGAAATGACCTGACAAAAATTTTCATTTTAAGTTTCCGGAAAATTTCTGGAAAAACCTTTACCTTACTTCCTGGAAATCCTGCAAAACATCATTATGACTCGATACAAGCATTTGACTCAAACAAATACTAATATGTATGCTAATTTATTATTATTATGATTCATGTTCATTTATTCTAATAAACCGATTTGGATTTCCCTTACACTTATTTTTTGCAAAATACCTTTATATGTAGTTAAGACGAAGTTAAAAACAAGATAAAGCATTTTCACAATTTAGTTTCGAACATGAATCAATAATAATAAAAATTAAACATACATACGGAAGCAAATAAAATCAAACAAACAAATAAATAAACACACAAAGCAAATAAAGCTTGGGTTGCCTCCCAAGAAGCGCTTGTTTTTGTTCGAGTCACGAGCCTGACTCTACCCTTATTTAACGGAAATAGGGGAGGTTTTCCCTACACTTAGGATTAAGTGTGGGTGAAAGTAGCGATACACACCCTTAGGGTGGAAATATGCCACGTGAGGAAAGAGTGACGGGTGAATTATATGCTCAAAGGTGCGGGATCCTATCATCATAACCTTACCTAATTCAATTGGGTTAGTGATCCTATCATCTTCTATCAACTTCGAGAGACTCCAAGTTAAGAATCCACTTTGACCTAATAAACCCGGTTTAAACCCATAATGTTTCTTGTGATCAATCATAAATGGGTGATGTAAGTATGTAAGGTCATGGTTCACTCCTATGTTAGCTTCCTCTCTACAAGGCCTAGAGTCTACTACCTTAATCTTAACATTACCCGGACTACATGGTTTGATGGGTGGATCGGGACCTAATTCAATTCCTAAGTTCACATCTAAGGATGGAAGATTAGGTAACGGTTTTGGTTTAGGCTCCGGTTCATCAAAACTAGGAACTTCCATAGAACTAAAAGAAAGGTTATGACTACAAGTATTCAAACCTATTTCTTCTAGTTTTGTTTCTTCCAAAGGTTCTACTTCTATTGGGGTTCCTATAGTCTCTTCTACTTTTTCCGGGTAAGTCACGGGCGGTGTGTATGCATCGAATGATGGTAGGACTTGTGGGGTACTTTGTAGGTGATGAGGCGAAAAGTGTACCGCTTTTAAGGGGTCATTTAAGCCCGAAATCGTATTTATTTGATCAAATATTGCCCTAAATCGTTCCTTTTGTCATTTTAGGTACTTTTGAGGAGAAATCTGGAAAAGGAGGCATTTTGGACGTTTTTGGAGCATAAAAGTGAAGAAAACGGCAAAGTCTCAAAATTGTGCTGAAAGTCACCTTTGACGGCGTCAACATTAACTCCAGACGGCGTCATGCCTTGGCAAGAAAAGTTGGATGTGAAATTTACTCATGACGGGCCAGTGAGTTTGCATGAGAATTCTGACGGCGTCACGCTTTAACTAAATCAAGGGCGTCACGGCTTAAATCAAAGAGGGACGGCGTCACGTTATAGGTCCGACGGCGTCAAGCCTTGATAAGCCAGAATGGATTTTTGAAGAGCTAAAGAGGGACGGCGTCAAGAAGGTCACCCGGGAACCCTAAAAGCGGCGAGGTGACGGCGTCACAATGCATAAGGTGACGCCGTCAGATGTCAAAGTCTATATATAGTTTTCTAATTTTTTGTCATTAGAGGAGAGCTTAGTGTGTGGAATTTTGGGATAAAACCCTAAGACGATTTTAGCTACTTTTTCAGGGCTTCTTGCCTTGAGATCTTCCATGTTTCATTGAAAGATAAGTTATCAATTAATCATTCAATATGTCTATGTGTTGTTTGATTCTATCTTATGCTTGTCTTTTGTTTAACATGTTAGGCTAATTTTATCTTGTGTTTGCTTAGATCTAATGAAACCTAGCTATTGATTATTGGTTGTTAGTGTGTTGTTAGTTGTATTGGATGATTGTTTATCTATGTTAGGCTTAAGAAAACTGGCTAACTTCCTATTCGGTAACTTGCTTGAACGTCTTAAGAAACATGAACCAAACGCGTACTAAAGGTTTTTATGGTTGTATTTAATGCACAAGCGAATTCTAGTGATCCCATGTTAGGAGCTTCCTAGCCGGCTCGACATAGGAGTGAAGTAGGAGCTTGTAGAGTTTGGGGAAGTAAGTACGCCACCCACGAATGGTATTAAGGAATACACCCGTCATCCACGCGACTAATACACACTAATTAACCGGTAAAAGATAGTTAGGGAGTAAGGAAATCTAAGTAAACACATTTCTCCACACATAAGTTTCTCACCACTTTTCATTTTTGTTATTTTATTTTATTTGCATTTGTAGTAATTTGGGTTAGTTGACTAGCAACTAATTCCGCCCACTCCTTCAAAACCCGAGATTTTACTTGCTTTCATAAAAATATAAAAACATAAAAAAGAATCTTCCTCAACCCTTAGACCTAATTAGAGTAGCCTTTCACACCTAACGAACACTATTCCCTGTGGAGAACGATCAATCCCCCGTACTTACCACTACACTATACTACATCGGTCAGGTACACTGCCTGGTGGGGTTGTAAGCCTCTTGAGATCCCTCGAGAGGTAAAACCTGTTGTAAGGTTGCAAAACCCACGCATCAAGTTTTTGGCGCCGTTGCCGGGGAATAGTTATTGTTTAGGTTGAATTTTTATTTCTATTAGGTCTACTCACTAGATTCCTTTCTAGTGAGATTTTTATTTTATTTTTCTAGGTTTTCTTTAGTCTATCTTATTTCTTTGTGTGTTTGTTCGTAATTTCCATTGACTCTTCCGTTCACCATTATGGAGAACGCGAATCCACCATACTACCAACCACGTAATTCACCCACTCCATATGACATCTTGATGTTTAAACAACATAAAGATGAACCTCTCTATGATGCATGGACTCGTTTTAAATATTTACTCCAAAAAGTCCCTCATCATAACTTCGATTTTTGGTCCCTAACTCAATTCTTTTACAATCATGTCGACCGACAAGCCCAAAGGTACATTTACCATATTGCCGGCAGGGATATTAGGGAATTAAGTGCTGAGAAAGCATGGGAAGCTATTGAAGAGTGTGCCCAATATTATTATATAGTAGACAACCCAACAAACGTTAGTACAAGTCAATTGACCACAAATTTCGAGGATCATGAAACAAGTTTGTTTGGGGATGAATATGTTAGTGTTGAGATACCTAAGTGGTTGTCATGTAATGCCATAGTACAAAACAAACACATAGGTGACCTTGATGTGATGGAGGATTTAGCCAAACATGATCACATTGATCAAAAAGACCTAGGTTTTATGATCGATGATGATGAATCTCAAGAAACACATGATGAATCTTTTGGGCAATTTGAATATAGCAGTCATAATATTGAGGATGATCCTTATGATTCGGATATAGAAGTTAAGATGCCTAGAGAAGCACTTGAGATACTTGGGAAAATGTTAGGGTTGGATTATAATGAAACACATGTTGAGGATATAGGTGATCTTGATAAGATGGATGATAAAGTAGAAAATCCAAGCCCGCCAAATACCCCACAAGTCCTACCATCATTTGAGGCATACACACCGCCCGTGACTTATTCAGAAGAAGTAGAAGAGACTTTAGGAACCCCAATTGAGGTAGAACCCTTGGACCAAGCACCACTAGAGCATATAGGTTTGAATACTCATAATGATAACCTTACTCTTAGTTCTAGGGAAGTTCCTAGTTTTGATGAACCGGAGCCTAAACCAAAACCGTTACCTAATCTTCCATCCTTAGATGTGAACTTAGGAATTGAATTAGGTCCCGATCCACCCATCAAAACATATAGTCCGGGTAGTCTTAGGATTAAGGTAGTAGACATTAAGCCTTGTAGTGAGGAAGCTAATATAGGAGTGAACCATAACCTTTCATACTTACATCACCCATTCATGATTAATCACAAGAAACACTATGGGTTTAAACCGGGTTTATTAGGTCAAGATAGATTCCCAACTAGGAGTCTCTCGAAGTTGATAGAAGATGATCCCTTTTTAGGAGGAAACTCAAAATCACCCATTGACCAAAGTGAACTAGGCAAGGTTATGATGAAAGGAGCACACCCTTTGAGCATATAATTCATCCACCACTCTTTCCTCACGTGGCATACTCCTACCGAGCTGGTGTGTATCGCTACTATCACCCGCACTTAATCCTAAGTGTAGGGAAAACCTCTCCTTTATCCATTAAATAAGGGTAGAGTCAGGCTCGTGACTCGAACAAAAACAAGCGCTCTTGGGAGGCAGCCCATGGTTTATTTGCTTTGTGTGTTTATTTATTTGTTTGTTTGATTTTATTTGTTTCCGTATGTGTGTTTAATTTTTATTAGTATTGATTCATGTTCAAAAGTAATTTGTGAAAATGCTTTATTTTGTTTTTAACTTCGTCTTAACTACATATAAAGGTATTTTGCAAAAGATAAGTGTAAGGGAAATCTAAATCGGTTTATTAGAACACAAATGAACATGAATCATAATAATAATAAGTTAGCATACATATTCGTATTTGTTTGAGTCAAATGCTTGTATCGAGTCATAATGATGTTTTGCAGGATTTCCAGGAAGTAAGGTAAAGGTTTTTCAAGAAATTTTCCGGAAACTTAAAATGAAAATTTTTGTCAGGTCATTTCTGACGGCGTCAGGGGTTATAACCTGACGGCGTCAGATTTAATTTCCATAAATTTTTGAAAATTTTGTTTTCATAAAAAGTTTTTATTAAAATCTCCAACTTATAATCTCCAGGAATCTGCAAAGTTATCATTCCACAAGCATTATATCCTTATATATAGATTTTATCCCGCCGATGTTATGCAGGTTTTCGTGTTTGTTTTCTCAGGTTTAACAGGTTATTTCGGACAAGGAAATGTTTTGAATCAAGCTTATGGCGATGCATTAGTCATGGAGCTTCAACATTCTCTTTGGAGGAAGATTTAACCATGTTACTTCATTATCCACCGAACGAATCAGGGGAGTATTTGATTTCATTCTTTTACCTTATTTACTTTTACATCTTGTTATTTGAACATTAGGGACAATGTTCATCTTAAGTGTAAGGGGAGGGTAAAAGTACGATTTTAGAGAATACAATTGCGTTGGATTTTTGTTTGTTTAATAGTAGATGTGTAATAAAACTGAGAGAAATACTTGTTAAGGTAATTTTAGTGCCAAATTTAAAATTTTTTACAACATTTAAGAGTGAAACTTTGATCTTAATGAGCGTCTCACGGATAGGAGTTATATGACTAGCACAAAAACCGTACCACTAAAAAATTTTCCACCCCCAAATATGTGAGGTTCGCCCCTAGAAATTGGTAGGAAAAGCATTTATGCTATGATGTGTGTACCGGTAGCACTTAGATTCTAGAACTTGCGTTAGGACCATTCCGAGGCCACAAGTGAGACTACATTCGTGTAGTTAGATTTACTACATGATAAGAGGCATTAGGATTAACCCATGTTTTACACCTGTGTTTTTGTTATAATTACTTTGGCTACATTGGTCAAGTAATTCTCCCACACCCTTTGCGTTGTACTCATTTTTAGTACACGATACCCCTAGTACACCCCTCAGAGCCTATCTTTTCGTTTCGACCTTTAAGCATTTTACTTAAAGGAAGAATTTGTTACACCCCACTTAAATGTACACCCAAATCGCCTTAGCCTACCTTGTATGCACTCATCTTTAGTGCATTATTGTGACAACATTTGTTTAAACCCAAGTTAATTATCTAATTGATTACATGGTTGCTAAGTCGAGTCATATCCTTGTACATATTGTTTTGGGACGATTGGGACTCATGGGTAAAGTACTAGTGTAATGGAGTAATGGGGAAGAACATCATTTATTACCCCCATATGTGCTAAATATCTTAAAAGTACTCCAAGTTTTTCAATTATCTTAATTCGAGTCATTAGAATAGTTATTTGTAAAGTTATGTAAAAGTTCAAGTGTAAGGGGATGCAACGCCCCTATGATGTATTATTTTGGATGGTAGGGTAAAAGTGTATGCAAAAAAAAAAAAAAAAAAAAAAAAAAAAAAAAAAAAAAAAAAAAAAATCAAGAAAAATACAAAAAAATGAGAAAAAGAAAAATAGAAAAAACATACGGACTACCATCCCGTTTTATTTTTATGTTTATTTTATGTTTATGTTTTGTTATTTTCTTTCATTAGCTTAAGATCGAGTCTAGTCTTGGCTTAGCAACATTGTATAGTACATGTAATTGATCAAGATCTTTAACTCGCCACCAGTAAAATATCCCTTATCCAACAAAACCGTGTTTTCCTTTTCCCTACACCTAACGTTATAACCCATTTAAAAGCCCTCTTTGATAGTTTATCTTAGGTGCTTACGCCTAGTGGAGGAGGTTTTCGATCCTTTCCCAAGCCTATGGTAATCTATTTGCTATGACAGGTAGTGAGAGATATTTTCCGTTTTCATTTATGAGATTTATTTTGATGACACTTGAGAGATGTGAGTATCTAAACACTACTTGTGAGGTGCTAGTATGTAATCTCCGTGCTTATTATGATTGAAGTGGAACGATTATTTGTTGTAATTACTTTTATGTTTGCATTAAATGACCCCTAATTTGTATTTTGATTAGAATAAAAGCGCATTTGCTTGAGGACAAGCAAATCTCAAGTGTAAGGGTATTTGATGAAGCGAAAAGTGTACCGCTTTTAAGGGGTCATTTAAGCCCGAAATCGTATTTATTTGATCAAATATTGCCCTAAATCGTTCCTTTTGTCATTTTAGGTACTTTTGAGGAGAAATCTGGAAAAGGAGGCATTTTGGACGTTTTTGGAGCATAAAAGTGAAGAAAACGGCAAAGTCTCAAAATTGTGCTGAAAGTCACCTTTGACGGCGTCAACATTAACTCCAGACGGCGTCATGCCTTGGCAAGAAAAGTTGGATGTGAAATTTACTCATGACGGGCCAGTGAGTTTGCATGAGAATTCTGACGGCGTCACGCTTTAACTAAATCAAGGGCGTCACGGCTTAAATCAAAGAGGGACGGCGTCACGTTATAGGTCCGACGGCGTCAAGCCTTGATAAGCCAGAATGGATTTTGAAGAGCTAAAGAGGGACGGCGTCAAGAAGGTCACCCGGGAACCCTAAAAGCGGCGAGGTGACGGCGTCACAATGCATAAGGTGACGCCGTCAGATGTCAAAGTCTATATATAGTTTTCTAATTTTTTGTCATTAGAGGAGAGCTTAGTGTGTGGAATTTTGGGATAAAACCCTAAGACGATTTTAGCTACTTTTTCAGGGCTTCTTGCCTTGAGATCTTCCATGTTTCATTGAAAGATAAGTTATCAATTAATCATTCAATATGTCTATGTGTTGTTTGATTCTATCTTATGCTTGTCTTTTGTTTAACATGTTAGGCTAATTTTATCTTGTGTTTGCTTAGATCTAATGAAACCTAGCTATTGATTATTGGTTGTTAGTGTGTTGTTAGTTGTATTGGATGATTGTTTATCTATGTTAGGCTTAAGAAAACTGGCTAACTTCCTATTCGGTAACTTGCTTGAACGTCTTAAGAAACATGAACCAAACGCGTACTAAAGGTTTTTATGGTTGTATTTAATGCACAAGCGAATTCTAGTGATCCCATGTTAGGAGCTTCCTAGCCGGCTCGACATAGGAGTGAAGTAGGAGCTTGTAGAGTTTGGGGAAGTAAGTACGCCACCCCACGAATGGTATTAAGGAATACACCCGTCATCCACGCGACTAATACACACTAATTAACCGGTAAAAGATAGTTAGGGAGTAAGGAAATCTAAGTAAACACATTTCTCCACACATAAGTTTCTCACCACTTTTCATTTTTGTTATTTTATTTTATTTGCATTTGTAGTAATTTGGGTTAGTTGACTAGCAACTAATTCCGCCCACTCCTTCAAAACCCGAGATTTTACTTGCTTTCATAAAAATATAAAACATAAAAAAGAATCTTCCTCAACCCTTAGACCTAATTAGAGTAGCCTTTCACACCTAACGAACACTATTCCCTGTGGAGAACGATCAATCCCCCGTACTTACCACTACACTATACTACATCGGTCAGGTACACTGCCTGGTGGGGTTGTAAGCCTCTTGAGATCCCTCGAGAGGTAAAACCTGTTGTAAGGTTGCAAAACCCACGCATCAGGTACTTTGTAGGTTTGTGTTATTTACCTCATCCTTCCTTGTCTCTATATCAATTATATCCACATCATGTGTTTTAGTAGAATCTAACCCAAACATGTTCCTAAGTATCTCAAATCCTTCTCTAGCCATTTCAAGTTCTAAGTCCGATTCATAAGAATCTTCCCCGATAACATGATTACTATGTTCAATTTGCCTAAAGGATTCATCATGTGTTCCTTGAGATTCAAAGTCAATGATCATAAAACCTAGGTCTTTTTGCTCAATATACTCATGTTCGGCTAAATCCTCCTCAATTGTTTCCTCAAGTTGTGATGTATACGAACCCATTAATTCATTAAACTTATGGTTCACGGTTAGGAGGCTTTCCTCAAAATTTTTCCAAAGGGTCTTATTAAAAGGAGTTGATCCTAACAATGATTGTTTAATAGAAGCCACACATGCACATAATTCATCAAACCTATCAAACTTTATACCCATCTCCTCTTGTATATATCTAAGATCACTTAAAAATTCATTGGAACAACAGGAAGCAAATCTATCCGTGTAAAGTAATTGTTCCTCTATGGTTAATGATCTAAATGGAATTTCATCCGCCATGGTGACAAATGAAAATGGTTTTACAAACAAAGGGCACAAAGAAAAAGATAGACTAAAGAAACCTAATAAAAAGAAAAATAAAGATCTCACTAGAAAGGAATCTAGTGAGTAGACCTAATAAAATAAAAATTCAACCTAAACAATAACTATTCCCCGGCAACGGCGCCAAAAACTTGATGCGTGGTTTTGTAACCTTACAACAGGTTTTACCTCTCGAGGGATCTCAAGAGGCTTACAACCCTACCAGGCAGTGTACCTGACCGATGTAGTATAGTGTAGTGGTAAGTACGGGGGATTGATCGTTCTCCACAGGGAATAGTGTTCGTTAGGTATGAAAAGCTACTCTAATAGGTCTAAGGGTTGAGGAAGATTCTTTTTTATGTTTTTATAATTTTTTATGAAAGCAAGTAAAATCTCGGTTTTGAAGGAGTGGGCGGAATTAGTTGCTAGTCAACTAGCCCAAATTACTACGAATGCAAATAAAATAAATAACTGAAAATGAAAATTTGGTGAGAAACTTATGTGTAGAGAAATGTGTTTACTTAGATTTCCTTACTCCCTAACTATCTTTTACCGGTTAATTAGTGTGTATTAGTCGCGTGGATGACGGGTGTATTCCTTAATACCATTCGTGGGGTGGCGTACTTACTTCCCCAACTCTACAAGCTCCTACTTCACTCCTATGTCGAGCCGGCTAGGAAGCTCCTAACATGGGATCACTAGAATTCGCTTGTGCATTAAATACAACCATAAAAACCTTTAGTACGCATTTGGTTCATGTTTCTTAAGACGTTCAAGCAAGTTACCGAATAGGAAGTTAGCCAGTTTTCTTAAGCCTAACATAGATAAACAATCATCCAATACAACTAACAACACACTAACAACCAATAATCAATAGCTAGGTTTCATTAGATCTAAGCAAACACAAGATAAATTTAGCCTAACATGTTAATCAAAAGACAAGAATAAGATAAAATCAAACAACACATAGACATATTGAATGATTAATTGATAACTTATCTTCAATGTAACATGGAAGATCTCAAGGCAAAAAGCCTTGAAAAAGAAGCTAAAATCGTCCTAGGGTTTTCTCCCAAAATTCCACACACTAAGCTCTCTCTTATGACAAAAAATTAGAAAACTATATATAGACTTTTGCATCTGACGGCGTCACCTTATGGAGTGTGACGCCGTCACCTCGCCGCTTCTAGGGTTCCCGGATGACCTTCTTGACGCCGTCCCTCTTTAGCTCTTCAAAAATCCATCTGGCTTATCAAGGCTTGACGCCGTCAGCTCGTGAACGTGACGCCGTCCCCTTATGATTTAAGCCGTGACGCCCTTGATCAAGTTAAAGCGTGACGCCGTCAGAATTCACATGCTATTTTCACTGGCCTATCATGAGTAAATTTCACGTCCACTTTTTCTTGCCAAAGCATGACGCCGTCCAGAGTAAATTGTGACGCCGTCAAAGGTAACTTTCAGCCGATTTTTGAGACTTTGTCGTTTTCTTCACTTTTATGCTCCAAAAACGTCCAAAATGCCTCCTTTTCCAGATTTCTCCTCAAAAGTACCTAAAATGACAAAAGGAACGATTTAGGGCAATATTTGATCAAATAAATACGATTTAGGGCTTAAATGACCCCTTAAAAGCGGTACACTTTTCGCTTCATCAAATACCCTTACACTTGAGATTTGCTTGTCCTCAAGCAAATGCGCTTTTATTCTAATCAAAATACAAGTTAGGGGTCATTTAATGCAAACATAAAAGTAATTACAACAAATAATCATTCCACTTCAATCATAATAAGCACGGAGATTACATACTAGCACCTCACAAGTAGTGTTTAGATACTCACATCTCTCAAGTGTCATCAAAATAAATCTCATAAATGAAAACGGATAATATCTCTCACTACCTATCATAGCAAATAGATTACCATAGGCTTGGGAAAGGATCGAAAACCTCCTCCACTAGGCGTAAGCACCTAAGATAAACTATCAAAGAGGGCTTTTTCATGGGTTATAACGTTAGGTGTAGGGAAAAGGAAAACACGGTTTTGTTGGATAAGGGATATTTTACTGGTGGCGAGTTAAAGATCTTGATTAATTACATGTACTATACAATGTTGCTAAGCCAAGACTAGACTCGATCTTAAGCTAAAAACAAAATAACAAAAACATAAAATAAACATAAAATGAAACGGGATGGTAGTCCGTATGTTTTTTCTATTTTTCATTTTCTCATTTTTTTTGTGTTTTTCTTGATTTTTTCCATTTTTTTTTTTTTTTTTTTTTTTCATACACTTTTGCCCTACCATCCAAAATAATACATCATAGGGGCATTGCATTCCCCTTACACTTGATCTTTTACATAACTTTACAAATTACTATTCTAATGACTCGAATTAAGATGATTGAAAAACTTGGAGTACTTTTAAAATATTTAGCACATATGGGGGTAATAAATGATGTTCTTCCCCATTACTCCATTACACTAGTACTTTACCCATGAGTCCCAATCGTCCCAAAACAATATGTACAAGGATATGACTCGACTTAGCAACCATGTAATCAACTAGATAATTAACTTGGGTTTAAACAAATGTTGTCACAATAATGCACTAAAGATGAGTGCATACAAGGTGGGCTAAGGCGATTTGGGTGTACATTTTAGTGGGGTGTAAACAAATTCTTCCTTTAAGTAAAATGCTTAAAGGTCGAAACGAAAAGATAGGCTCTGAGGGGTGTACTAGGGGTATCGTGTACTAAAAATGAGTACAACGCAAAGGGTGTGGGAGAATTACTTGACCAATGTAGCCAATGTAATTATAACAAAAACACAGGTGTAAAACAATGGGTTAATCCTAATGCCTCTTATCATGTAGTAAATCTAACTACATGAATGTAGTCTCACTTGTGGCCTCGGAATGGTCCTAACGCAAGTTCTAGAATCTAAGTGCTACCGGTACACACATCATAGCATAAATGCTTTTCCTACCAATTCTAGGGGTGAACCTCACATATTTGGGGTGGAAAATTTTTTAGTGGTACGGTTTTTGTGCTAGTCATATAATTCCTATCCATGAGACGCTCATTAAGATCAAAGTTTCACTCCTAAGTGTTGTAAAAAATTTTAAATTTGGCACTAAAATTACCCTAACAGGTATTTATCTCAGTTTTATTACACATCTACCATTAAACAAACAAAATCAAGCGCAATGGCATTCTCTAAAATTGTACTTTTACCCTCCCCTTACACTTAAGATGAACATTGTCCCCAATGTTCAAATAACAAGATGTAAAAGCAAAAAGTAAAAGAATGAAATCAAATACTCCCCTGATTCGCTCGGTGGATAATGAAATTAGACGGTTAGATCTTCCTCCAAAGAGAATGTTGAAGCTCCATGACTAATGCATCGCCACAAGCTTGATTCCATAAACATCTCCTTGTCCAAAATAACCTGTTAAACCTGAGAAAACAAACACGAAAACCTGCATAACATCGGCGGGATAAAATCTATATATAAGGATATAATGCTTGTGGAATGATAATTTTGCAGATTCCTGGAGATTATAAGTTGGAGATTTTAATAAAAACTTTTCAAAAACAAAACTTTCAAAAATTTCTGAAAATTAAATCTGACGCCGTCAGGTTATAAACCTTGACGCCGTCAGAAATGACCTGACAAAAATTTTCATTTTAAGTTTCCGGAAAATTTCTGGAAAAACCTTTACCTTACTTCCTGGAAATCCTGCAAAACATCATTATGACTCGATACAAGCATTTGACTCAAACAAATACTAATATGTATGCTAATTTATTATTATTATGATTCATGTTCATTTATTCTAATAAACCGATTTGGATTTCCCTTACACTTATTTTTTGCAAAATACCTTTATATGTAGTTAAGACGAAGTTAAAAACAAGATAAAGCATTTTCACAATTTAGTTTCGAACATGAATCAATAATAATAAAAATTAAACATACATACGGAAGCAAATAAAATCAAACAAACAAATAAATAAACACACAAAGCAAATAAAGCTTGGGTTGCCTCCCAAGAAGCGCTTGTTTTTGTTCGAGTCACGAGCCTGACTCTACCCTTATTTAACGGAAATAGGGGAGGTTTTCCCTACACTTAGGATTAAGTGTGGGTGAAAGTAGCGATACACACCCTTAGGGTGGAAATATGCCACGTGAGGAAAGAGTGACGGGTGAATTATATGCTCAAAGGTGCGGGATCCTATCATCATAACCTTACCTAATTCAATTGGGTTAGTGATCCTATCATCTTCTATCAACTTCGAGAGACTCCAAGTTAAGAATCCACTTTGACCTAATAAACCCGGTTTAAACCCATAATGTTTCTTGTGATCAATCATAAATGGGTGATGTAAGTATGTAAGGTCATGGTTCACTCCTATGTTAGCTTCCTCTCTACAAGGCCTAGAGTCTACTACCTTAATCTTAACATTACCCGGACTACATGGTTTGATGGGTGGATCGGGACCTAATTCAATTCCTAAGTTCACATCTAAGGATGGAAGATTAGGTAACGGTTTTGGTTTAGGCTCCGGTTCATCAAAACTAGGAACTTCCATAGAACTAAAAGAAAGGTTATGACTACAAGTATTCAAACCTATTTCTTCTAGTTTTGTTTCTTCCAAAGGTTCTACTTCTATTGGGGTTCCTATAGTCTCTTCTACTTTTTCCGGGTAAGTCACGGGCGGTGTATGCATCGAATGATGGTAGGACTTGTGGGGTACTTTGTAGGTGATGAGGCGAAAAGTGTACCGCTTTTAAGGGGTCATTTAAGCCCGAAATCGTATTTATTTGATCAAATATTGCCCTAAATCGTTCCTTTTGTCATTTTAGGTACTTTTGAGGAGAAATCTGGAAAAGGAGGCATTTTGGACGTTTTTGGAGCATAAAAGTGAAGAAAACGGCAAAGTCTCAAAATTGTGCTGAAAGTCACCTTTGACGGCGTCAACATTAACTCCAGACGGCGTCATGCCTTGGCAAGAAAAGTTGGATGTGAAATTTACTCATGACGGGCCAGTGAGTTTGCATGAGAATTCTGACGGCGTCACGCTTTAACTAAATCAAGGGCGTCACGGCTTAAATCAAAGAGGGACGGCGTCACGTTATAGGTCCGACGGCGTCAAGCCTTGATAAGCCAGAATGGATTTTTGAAGAGCTAAAGAGGGACGGCGTCAAGAAGGTCACCCGGGAACCCTAAAAGCGGCGAGGTGACGGCGTCACAATGCATAAGGTGACGCCGTCAGATGTCAAAGTCTATATATAGTTTTCTAATTTTTTGTCATTAGAGGAGAGCTTAGTGTGTGGAATTTTGGGATAAAACCCTAAGACGATTTTAGCTACTTTTTCAGGGCTTCTTGCCTTGAGATCTTCCATGTTTCATTGAAAGATAAGTTATCAATTAATCATTCAATATGTCTATGTGTTGTTTGATTCTATCTTATGCTTGTCTTTTGTTTAACATGTTAGGCTAATTTTATCTTGTGTTTGCTTAGATCTAATGAAACCTAGCTATTGATTATTGGTTGTTAGTGTGTTGTTAGTTGTATTGGATGATTGTTTATCTATGTTAGGCTTAAGAAAACTGGCTAACTTCCTATTCGGTAACTTGCTTGAACGTCTTAAGAAACATGAACCAAACGCGTACTAAAGGTTTTTATGGTTGTATTTAATGCACAAGCGAATTCTAGTGATCCCATGTTAGGAGCTTCCTAGCCGGCTCGACATAGGAGTGAAGTAGGAGCTTGTAGAGTTTGGGGAAGTAAGTACGCCACCCCACGAATGGTATTAAGGAATACACCCGTCATCCACGCGACTAATACACACTAATTAACCGGTAAAAGATAGTTAGGGAGTAAGGAAATCTAAGTAAACACATTTCTCCACACATAAGTTTCTCACCACTTTTCATTTTTGTTATTTTATTTTATTTGCATTTGTAGTAATTTGGGTTAGTTGACTAGCAACTAATTCCGCCCACCTCCTTCAAAACCCGAGATTTTACTTGCTTTCATAAAAATATAAAAACATAAAAAGAATCTTCCTCAACCCTTAGACCTAATTAGAGTAGCCTTTCACACCTAACGAACACTATTCCCTGTGGAGAACGATCAATCCCCCGTACTTACCACTACACTATACTACATCGGTCAGGTACACTGCCTGGTGGGGTTGTAAGCCTCTTGAGATCCCTCGAGAGGTAAAACCTGTTGTAAGGTTGCAAAACCCACGCATCAAGTTTTTGGCGCCGTTGCCGGGGAATAGTTATTGTTTAGGTTGAATTTTTATTTCTATTAGGTCTACTCACTAGATTCCTTTCTAGTGAGATTTTTATTTTATTTTTCTAGGTTTTCTTTAGTCTATCTTATTTCTTTGTGTGTTTGTTCGTAATTTCCATTGACTCTTCCGTTCACCATTATGGAGAACGCGAATCCACCATACTACCAACCACGTAATTCACCCACTCCATATGACATCTTGATGTTTAAACAACATAAAGATGAACCTCTCTATGATGCATGGACTCGTTTTAAATATTTACTCCAAAAAGTCCCTCATCATAACTTCGATTTTTGGTCCCTAACTCAATTCTTTTACAATCATGTCGACCGACAAGCCCAAAGGTACATTTACCATATTGCCGGCAGGGATATTAGGGAATTAAGTGCTGAGAAAGCATGGGAAGCTATTGAAGAGTGTGCCCAATATTATTATATAGTAGACAACCCAACAAACGTTAGTACAAGTCAATTGACCACAAATTTCGAGGATCATGAAACAAGTTTGTTTGGGGATGAATATGTTAGTGTTGAGATACCTAAGTGGTTGTCATGTAATGCCATAGTACAAAACAAACACATAGGTGACCTTGATGTGATGGAGGATTTAGCCAAACATGATCACATTGATCAAAAAGACCTAGGTTTTATGATCGATGATGATGAATCTCAAGAAACACATGATGAATCTTTTGGGCAATTTGAATATAGCAGTCATAATATTGAGGATGATCCTTATGATTCGGATATAGAAGTTAAGATGCCTAGAGAAGCACTTGAGATACTTGGGAAAATGTTAGGGTTGGATTATAATGAAACACATGTTGAGGATATAGGTGATCTTGATAAGATGGATGATAAAGTAGAAAATCCAAGCCCGCCAAATACCCCACAAGTCCTACCATCATTTGAGGCATACACACCGCCCGTGACTTATTCAGAAGAAGTAGAAGAGACTTTAGGAACCCCAATTGAGGTAGAACCCTTGGACCAAGCACCACTAGAGCATATAGGTTTGAATACTCATAATGATAACCTTACTCTTAGTTCTAGGGAAGTTCCTAGTTTTGATGAACCGGAGCCTAAACCAAAACCGTTACCTAATCTTCCATCCTTAGATGTGAACTTAGGAATTGAATTAGGTCCCGATCCACCCATCAAAACATATAGTCCGGGTAGTCTTAGGATTAAGGTAGTAGACATTAAGCCTTGTAGTGAGGAAGCTAATATAGGAGTGAACCATAACCTTTCATACTTACATCACCCATTCATGATTAATCACAAGAAACACTATGGGTTTAAACCGGGTTTATTAGGTCAAGATAGATTCCCAACTAGGAGTCTCTCGAAGTTGATAGAAGATGATCCCTTTTTAGGAGGAAACTCAAAATCACCCATTGACCAAAGTGAACTAGGCAAGGTTATGATGAAAGGAGCACACCCCTTTGAGCATATAATTCATCCACCACTCTTTCCTCACGTGGCATACTCCTACCGAGCTGGTGTGTATCGCTACTATCACCCGCACTTAATCCTAAGTGTAGGGAAAACCTCTCCTTTATCCATTAAATAAGGGTAGAGTCAGGCTCGTGACTCGAACAAAAACAAGCGCTCTTGGGAGGCAGCCCATGGTTTATTTGCTTTGTGTGTCTATTTATTTGTTTGTTTGATTTTATTTGTTTCCGTATGTGTGTTTAATTTTTATTAGTATTGATTCATGTTCAAAAGTAATTTGTGAAAATGCTTTATTTTGTTTTTAACTTCGTCTTAACTACATATAAAGGTATTTTGCAAAAGATAAGTGTAAGGGAAATCTAAATCGGTTTATTAGAACACAAATGAACATGAATCATAATAATAATAAGTTAGCATACATATTCGTATTTGTTTGAGTCAAATGCTTGTATCGAGTCATAATGATGTTTTGCAGGATTTCCAGGAAGTAAGGTAAAGGTTTTTCAAGAAATTTTCCGGAAACTTAAAATGAAAATTTTTGTCAGGTCATTTCTGACGGCGTCAGGGGTTATAACCTGACGGCGTCAGATTTAATTTCCATAAATTTTTGAAAATTTTGTTTTCATAAAAAGTTTTTATTAAAATCTCCAACTTATAATCTCCAGGAATCTGCAAAGTTATCATTCCACAAGCATTATATCCTTATATATAGATTTTATCCCGCCGATGTTATGCAGGTTTTCGTGTTTGTTTTCTCAGGTTTAACAGGTTATTTCGGACAAGGAAATGTTTTGAATCAAGCTTATGGCGATGCATTAGTCATGGAGCTTCAACATTCTCTTTGGAGGAAGATTTAACCATGTTACTTCATTATCCACCGAACGAATCAGGGGAGTATTTGATTTCATTCTTTTACCTTATTTACTTTTACATCTTGTTATTTGAACATTAGGGACAATGTTCATCTTAAGTGTAAGGGGAGGGTAAAAGTACGATTTTAGAGAATACAATTGCGTTGGATTTTTGTTTGTTTAATAGTAGATGTGTAATAAAACTGAGAGAAATACTTGTTAAGGTAATTTTAGTGCCAAATTTAAAATTTTTTACAACATTTAAGAGTGAAACTTTGATCTTAATGAGCGTCTCACGGATAGGAGTTATATGACTAGCACAAAAACCGTACCACTAAAAAATTTTCCACCCCCAAATATGTGAGGTTCGCCCCTAGAATTGGTAGGAAAAGCATTTATGCTATGATGTGTGTACCGGTAGCACTTAGATTCTAGAACTTGCGTTAGGACCATTCCGAGGCCACAAGTGAGACTACATTCGTGTAGTTAGATTTACTACATGATAAGAGGCATTAGGATTAACCCATGTTTTACACCTGTGTTTTTGTTATAATTACTTTGGCTACATTGGTCAAGTAATTCTCCCACACCCTTTGCGTTGTACTCATTTTTAGTACACGATACCCCTAGTACACCCCTCAGAGCCTATCTTTTCGTTTCGACCTTTAAGCATTTTACTTAAAGGAAGAATTTGTTACACCCCACTTAAATGTACACCCAAATCGCCTTAGCCTACCTTGTATGCACTCATCTTTAGTGCATTATTGTGACAACATTTGTTTAAACCCAAGTTAATTATCTAATTGATTACATGGTTGCTAAGTCGAGTCATATCCTTGTACATATTGTTTTGGGACGATTGGGACTCATGGGTAAAGTACTAGTGTAATGGAGTAATGGGGAAGAACATCATTTATTACCCCCATATGTGCTAAATATCTTAAAAGTACTCCAAGTTTTTCAATTATCTTAATTCGAGTCATTAGAATAGTTATTTGTAAAGTTATGTAAAAGTTCAAGTGTAAGGGGATGCAACGCCCCTATGATGTATTATTTTGGATGGTAGGGTAAAAGTGTATGCAAAAAAAAAAAAAAAAAAAAAAAAAAAAAAAAAAAAAAAAAAAAAAAAATCAAGAAAAATACAAAAAAATGAGAAAAAGAAAAATAGAAAAAACATACGGACTACCATCCCGTTTTTTTTATGTTTATTTTATGTTTATGTTTTGTTATTTTCTTTCATTAGCTTAAGATCGAGTCTAGTCTTGGCTTAGCAACATTGTATAGTACATGTAATTGATCAAGATCTTTAACTCGCCACCAGTAAAATATCCCTTATCCAACAAAACCGTGTTTTCCTTTTCCCTACACCTAACGTTATAACCCATTTAAAAGCCCTCTTTGATAGTTTATCTTAGGTGCTTACGCCTAGTGGAGGAGGTTTTCGATCCTTTCCCAAGCCTATGGTAATCTATTTGCTATGACAGGTAGTGAGAGATATTTTCCGTTTTCATTTATGAGATTTATTTTGATGACACTTGAGAGATGTGAGTATCTAAACACTACTTGTGAGGTGCTAGTATGTAATCTCCGTGCTTATTATGATTGAAGTGGAACGATTATTTGTTGTAATTACTTTTATGTTTGCATTAAATGACCCCTAATTTGTATTTTGATTAGAATAAAAGCGCATTTGCTTGAGGACAAGCAAATCTCAAGTGTAAGGGTATTTGATGAGGCGAAAAGTGTACCGCTTTTAAGGGGTCATTTAAGCCCGAAATCGTATTTATTTGATCAAATATTGCCCTAAATCGTTCCTTTTGTCATTTTAGGTACTTTTGAGGAGAAATCTGGAAAAGGAGGCATTTTGGACGTTTTTGGAGCATAAAAGTGAAGAAAACGGCAAAGTCTCAAAATTGTGCTGAAAGTCACCTTTGACGGCGTCAACATTAACTCCAGACGGCGTCATGCCTTGGCAAGAAAAGTTGGATGTGAAATTTACTCATGACGGGCCAGTGAGTTTGCATGAGAATTCTGACGGCGTCACGCTTTAACTAAATCAAGGGCGTCACGGCTTAAATCAAAGAGGGACGGCGTCACGTTATAGGTCCGACGGCGTCAAGCCTTGATAAGCCAGAATGGATTTTTGAAGAGCTAAAGAGGGACGGCGTCAAGAAGGTCACCCGGGAACCCTAAAAGCGGCGAGGTGACGGCGTCACAATGCATAAGGTGACGCCGTCAGATGTCAAAGTCTATATATAGTTTTCTAATTTTTTGTCATTAGAGGAGAGCTTAGTGTGTGGAATTTTGGGATAAAACCCTAAGACGATTTTAGCTACTTTTTCAGGGCTTCTTGCCTTGAGATCTTCCATGTTTCATTGAAAGATAAGTTATCAATTAATCATTCAATATGTCTATGTGTTGTTTGATTCTATCTTATGCTTGTCTTTTGTTTAACATGTTAGGCTAATTTTATCTTGTGTTTGCTTAGATCTAATGAAACCTAGCTATTGATTATTGGTTGTTAGTGTGTTGTTAGTTGTATTGGATGATTGTTTATCTATGTTAGGCTTAAGAAAACTGGCTAACTTCCTATTCGGTAACTTGCTTGAACGTCTTAAGAAACATGAACCAAACGCGTACTAAAGGTTTTTATGGTTGTATTTAATGCACAAGCGAATTCTAGTGATCCCATGTTAGGAGCTTCCTAGCCGGCTCGACATAGGAGTGAAGTAGGAGCTTGTAGAGTTTGGGGAAGTAAGTACGCCACCCCACGAATGGTATTAAGGAATACACCCGTCATCCACGCGACTAATACACACTAATTAACCGGTAAAAGATAGTTAGGGAGTAAGGAAATCTAAGTAAACACATTTCTCCACACATAAGTTTCTCACCACTTTTCATTTTTGTTATTTTATTTTATTTGCATTTGTAGTAATTTGGGTTAGTTGACTAGCAACTAATTCCGCCCACTCCTTCAAAACCCGAGATTTTACTTGCTTTCATAAAAATATAAAAACATAAAAAAGAATCTTCCTCAACCCTTAGACCTAATTAGAGTAGCCTTTCACACCTAACGAACACTATTCCCTGTGGAGAACGATCAATCCCCCGTACTTACCACTACACTATACTACATCGGTCAGGTACACTGCCTGGTGGGGTTGTAAGCCTCTTGAGATCCCTCGAGAGGTAAAACCTGTTGTAAGGTTGCAAAACCCACGCATCATGGTAGGACTTGTGGGGTACTTTGTAGGTTTGTGTTATTTACCTCATCCTTCCTTGTCTCTATATCAATTATATCCACATCATGTGTTTTAGTAGAATCTAACCCAAACATGTTCCTAAGTATCTCAAATCCTTCTCTAGCCATTTCAAGTTCTAAGTCCGATTCATAAGAATCTTCCCCGATAACATGATTACTATGTTCAATTTGCCTAAAGGATTCATCATGTGTTCCTTGAGATTCAAAGTCAATGATCATAAAACCTAGGTCTTTTTGCTCAATATACTCATGTTCGGCTAAATCCTCCTCAATTGTTTCCTCAAGTTGTGATGTATACGAACCCATTAATTCATTAAACTTATGGTTCACGGTTAGGAGGCTTTCCTCAAAATTTTTCCAAAGGGTCTTATTAAAAGGAGTTGATCCTAACAATGATTGTTTAATAGAAGCCACACATGCACATAATTCATCAAACCTATCAAACTTTATACCCATCTCCTCTTGTATATATCTAAGATCACTTAAAAATTCATTGGAACAACAGGAAGCAAATCTATCCGTGTAAAGTAATTGTTCCTCTATTGTTAATGATCTAAATGGAATTTCATCCGCCATGGTGACAAATGAAAATGGTTTTACAAACAAAGGGCACAAAGAAAAAGATAGACTAAAGAAACCTAATAAAAAGAAAAATAAAGATCTCACTAGAAAGGAATCTAGTGAGTAGACCTAATAAAATAAAAATTCAACCTAAACAATAACTATTCCCCGGCAACGGCGCCAAAAACTTGATGCGTGGTTTTGTAACCTTACAACAGGTTTTACCTCTCGAGGGATCTCAAGAGGCTTACAACCCTACCAGGCAGTGTACCTGACCGATGTAGTATAGTGTAGTGGTAAGTACGGGGGATTGATCGTTCTCCACAGGGAATAGTGTTCGTTAGGTATGAAAAGCTACTCTAATAGGTCTAAGGGTTGAGGAAGATTCTTTTTTATGTTTTTATAATTTTTTATGAAAGCAAGTAAAATCTCGGTTTTGAAGGAGTGGGCGGAATTAGTTGCTAGTCAACTAGCCCAAATTACTACGAATGCAAATAAAATAAATAACTGAAAATGAAAATTTGGTGAGAAACTTATGTGTAGAGAAATGTGTTTACTTAGATTTCCTTACTCCCTAACTATCTTTTACCGGTTAATTAGTGTGTATTAGTCGCGTGGATGACGGGTGTATTCCTTAATACCATTCGTGGGGTGGCGTACTTACTTCCCCAACTCTACAAGCTCCTACTTCACTCCTATGTCGAGCCGGCTAGGAAGCTCCTAACATGGGATCACTAGAATTCGCTTGTGCATTAAATACAACCATAAAAACCTTTAGTACGCATTTGGTTCATGTTTCTTAAGACGTTCAAGCAAGTTACCGAATAGGAAGTTAGCCAGTTTTCTTAAGCCTAACATAGATAAACAATCATCCAATACAACTAACAACACACTAACAACCAATAATCAATAGCTAGGTTTCATTAGATCTAAGCAAACACAAGATAAATTTAGCCTAACATGTTAATCAAAAGACAAGAATAAGATAAAATCAAACAACACATAGACATATTGAATGATTAATTGATAACTTATCTTCAATGTAACATGGAAGATCTCAAGGCAAAAAGCCTTGAAAAAGAAGCTAAAATCGTCCTAGGGTTTTCTCCCAAAATTCCACACACTAAGCTCTCTCTTATGACAAAAAATTAGAAAACTATATATAGACTTTTGCATCTGACGGCGTCACCTTATGGAGTGTGACGCCGTCACCTCGCCGCTTCTAGGGTTCCCGGATGACCTTCTTGACGCCGTCCCTCTTTAGCTCTTCAAAAATCCATCTGGCTTATCAAGGCTTGACGCCGTCAGCTCGTGAACGTGACGCCGTCCCCTTATGATTTAAGCCGTGACGCCCTTGATCAAGTTAAAGCGTGACGCCGTCAGAATTCACATGCTATTTTCACTGGCCTATCATGAGTAAATTTCACGTCCACTTTTTCTTGCCAAAGCATGACGCCGTCCAGAGTAAATTGTGACGCCGTCAAAGGTAACTTTCAGCCGATTTTTGAGACTTTGTCGTTTTCTTCACTTTTATGCTCCAAAAACGTCCAAAATGCCTCCTTTTCCAGATTTCTCCTCAAAAGTACCTAAAATGACAAAAGGAACGATTTTAGGGCAATATTTGATCAAATAAATACGATTTAGGGCTTAAATGACCCCTTAAAAGCGGTACACTTTTCGCTTCATCAGAAATCATAAGTTTAGGGGAGGATTGTTGGGAATTAAACATAACAGTACAAACTGTCAAGGCTAGATTGAAGACTGCTGGAGATTGCACTAGCAGTACTAACTGACTTAGTACTACTAGCATAAGAAGTTTGTACTGCTTATGTTTTGTAAACGTGTAATAGAATAAGTATAGAAAAGATTTAGTGAATATCCTATATCATTAGAGTTATAGTTATCTTGTACAGGAATCCTTGGTCTATAAAAGGATATCCTAGGTTAAGTTATACCTATCTTTTTTTTGTTAAGATTCAAGGTTGTAAACCCTAGTGATATTGAAGATCACTCGTATTATTATTAATAATATTGAATCGTTGGAAGTAAAACTTTGTCTTCATTGTTCATACACTTACAATTCATTGTTCTATTCATATACATACAATTATTCTTCTAAGTATTAGCTAGTAAATTCCGCGTGCTAGTTAGTATTACTCAAAGTATCTCTAACACAAGGTGTGTGTTTAGATCCGGTCATGTGTACTTATTCATATTCAGTTTATTATTGTATATCTGTTCACTGGGCTTTTTAAGCTCAACCGCGTTTTCTTTTCTCTGCGGCAGGTATCAAGCGGGATGCTGGGATTGAGTGAGGAGCTTTTAGTTGACCGACCCAACCTTAGTTTCCATTGTCTTTTGGAATTTAATTTAGGTCTATGTTTTGGTTATTTCACTTCGTTTTAGTGTTGGAGTTTATTTGTATTCCTTAGAAGTTATTTGTTTCATGACTTGTATTTTATTTATTTAAGACTTCCGCTTGCGTATATTATGTTCTGATTGACACCATAATGTTACATTTTGACCTTTCTCGGGTTGGGGTGTTACAGTAATAAAGATAAATTTAAATACAATGAAAATAATTTTGATACCATTTATATGTACGCATTTGTTCATCTTTTAGGGGGTGTATGTTTCGGCTTATATAGCTGGCTTATGCCTTATTTAGTTTTGGGCTTATGTTTCATAAACTCTCTTATGACTTATTTTGACACTTTCCGGCTTATATAAAGTTTTTGATAGTTATCTGATCGTGCAACCTCAAAAATAAGTAAGCAACCATTTTAAAGCTAACATCCATCATACAAGAAAAAAGAATTTTGCATCACAATAATGACCATCTATACCTCATCTTATTTCCAACAATGTTAGTATCAATCCAGGTTTATTTCTTTTCTTTCCCGTTAAATTAAATCACTAAAAAGTATTACTCATTTTATTTCAAAATTATTGTCGGACAAACTACTATAACCAATTAAATATTATTTTTATCTGCTAAACTCTTTTTTGATTAGTTGAAACAAAAAAAAATGATGCTTTTTCGAGACATAACTACACTCTTTTTTGTTTCATCAAAAAGTACTTGAGTTTAACAAAAAGAATAATGCTTTTATCTGCTAAACTCTTTTTTTGATTAGTTGAAACAAAAAGTACTTGAGACACTACACGTTTTCTTTGAAATATATGAAAACAAACAAAGATGAAGGACCATAACAAAACTAAACAAAAAAGGAAACTGACATGAGACATGCTGAACAACCCACTACCGTTGACAAAAACTAAACTAAAGTATTCAAACTCAAACACATATAAAAAAACAAACACATTTCCTTAAACTCCAAATCTTGGTTTGTGTTTCTTAAAAATGGGTTCCAAAAGTAGATTATACTCTTCAAGAAGACCATCAAAGTCATCATCAAAGATTATATTATCAATACTTGTTATATGTTCATTCTTGGTGTTGAGTCTTTTGGCTTTTGTTATTATTTCAATTCCAAAAGGGTCTTCTGATGCGCCAAATGTTCATGAGATTAACTCAATTGTACATCATAATTCAGTTGTTGAAAGGTATGTTTGTAAATTTGAGTTGACTTTTGTTTGATTATGTTGTTGTGTTGTGATTTAATGTTTTTTTTTTTGGTGAATGTAGTAGTGATGATAGAGGTGATCAATGGGTTGAAGTAATTTCATGGGAGCCTAGAGCTGTTATTTATCATAATTTCTTGGTTAGTATCTTTTTTTATTCTGTTAATGCTTATTGAGTTATTTCAATTTAGAGAAATGACAGGGAGACTTAGGTCCCGTTTCTTTTTTTCTCTGTTAGTGGAATGAAGTGTGGTCCATCTATTTCATATTATTTGTTTTGTAAGTGGGGTCCATTTGAATGCCTTGTTTCATCTGTTACATAAGAGGCAAATAAAGAGCACTCCCCCTCATTCAGACGCACTAACAGCCATGGGTCCCACATGGGCCCCACACATCCTTAGCTTACAAAAAAAAAAAATAAACGCCCCCTTAGCCTAATTTCATGCCTAAACTTGCGTGGCAGTTAAAGGACCCACATTTTCACATGTTAATTCTAACATGTGCCTTAGGGGCACATGTTAAAGAGGGTTCCACAGCCTGGGTGTCACCCTGTGAATGGCCAATAAGTGGTTGTGGGTACTGATGCTGGAGGATAATGGGGACCAATCAGTGGCTTCTGGCCATTTAGAGGGTGACACCCTGGCTGTGAGACCTTCTTTAACATGTGCCCCTGGGGCACAAGTTAGAAAGAACCCTCAATAAAACACTATCACGCATGTTTAGACATGAAATTAGTTTAATTTTTAGGCCTCTTAATCATTTCTCTTCAGTTTGTTAACATAGCTAATTTGAATGAATATGTTATTCAGTAACTAAGAATTGTTGTGAATAAGTTACTTTTGACCCCTCCAAACCCCGGCCAACTGTAGCCTGTCTGCCGGTGTTTCTTGTTAAATTTTAGGTATGAATGTTAGTAGCAGCTATGAGTTGCATATTATTGCTTTAGAGGGTGTTTTGGGATTGCTTGTATTTGCTTATCAGTTTTAAGTGTTTGGATGAAACTTGATGTGGTTAGAATGGCCGACATAGTCTATATACAATCTGCTCGAAATGGCAAATGGTCAACATGATTGTACATAAACATGTGTTGTATGTTTGTTAATTAAACATGTCATAACTAAAGATTTCAATTTGGCAGAAAGAAATTTTCATTTATCAATAGCAGAAGTTGAAGTTCAATATTTTTGTCGGAAAAATCAACTTTAGAAAAATATAGTAGTGAATGTTCAAATTTTGATAATTGTTGAAGTATCTCTTATGGATATGTAATTTTTTTTTGGGTGCACTACATTGTCAAAATTTGGGATCTTAAGCAGATAAGCAGTTTCAAGTGTTTGAAGCCGAGTAACCGTTTCTAGAATATGATATCCCAAATCCCAAACACCCTGTTTGGATTGAAATTTACTAGAATGTAAGTGTATTTTGTTTCTGGTGACCGTTTGTTGAATCAAAAAGTTTAAATGCTGATAGATGTTGTTAAATGTGACTTTAAACACGTGGTTGGTTCAATTGTAGGTAGTGGTTTTAGACTAGGTCTCCATGTAACACATGTGAAACAGTTACACACGATAAGAGATCTTCCTGGTGTGCAGTGGATGTGAGCTGTGTTAGAATAATATTTAAAATTCAAAATACTTTAATATTATTGAGTAATGACATACTACCGTTTCAATTGACTAATATTCATTATCGATGTTTCATTTGAATATTACTTTTAAATCAAGCGTTTTATTTCAACCACATGGAAGTTTAATGTCTTGTGTCTAACACTCTAACTCTAACATATATTATAATACACTTAAATATGAGTAATTATACACTTTGGCCTAGCATCACTTTCATCTATAAAAACGCACTTGTAGTTGATTCATAGACAAGAAAGGATAAGAACCATGATTCGAAAAGCTAAATTCATTTAACCACATTCTGTTGTGTTACTTCACGGAAGTTTTACTATACATATTTGGGAAATCGTTTCTCGCAAGTTCCAAGTAATCTACCACGAGTGCATGTGTTAGGTGACTAGTTGTATTAACCTTGGGTAGCGATCGGCATTTTGGGATTGCACCTCGGTTAATTTGAATTATGCCAAGTGTTTTGCGTGTGCTATTTATAAATGTCATGCATTTACTGAAATACAATGACAGAAACGATCTCAATCCCTACATGCCCATGAAATAGAACTGAATTGAGTTAGCACGCCCCATTCAGTCAACATGGCCTCATTGACTAGCCTTTAGTTGTAGGCATGTAGCAGTTGTGATTGTTAAATTGACTGTATATGATGAATGAAATTCCATGGTTCTTTGATATAGTGATATTTGACACTAGTTTGTTGATATCCTTGTCATTGTTAAAGGACGATAGTAACAAAATGATATGACAAACCCTTAGTTGCTAGTTATCCAGCAAGTGAATCCTGATCTGCATGTGAACGAGTTTTAACTGAAACTTAGGAGTTCTGCCTCCGAGATTTATGTGTTGGCAAGATCCTGATTTAACTTAATGGGGTCTGTATAACCGATATAACTAAGTCTTTTTGTGCAATCGCATCAAATGGTTCAGATGTACGTTGGATTATGGCTTGTGTTTCCTTGGTAATACTATACCATTGCCTTAGTCAACTCCCAATGTTCCCTGCTTGCATTTGAAATATTCCAAGAATACCTAGAAACACACTTAGTCGAGTTACATATGACTGGATTAAACGGGGTTTTCTTCATTAAGTTGGCTAGAGGGAATGAAGGATGCGTTAACGCATTAATTTGTTCTTAACTTGCAAAACAAGCTGATCATATTGAAACCTTAGGTTATGTAAGTTAATGTCACATCTGCTTGATACAACTTTAAGATGTAGGGAGCTGCTACAACAGTATAAGGCGGACCCAGGACTCTAAGTTATCAGGTGCACACAATTTTTTCTATGAGTATAAAGGAAAAAATGAACTAAAATGTACGATTTCATTAAAATTGGTAAACAAATTAAGAAGACATGTATTTTTTTGATATATTAGAGGATTAACTGAACAAGACATGCATGTATTTGTGTGACACAAAATTTTGGGACCAGGTTCATTTCGAAAAAATTGAGAATTTTTAACGAAAAATTACACTAGGAGACAAACATCCACCGGGTTCCCGTGAACCCCCCTAGGTCCACCCCTGCCAGTATTATGAAGTCCTATCTCGAGTATGACTTTAGTCACAAGTTTGACTTTATACCTATGGAAATTCTTGGGACTTTCTTTTTTGGTTTTATGAACCTAACCATCTTCAGTCACGCCTTGTGAAAAAATAGGATTATTCTCTAATCCATCATCTAAACAGGAGTTATAAAGATACACAGCAAATATTGGCCAATGATGTTCACATTCTTACTCTTGAGAATATGCTTAAAACTGCAACATCATCTTTTTTATTCCTTTAAGAGGAACAATCAGATATTCTGGATGCACTTCCTCAAACACCTAGTGTGAAGCATAAAACTTTTATCTTTGAAGGTCCAGGGCACAAAATTAGTCAAAAGGTTCCAACATTCCACATATGGGCATGATAGGTCGTATTGCCTGCATAGGTGCCATGTTCACCGCCCCTCGGTTCCACAGGGTCAAGTAAGTAATGCAGCACGTTAGCAAAACAGATTTTGGAACACGGAGAGCAGTTGTAATTTGTATATTTAGAATCATAAACGTTACGCTTGTGTTTAGTCATTTCTAGTTGGGGCATTTGATTTTTGTCCAACAATGCAGATATAGCGTTCTCTACCGTGCTTAATAGATAAACACACCTGGTTATCAGTCTAAAACTGGCCAATAGTAGATCTTTGAATGGTTTAAAATCTTTAGGAATACACCCAAAATGAAACAAAGAAGAACATATGGACATGCCAACATGAGTGATCGGAGTTGAGAAATTATATCCCTCGTTTCTATTGGGTATCCACTTCTTTAATGTTGTCACGTCTATTGCCCGTAGTTAAGCAAACATAAAAAAGCATATCAGTTCTTTTGTTTTGGCTTGGATGAAGAATTGGTTGAGCAAATTTTTACCAATTTATATATTTTGTTAACTTGTAATGGCAGTCCCAAGACGAATGCGATCACCTAATTAATCTTGCTAAACCACATATGGAGAAGTCTACTGTCGTTGATAACGACACTGGCAAGAGCAAAGATAGTAGGTATGCATTTTCTTTCTGTTACCTTGCATGATATGTATACTTTACTTAGCTCCTTTTGACTAATTTTATTACTACTTTTGTGGTGTATATGATTCAGGGTGCGTACGAGTTCTGGAACATTTCTAGCCCGAGGGGTTGATGAAACAGTCGTCGCCATTGAAAAGAGGCTTGCAGATTTCACCTTCTTGCCTGTAGGTATGCATTTTTACCAGAGGTGACAACTTCCACTCCTCAACTAGTGAATGGAGCGGCTTAGAGCCTTAGATTTTGTTGGATCTCAAACGGGTTAAATTTGAAAATTAAGCTAAAAGGGTAATGGGCCGAAATCAAAATTTTGCTAAAAGATACACGCCAAATGGGTCGAATCGGAAACTAAAGGGGAAGAAGCCAATGGGTCAAATCAAAAAATTAGGAAAATGAGGAATATGTCAAATGGGTTGATTGTTGAAAATCCCAAGTCCATTCTTAATGCATGAAAGTGTTTGCACTTTTACCTACCTGTCTACTTATTGTCTAATGCACTTCGTCACTGAAACTCACACTAGCTGATGCACTTTCTGTCCAGAAAATGGAGAAGGACTGCAAGTTCTGCATTATGAAGTCGGACAGAAATACGAACCTCACTATGACTACTTCCTTGATCAGTTTAACACCAAGAATGGGGGTCAACGAATGGCTACTGTTCTGATGTACCTGTAAGTAATGTTTATTTGTTAATAAATCAAATCATGCTAACGGTGTTCTCAGGATCTCGTGTATATTTGTGCTCTTGTTTACAGTTCAGATGTTGAAGAAGGGGGTGAGACGGTGTTTCCTTCCGCAAAGGGAAACATTAGTGCTGTGCCATGGTGGAACGAGTTATCTGAATGTGGAAAAGAGGGGCTATCTGTTAAGCCAAAAATGGGCGATGCATTGCTTTTCTGGAGCATGAGACCTGATGCATCTCTAGACTCTTCAAGTTTGCATGGTGAGTTATTTTTCATCTATGCTTGGTATAAAAGATTTAAAAAATGGGCCGATCTGGAACGTTAGATAATTAATTTAAAATCTTTGGGTTGAAACATATAATTTCTTAGATCAGGTCAAAATGTGCCGGGTTGGTCCAACCACTTATTGTTCCATATATATATATATATATATATATATATATATATATATATATATATATATATATATTGAGACTTTCTTGCGAGAACCATCTTATCTGCGAGAACTGACAGAACCACCAAAAACATACATGCACGCCTTCAATAATTGTATTTTTGCACATATGTTCTAAAAACAACATATATGTTTTAAAAAAAACATGGTTGTTCTAAAGAATTTGATAAGAAATTGGAAATACAAAATTTTTCTTTGAGGGTGTGCATGTATGTTCTTATAAGACGTGCAATGACAATATTGCGGCCGTGTGTAAGGTTTTTGTGAAAAAAGATGATGAGTTCATGATGATATTGAAGAACATAGGTGGATACTTACGATTATTGATGATTTGCATGTATTTTTATTTTATTTTAAAAGGTGTGCATCTATGTTTTTTGTGGTTCTGTCAGTTCTCGCAGATAAGATGGTTCTCGTAAGAAAGTCTCCCTATATATATATATATATATATATATATATATATATATATATATATATATATATATTTTTTTTTTTTTTAAGATTATTAATTCGTCAAACACGACTACAAATTTTTTATTACTAACATAATCTGAATATTCAAAAGAAGCCACTAGGATTTTGTATGAAGTCAAAAAATACCCACTGGGTGATTTCGACACGTCCAACCCATTTGAGCTGTTTCATTTTTTGCTAACTTTTTTTCGTTAGACCTGTTTGGGTTTAAATACGACCCAAATCGACCCATGAATAAGTAACACCTGTACTCGATAATTGGTTTTCCCACTAGTGGTATTTTGCATAGTGTATGAATTAAATAACTGTTCCAAACGATCTGGTTTATGACCAATTTTTCATCTGATCACCATCTTATCGTTTGTAGGTGGCTGCCCTGTTATTAGGGGGAACAAATGGTCCTCAACAAAATGGATTCATGTCGATGAGTATAAGGTTTAATTTTGCTTAAAAGGTACTCCCGTAAAGCTTTACGACCTCCTACTGCTACTGTAGAATGCTATATCAACTTGTAAGTAAGAGACTCAAAATCATAAGTAAAGGTGGCAAGTTCGACTCGTTCACTTATAAATGGGTCAATTTGGGTTCGAACCAGTCAAATAGTTTTAAAGTTGTCCACAGTCTATTTTATATGCATCCGCCTCCTCAAGTGATGTTACTTCCCCTATAGATTATGATTATAACTGTTTTGAAATCATAATCAACAGGCTAAATGTTTAGTAAACACATGTAAAAGGGACAAAAAAATGTTTATGGGCCAACACGGCCAGCCAGTTTCAACCCATACCCATTTTGACTCAGTAGCTTACATCCATTAACCCGCCCTTCATGCCAACTTTTTTTGCAGTGATTTGGTTCAAATATTTTACTAGATACAAAGTGTGGCAATGGCCAATTATGATAATAAAAATCCTATCATTCCTATGTAAATTCCTTATGCAACACATCCCTTTTAATAAGATACCCATGTTAAAGTTATATCAAAATTATGTCAAGCAAGCCGAAAACATACAAAGAGGTTTGCTATATAGTTATAGTTCTGAGATGAACAGATATCCAAATTACAAACATAGTAGTTGTACTACTTTATATTTGTATTTTAAAATTTTGACAAAGAATCACACTTTCCGGTTATTTTTTACTTGTGCTCACTAACTTGTCTTGATCTTTAATATATTCAACTGATGTGGCTGCCCTTGCACAATCTATTTTGGCAGGTCTCGGATGTTATAACAAATGTGTTCAGGCATGACATCAGATGTTAACGAAGCCCCGAGAATTTGTCTGTCACTGTTCATATACTCATCCTTCATTTCTATGTAATTTCTTTCATATTAATCATTCCATCAGTTTTGATAGTTTCAACTCATCTATCGACATAGCACCAATAACATAACTTATTCTTTATACAAATAAGAAACATATGAGTTACTGTCCATGTTCTTAATATTTAGTGAAAGTCAAAGATTTTGTCTCAAAATTATTCAATAATATTAACAAAAGGTGTACAAGTAAAATGTGGTTAGCTAACCCTCCAGATTGTTGAACAAATTCGAATATGACTTCCTTTGCATTATTCAATACGTAATAGTTTGGCTGTTTTATTTTATTACACTACTTGTTTGTAACCTGTCCAAGGGTAACAAATTCTTTTTATCTAAATGTTTTATCAAGCATATGCTACATAAAATATGCAAACAAAAGTATAATATGTTTAAATGTGAAGTTTAATGCAATAAATTTTGTAAGGTATATCACAAGCTGAAACAATAACTTATTCATTTTTACAACTCTCCGAGGTAGGGCTGTAAGACGAACACGAACGGAGCCTTGTTCATGTTCGTTCGTTTAATTTTAACCGGACAAATAAACGGACACGAACGCTTAAACGGACGGATTTTCTTGTTCATGTTCGTTTATTAAGAAAATGAGTTGTTAATGTTCGTTCATTAAGATACTAAACGAACATAAACGATCGAACATGAATGAAGATAGACAAAAAAATATAAACTTTATTAAATTATGCACAATATAATGTTTTATAAGTGTTGTTTTGTTTAAACAAACAAATTTTAAAATTATACAATTAAAATATATGATATACGAACATAAATAAATAAATGAACATAAATGAACGCATAATCGGACGTTCACGAACATAAATGAACGGACACGACTTTTGTTCATGTTCGTTCATTTAACTAAACGAACGTAAAATATTGTTCATGTTCGTTCGTTTAATAAATAAACGAACATAAACGAACTTTTTACCGAACGGTTCATGAAATGTTCACTGAACGTTCAGTTTCGTTTACAGCCCTACTCCGAGGGGTATTTTTTTAAACCAAAGCCTAGTGGCAACTGGCTAGCACATCTAACATCCTTAGAAATTCTAAGAGGTTTAGTGTTAAAACTTCACTAGCTACATATTCAAAGATAGTCAGAGTAAGGGTCGGAAATGCTCACGAAGATACCTCAGTTAGGTTGCGTGTGAGTTAAAAGACTCGTGACCGGAGAAGCCTAATCCATTTGCCCGTTTTCAGTGAGGGGTATTTTTTTTCCGAAAAACAAAAACGATAAGGCTATGATAGTCTTTTCTGAAAAAAGAAAGAATCTATAGAGAACTAGCCATTGAAACCTGATTGACTAGATGTGCTAAAAGAAAGAAAAAAAATTCACTAATCTATATGAAGCAACGTTGATATTTTGCTTGAATATTATTTAATGATATTATAATGCTGTCATGTTAGAACCTTAAATACTACTAGTAGTACATTGTTGTTTTTTGTTTAATTCTTGGCAAGCTGTTGCATTCCTTTCTAATCCACCATTTAAAAACATCCTATAACTTTACTATCTCTTAGTATATAATAAGAGCGTAAGGAACTATAACGCAAAACCGGCGTTATGGTCTATGTGGCAAGTTATAACTCAAGTTGGCTCCAAGTTATGATACCGGGTGCACAAAAATTCGAACGCCGTTTCCATTTAAATTGATATAGCAACGCAAGTTATAACATAACTTGGCTCCAAGTTATGATACCCCCATTTGTTTGTTTCCGAGTTATAGCAACGCCATTTCCATTTGTTTGTTTTTTATTTTTAAAGTGGTTCCCAAAAGGTGGTGTTATTTGGTGTTATGATTACGGGGTGTTTTTTTGGTGTTATGTTATTTGGTGTTGAAATGATGTGGCGCTGACGTGGCACAAAAAACCCGGTGTTAACATGTTATGGCTCCTTACGCCAAACATAGTCTAAGTCACTTATTATATAAGAGAACTTTAAAAATTAGAAAAAGTATGTTGAGCAACTGATATTATATTAATGAGAGTGCATTGTTTTGCCATGTGGTAAAATTGAGTCATCTCATTAGACAATTAAAAGTTAAAATTAAACTTCCATTTGTCAAAGATAAAAAAAGTTGTGTATGACAAAAACTACGTATAAAAATATGTATGATGATTTTATAAAATAAAAAAAATTGTAGGTAATAAATAAAACTTTAGTGGTTAATTTTAAATAAATTATAAATTTTACCACTTTCCAAACTTTTAAATAACTTTTTAAATTTAGCAAATACCCTCTTATACTTTATACTGGTTAGATTTTATTTTATTTTCCTTAAAAAACAACTTATATTTATTGTTGTAATTTATAATTATTATTATCATTACAAATTAACTTAATATATATATGCACGGAATTATAAATATCAAATAACAATACAAGTTATTGTGATATGCAAATAAATACACGAAATTGTACATATATGAACGACTTATGTTATTCATCTTTATAAGTTTAGGTAAGAATAACCACGTTCTTTTTACTAACAACTCATGTTATTTCTCTTTATAAGTTTAACATGTGCGTACACGTGTTTATAAATTAAATACGGCTATAATTATTATTAACGAGAAAATAAATATTAAATACGGGTATTCGTCCATATTAATACGTGACGAAAAATTTATGTCAAAGCTCGTGTGTACACGGGTATTATAACCGTATAAGTATTAAATGTGTTACATAAATTTATAGAAAAGTATACACGGGGTTAAAAACAAATACGGTTAAAATTATTATTAACGAGAAAATAAATATCAAAATCAAAGTACTGGTTACTACGATATGAAATTAAATACATTTAAAGAAATACTTATTAATAGATGTTTTTAAAACTGAGTTCTTCATTTGTTTGAGTTCTATTATTTTGAAAGTTTATTAATTAAACTTATTCTTCACTCAAAAGTCAAAAGATCTACAATAATTATATGAAAATGAATACTACACTCAAAGATACCTGAAAAAAATTCCCAAAAATGGCCATCGTAATGCTACTATAAATGGTTATGTAATGGACCAATAATAAGATAACTTACAAGTTACAAGTGTGCTTGTGGCAATATAATGGTTGGTCCATATAACTATCATCCAATAAAATATCTTTCTAAAACAAATATAAAAATAACCGAATCATCTATCATACACTTTTATTAATACTTTAATTATCAAGAAATAGGTCCCTCTAATTATACTGATTTCATGTGATTTACAAGTTTGTAAGAAATCAGTGTAGCATGATACTGGAGTGTTGGTTATATGTTAATGTTCTTGCTACAAAGTTGATACATAATCATTTTCACACAAGTTGCTTAAAAATTTGATGTGTATTATTAGGTATATTGTTAGTGCAAAAAGTGTGACAGGTATTGGATTGGGTTAGAATTGTGTGTTGGGCCGCCTTAACAGGCCGTTGATGGGTTAAGCTTCCACTAATCCAAGTGATAAAATGATTCTCTGCACAAATGAAAGTAAATCGTTAGTCTTACCGTGGGGATGGACCCCACGATTAAGCTTCGGCGTGAGAGTAAGTAATCATGTTTGTCAGAGAATATGTGTGTATTGGTATGTGTGAGAAAGTCATACCTCGCAAATGTGTTGAAAGGTTGCCTTTTATAGGCGAGTCGGGTACTAGGGTTTCCTAGTATTTCGCTTGTTTTTGTTAGTGGCCAGAGTGGGACCCTTGTCGGTCAAGGGTCCGTAACTTAATCGTGCTTGCGGACACAAATCATCTTTCGTGGCCGTTGGTTGGTCCGCTAGAGTACTGCGGAAGTGTTATCCAGATGATCTGCGTGCGTCTTTGTGCACCCGGACCACATCTTACTCATTACTGGGCTTGGTGGCGTCCGGTGCATTTGCTTGTCTGTTTTGTTGGGTCGGGGCCCAAATGTGTATAGTACGGTCTAGGCCCAATAGGCATGCTATCCGTATTATCCGTCATCAAGTCCCCCTAGTCTAGTTCGTTCATTGCGTGCGTTCCTGTTAGTAGCGTGCGGTGAATGTTGCTAGACTAAGGTTCCGTTGTAGTTCCGCTCCGTGGTGAATTTCTTCTTCACGACGCTTCCTCATATTTGTTAGGTGGGGTTTAGTGAGACGTGGACCATTTTTGCCCTTTCATATGCTGACTGATTTGACCGGGTGGACCCTTGATCTTACTGTCATACTTATCTTTTACTTTCAATCTGAACCCTTCATTCAAACGTCGTTTGACACGTGCAGCCATCTTGGATTATCCTGAATTAAATATACCGTGGGTATAAATACCTGGTTTGGTTTTTACTATCCTACTTCTTCTCTTTCATTGCGTTCCGCCATTATCGCGATTTCGTCGAGCTTTTGACCGTTCTTCTTGTGTTGCACTTTTCTTCAAGAAGTATTTGAATTCTTCAGGTTAGATTTCTATACTTTTTCCTTCCGTTATGGGTGCTATTATGGATGTTAAATCCAAACTTACTCAAGGTGCTCTTAATGACTTCTGTGGTAAATTTCATATCCCCAAAGAGGTTCACCTGGAATTACCGGATCCGGCTCAAACCATTCATGAGCACCCTGTGGGGAAGATAGGCGTTTATACTAGGTTTTTTGATTACGCCAATTTCCGATTGCCTTTATTCGTGTTCTTTGTTGATATCCTTAGATATTATCGAATAAATATCCCAACTTTCTGTTATAGGAGCGGCTAAGGTTTCGCATTTTGAAATTTTGTGTCGTGTTCATAATATCGTTCCAACGGTTGCTCTATTCCGGTGTTTTCACATAAAATCCAAGAACAAAGGATGGCTGTCTTTTAGCAAGCGTTCCGACAGTACTGATGTGTGTTGTACAAAAGCTCTGGATTCCGTTAAAAATTGTAATGACCATTTTTCTGTGTTGATGACTTTGCTTGTCCTGATATCTTTCCATGGCACACCGCCAAAAGTGTTGCTAAAGATCCTGTTCCTAAGGATGACGAGTTTAACGCCGACCATTTTGCCACCCTTGTTGCGAACCCTATTCCGTTCCGGAAGTTTCCGAAACCTTTTCTTTGTTGGGTTGGGTTGAGCCGCTACTACACCTTGGGTGAGGACACCTATCCTGTATATCTTGACAGCAATGAAACGGGTGAGTGTTTGTTTTTATATATATGTTGTCTGTTTAGCGGCTTTTGGTTTTTCTTCTAACTGTTTCTCTTGGTTATGCAGAGATAGATCTGTTTTCTTTTGTCAAACTTGTGGATCCCACCAAGGTGAATATCGTTGGACAGGAACGTCGCGAGGGGGAGCCCAAGCTTCTGGAGACTACTATGAGATGAATGGTCCCGATCCTCCCGCTTGCACTTGTCCGTACGGATAGTGAGTTAGATGCTAGTATTGACGAATTATTTGGTGATGGTGGTGGTGCGGGACAGGATGGTTCCGGTATTGGCGGTGGTGATGGTGCTGAGTTTCAAGTGGCCGCATTAACTGACAATGTTAGGCCAGAGAATGTTGTTGCGAAGCCTAGGCGGAAAAGGAAGAAAGTGAATGTTCTTGTGAGTGCTTGTGAGCCTTCCCATCATGCGAAAAGGTTAAGGGATGATTATGGCGATTCTAGTAGGTCTGCCATTGGCGGCAAATCCTTGTCCGTTATCCAAAGTTTGCTGACAAGGAGTATGTTGAATGTGGAAACCGGAGTTGAGGCTTTGCCTACCATGCCTCTTATTACTTCCTCCGTTTCGATCACACCGAAGCGTGAAACGGATGCTCAATCTGATTCTTCTGCTGAGGTTCAACTCCGTTCTACTGATTCTTCCAGAAGGTTTGTTATTTCCTCCGATTCTTCGCATCATTCTGGTACTCATGATGCTGAAGTTGATTCTTTTACCAGGCATCTTATTCCGGTGATAACAATGGCTACCACCACCACTGCTTCTGTTGCATTTGCCTCAACTTCAAAAGAGAAAGAAAAAGAGAAAATTGTTGAACCTTCTTCATTCGCTGATGCTTCTCAATCCCCTAGTGGTATCAAGCTTGATGCCGGTGGTTTTCCAGACCTTGCTGGAAGTGAGTTTGTGACAGGTGATATCCGTGTCATGGCTGGTGTTGATTCCAACCTTTTGGAGAAAACTTATGATCCGAAATGGAATGTGACTTATGACTCCCATCTTGATGACCCTTTAGAGTGTCGCGAGATGACTGATCAGTTTGCTCCTCCTCAGTTCTTTACTACGGTCCGTAGTATGGATTATGATCATCTTTTTTCTGAGTTTAATGTCGGAGCGACTTGCCAGATGGTTTTAGGTGCCGATGTGAGGATGCGGGCCGAGTACAATATTACGGAGAGGAAGAGGTTATCCGTTCAGTGTAACCAGCAGGTTGGTTTGTTAAAGAAGAAAGACGGGGAAATTGCAAAACTAAAGGCTAAACTGGCGCTGGCGGAGGCTGAAGCCGCGGAGGTGCTTCGTCTTCGTGGTCAAGTTTCCGATTTGAAGTCCGCTGAGAGTTCCCATAATGCTGAGGTGAATTCTTTGAAGGAGCGGAATTCTGTTCTTGAGAGAGAACGAGACTTGTTAATACAAATATCGTCCTAAAAACGTTATTTATATTTTACGATCTTTGCTTAGTTTTGTTAATGACAATTACAAAGTTTATTTAAGCAAAGCATAAATAAGATTAAGTCTTTTACATTTATAGTGATTAGCATTTTACAAACACATTTTCACATCACAAAGTTTTCTAGAAATGACATATACAAGTTTACATGTTTATTTCTTAAAATGGAAACTTTATTAGTTAAATATTAGGATGACATCATAGCATGCATCATGTACACAATCTTGGTAAGATTTTGTGATATTTTGTTTAGATCTTCAAGCCAAAGAGTTGACATTTGAAGATATGGAAAGATATGGCAAGATTTGGAAAGATTTGAAGATCTCTTAGCTGGCCTGACACGGCGGATCCAAAGTTGTACACGGACGGATCCAATTTTGGGGATCCGCCGGATCCGCCGCCTATTGATCAACTTTGCCTATAAATAGCAAGCTGATCATTTGGCCATTCTATCACTCATATATCTTAAAATACATACTCATTCATTTGCATATCACTAACCCTTAGCTTACTAACAGTTTATAGATCTTTCCTTTTGTAGCAAAGAAGATCTCAACATATAAGGAGTAACAGTCTGTTATCTTCCTTCTAACATAGAGTCTGTATGTTCTTGTATTAGTCACACATCATAGTTAGTATCATTCATACAGTAGAGTCCAGTTAGTGTTTTAGTCCTCAAAACACATAGAGTGAACGGGAGTGATTGTACCCTTGTAAAGAACCAAACGGGAGTGGTTGTACCCTTGTAAAGAACTCGGTGTTTAGCTTAGTACCGGAAAAAGATTAAGCGACGTGTAAAGGTTTTCTCCGCCTAGAAGGGAGCTTGTTTCTTAGTGAAGATAAACTCTCGAGTTAGAGGCTCGAGGAGTGGAGTAGGGCAAGGAAGAGAGTCCTTGTAGCCGAACCACTATAAACGACTGTGTTGTGTGGTTTGATATTTCCTCTCTTTACTTATTTACTTATATCACTTGTTTGTGTGCTTGATTGTTTACTTGACTTTGAAATCACGATAAGTAACAAAGCGAATTAATTTTAAACGGTAAAACTATTCAACCCCCTTTCTAGTTTTCCACAATTGGTACCAGAGCGGTGTTACTCAAGATTTTCAAAATATATTGTATTTTAAAAACTTGAAACGATCAATGGATTTTGAAAACTTTAAAGAAGGGCAATCTATGCAAAGACCACCACTATTTGAACCAAATTGTTTCATATATTGGAAAAATCGCTTTGAGACATATGTGAAGTCAAAGGACATAGATCTGTGGTATATTATTGTAGAGGGTGATTACAAACCCATAAGTAGTGACATTTCAGGTGGTCGGGATATAGGTAAAACGGCTAAAGAGGTTGATTGCCAAAAATAATGAAGCAAAAATGATGCTTTACAATGCCTTTCCTAAAAAGGAATATGAAAGTGTTTTCATGTGTAAAACGGCTAAAGATATTTGGCAATCACTAATCATCACTCATCAAGGGAACTCACAAGTCAAAGATAACAAAATTGATCTTCTTGTTCAACAATATGAACAATTTGTTATCTCTGAAGATGAGACCATTGATAGTGCTTTTTCTAGGTTTAATACTATCATTACATCTCTTAAAGCACTTGATGAATCTTTTTCTAGTAAGAATTTTGTCAGGAAATTTCTAAGAGCACTCCACCCGAAGTGGAGAGCAAAGGTGACAGCTATTGAAGAATCTAAGGATCTTTCAAGTATGACACTGGATGAGCTCATAGGAAACCTCAAAGTTCACGAAATGATGATGGAAAAAGACTCAGAAATAGTTAAAGGCAAGAAGGAGAAAATAAAGTCCATTGCCTTGAAAGCTAGAGTAGAGTCAAGTGATGAAGAGTCTTGTTCTAGTAGTGAAGATGAAGAATATGCCATGGCGGTAAGAGATTTCAAGAAATTCTTCAGGAGACGAGGAAAGTTCGTTAGACCACCTCGTGAAGAAAAGAAATCCTCTTGAAAAGAACGTGATGATAGAAAAGGAAAGATAGATAGGAAGTGTTATAGGTGTGGAGACTCTAGTCACTTGATAGGTGAATGTCCAAAGCCTCCAAAGAACAAGTCTCAAAGAGCCTTTGTCATTGGAGCTTGAAATGATAGTGAAGGAGATGATGATGAGCCTAAGAACGACGAAATTGCTCTCATGGCTCACGACACAGAAGAGGTACATTCTGACTCATCATACTCCTCTATAGATGACGAATCTTTAGAAATAGAATATAAAAAACTGTGTGAAATTACCCTTAAAATCATAAACAAGAATAAATTCTTAAAAACTAAAACAACACTTTTAGAAAACGAAGTTCATTGGTTAAAAGAAAAGGAGATAAGAATTGAAAATGGTAAAAGTGTTAAAGAAACATGTGTGTCATGTCAGGAGCTTAAGTTAGAACTAGAAACACTTAAGTCAACACAAGAAGAACTCATCAAACAAAATTCTAAGTTTAGAAAGTTTGATAAAAACATAAGTTGTGCAGATGAGATAATGAAGATACATAAACTACCTAATGATAAAACCGGACTAGGATTTATGAAACTAGGAAGCTTAGGTGAGTTTAAGAAACAAACAGTGAAAGAAAAAGAAACTGTTCCAACTAAGTCAGAAGCTGACGGATCCGACGGATCCAAAGTTTTGGATCCGTCAGTTGTGCCAAAAGGATCCGCCGGTACAGGTTGTGAACAGAAGGTTCTAAAAACTGACCGTACTGATTTCGTTAGAGTCACTAGAAAACCTAGTACTAGTACAACTGATAATAAACAAAAACCATCAGTGTCTATAGGAAAAGGTCAAGTTAGAAATGAGTATAGAGTTAAAACGGTTCAACAGGCACCCAAAACTAGTTTTCCCAAACACCCTTTTCCAAAGAGTAACTTTAACTCGCAACATCATTATCAAAGAAATTGGAACCAAAACATGTCTAGAAACTTTCAAGGTCCCAACTTCATGCCATGGAACATTTGTCCACCATTTCCATACATGAATCATGATAATGTTATGTTTAACCCAAACGGACCCATGAGATATTGGGGACCAAACGCTTGAGTTTTTCTTGAACTTAGGTGTGCTTAAAAGTTGAACTAGAACCTGATGAATGGATCAAAGATAGTGGGTGCTCAAGGCACATGACGGGAAACAAAAGCCTTTTATGACGGAGGTAATGTCACATTCGGTAGCAAGCTTAAAAGTAAAATCATCGGAAAAGGTACGATTTCTCATGACTCTCTCACTATTGATGATGTTGCTCATGTAGATAACTTAGGATTTAACTTGCTTAGTATTAGTCAATTATGCCGCAAAAAGTATAACGTCCTTTTCAGTGAAAATGGAAGTAAAATACTTAAGGATGGCATAACTGTAGGAAAAGGTGTTTTGAAGAATAACGTTTACGTTATGAAACTCGACAAAACACCTAAAGACAAGCTTTGTCTTACCTCCTTGGACGAAAACTCAACTCTATGGCATCGACGCTTAGGTCACGCCAATATGAGGTTAATTCAATCCTTATCATCTAAGGAACTCGTTAGGATCCTACCCAAGTTGAAATATGACCAACACTTTTGTGATGCTTGCAAAATAGGAAAACAAGTTCATAATAGCCATAAGGCTAAAAACATGGTGTCTACATCTAGGTGTCCAGAATTATTACACATGGATTTGTTTGGCCCATCCGCTATACAAAGTTACGGGGGAAACTTCTATACTTTGGTAATAGTAAATGACTACTCTAGGTATACATGGACTAAGTTTCTAAAAACTAAAAACGAAGCATTTGATAAATTTGAAATTTTAAGTAAGAAAATTCAAAATCAAATAGGAAGTAACATAGTATCAATTAGAACTGACCATGGTCGTGAATTCGACAACGAATTCCAATTCGGAGCTTTTTGTGATGCCAATGGCATAACTCATAATTTCTCGGCTCCTCTAACCCCTCAATCTAACAGTGTGGTAGAACGCAAAAATAGGACAATTCAAGAAATGAGTAGAACCATGTTAAATGAACAAAACATACCTCAAAAGTTTTGGTGTCATGCTGTAGATACATCTGCATATATTCTAAACCGAGTTCTAATTAGACCATTCTTGGGAAAGACTCCATATGAGTTATACAGAGGAAAAAAGCCTACTTTAGGATACTTTAGAGTGTTTGGAAGCAAGTGCTTCATTTTAAACACAAAGGATTATCTCACCAAATTCGACCCAAAGTCGTATGAAGGTGTATTTCTAGGATATTCACAAACTAGTAAAGCATACATAGTTTTGAACAAAGAAACCTCAAGAGTCGAGGAATCATTGAATGTAACATTCGATGAAAGTCCACCTCCCTCTAAGACATCACCTTTGGTAGATGATGACTTAGTTGAAAACCAAATGGTTGAAAATCAGGAAAATGTTGAAAATGATAAAGAAGATGAACCGGTAAAAAGAGATTTAGTCAATATCAAAGAAACAAAAAGTCATCCATTAGAAAACGTCATAGGAAAACTCAACGAAAGAACATTAAGGTCTAAAGCTCAAAATGAAAGTAATTTCTTTTGTTTTATTTCAACAATATAACCTAAAAATGTCAATGAAGCCATAAAAGATGAATCTTGGGTCATTGCGATGCAAGAAGAATTAAATCAATTTGTTAGGAATGACGTTTGGACATTAGTTCCACAACCTAAAAATCAAACCATAATAGGTACAAAATGGGTTTTTAGAAATAAAATGGATGAAAATGGCATTGTGTCTAGAAACAAAGCTAGGTTAGTAGCCCAAGGCTATAATCAACAAGAGGGTATAGATTATGATGAGACTTTTGCACTCGTAGCTAGACTTGAGTCAATTAGGATATTACTTGCATATGCATGTGCATATGACTTTAAACTATTTCAAATGGATGTCAAAAGTGCATTTCTAAATGGTTTCATAAATGAAGAAGTATATGTAGCACAACCTCCCGGCTTTGCCGATTTTGAAAAACCTAATCATGTCTACAAACTTAAGAAAGCATTATACGGACTTAAGCAAGCACCAAAAGCTTGGTATGATCGACTTAAGACCTTCCTAGTTGACCATAAGTATACCATGGGCCTAGTAGACAATACTCTCTTCACCAAGAAAAAGGGATCACATATTATCATCGTCCAGATATATATGGATGACATTATATTCGGTTCAACTTGTCAAGAGTTATGCGACGTTTTCTCAAAAATCATGCATGACGAGTTTGAAATGAGTATGATGGGGGAACTAAACTTTTTCTTAGGTCTCCAAATAAAACAATTAGAAGATGGGATATTCTTCAACCAATCTAAGTATATCAAGGATATGCTTAAGAAGTTTGGTCTTGAAGATTCAAAACCCATGAAAACACCAATGTCTTCCGAAACCAAACTAACCAAGGATGATGAAAGTGAATCCTTAGATAGCACTAAATATAGAGGGATGATTGTTAGTTTACTCTACCTAACGCCTAGTAGACCGGACATCATGTTTAGTGTTTGTCTATGTGCACACTTTCAAGAAGATCCCAAAACATCCCATCTTGAAGCCGTTAAACGGATATTTAGGTACATAAAAGGCACTACACATTTAGGATTATGGTATCCCAAAGGGACAGGTGTAGAAACCATAGTGTATGCCGACTCAGACCATGCCGGTGACTATGTTGATAGGAAAAGTACTAGCGGTATTTGTACTTTTGTAGGACATTGTCTCACCGCATGGTTTGCTAAGAAACAAACAGCCCTCGCCATATCAACAACTGAAGCCGAGTACGTGTCAGCAGGAAAAGCTTGTCAACAAGCACTGTGGATGAAACAAGCTCTCGTCGACTACGGAATTGTACTCAACGACATCCCCATTCTTTGTGACAACAAAGGAGCTATCGATCTTAGCAAAAACCCAGTCCAACACGCTAGAACCAAGCACATAGAGATACGTCATCACTTCCTTCGTGACAATGTTCAGAAGGCAAACATCTCAATTGAGAAAGTTTCCTCAGAGGACAACATTGCCGACATCCTCACAAAACCTTTCAAGAGAGAACCTTTCAATTATCTTAGACTTGGTTTAGGATTAATGGAACCTAGTCAGTAGATTAGACGTTAGCTCAAACCTTAGATTAACCAAAACACGGAAAAAGCCAAACCTTGTGTTCTGATCCTGCGGATCCAAACGACAACAAGGGCGGAACCCTTGTTTGGCATCCGCCGGATCCGTCACATTATGACCAGGTTTTTATATTAAATAAACTCCTGTACTATTCATCATTCACTCCAAAACATATCACCCACTGGAAATACGACCCATAATTCACCAAACTCACAAATTAGGCCATCTTTCTCAACCAAATTGTGCTCCAATCATCACTGTAAGTATCCTTAACATGTTTGCATTCCTGATCTGCGTCTAGGATTTCTATTTCATGCACAAAACCAAAACTTGGGGTTATGCATAATTCTTGAAAAATCATGGAGCATATTTACTAAATTGCATAACAAATCATGTTTTTCATAGTTAGGAATTGCATCTTGTAGTACATTGTCATTATTCATCAAAAACCCCATGAGAAATTTTTGCTAAAATCTTCTCACGACTAGGAAAAATGGTTTTTGGACATTGTTCATACAAATACAAAAAACGTTATGTTTTGAGCATCACTTGCATAATGTCTCTTGAATGCTAAAGGGAATACATAATTAATATGTATTTTCGGGTACATTCAATCGTAGCTACATTGAAGTAGGAGCGTTTGGGTTATCTCTCGTTTTATCATAAAACTTGCATAAACATAATTTTCATGCATCAAAAGGAGTCGAGATAACCGCACCTCCACATTGTCCCCATGTAGGCACACACTAGACATATATATATATATACTTTTTTGATAATTTTAACTAAACTATATATATTTTTAGTGTCTAGGATAACTATGCCTCCCGCAACCAATTACGATCACAAAAAGACTCTCGATTACCTTCCCAAACATCACAAAACCAAGGGTCTAACCGAAGCCCAAGTCAACATCTTTAAGGCACTAGAAAAACATTACGTCCATGAGGGTAGGGTAGTAGACCCCTCATTCTATGAAGACACCAATCTCCACGAGCAATTAGCCGCAATTCATTTTGATAGTCTCCTAGATATTGATAAGCCTATAGTACCTAGGTTCATTCTTGAGTTCTATGCCACCATAGGTCTTAGTTCAAGTGAAAATGGTCTTATGAGCATTCACTTTAGTGTCAATGTAACATTGTTCAATATTCCCCTAGATCAATTTGGTGAGGTCTTAGGAGTTCCAAATTATAGAACATGTGTCTACTCCGATAAATGGTCTTTGACTATTCTAGAATCAAACCTTCAAAGAACGGCACCATATGCCACTCCCTTGACCGACAAAGAAACCATTAGGGAACATCTTTTCTTACCTAGGAATAACCCAACTAGGGTACATCGAGGTAAGCAAGTGGCTAGAGATCCATTTGCTATGGAGCTAAATGAACTCAAGCCTGAGTTTAGGAAGTTAGAAGAAGTTTTGAGAGCCAACGTCATTAGCACGGTAGGAAATCGAGATCACATCAATGCTTGTCTATGTTACATGATGTATAGTGTGTCCACCCGTCAACCTTTCAACCTTGCATTCTATATCGCCAAGCGAATGGCCGATATTCCGGTTCAAGGTAACATGGCAATGCCTTATGGAATACTCTTGACTCATCTCTATAGAGCTTTTGCACCCATTCCTAGAAATGCCTTAGGTTTTGTTCCCGATTATGATGAAATTCAACACACCTTTGTTCCCTTAAGCGATTTTAAGGTAGCGGTTGACAAAGGCAAACGCCCTCGTGCTCAAACATCATCATCATCATCATCATCTTCAATGAGTGACGATGACGGCTTGCCAAACTCTAGGATCCCTCCACCAGAATATTTGCATCAACTTCCACCGATTGCGAATGAATCACCGGAGCTCAAGCAAACCAAGGGGATGATGAAGAACTTGGGGCGTTGGATAATGAAACTTCACAAGGGGTACAAGAAGTTAAGTAAGAAGTTCAAATGAGAGGAGTGTTTGGGTCTAGACATTATTTGACAATTATGTGTTAAACATGTATGGTTCTTAACTTACTGTGGTAGTACTTGATATGTATGTGTAATACCTAAAATTCTATAACATGTAAAATGACCAAATTGCCCCTGAGAATTTAAAATCTAAATAAAACATATGTAAAGCACCAAATAAATTTCAAACTTCTAACAATGAACAAGTTATGATCCCAAATAATTTTAACAACTTCATTTAACATTTATTCAAGCCATGAAAATTACCAAAATGCCCTTGGGCGCCTAAAATAATTTAAATTCAAAATCTATGATTTAATTATAGTAATTAAAGGAAAATTAAGGGCAATTAAAGGGATAATCAAAGCAATAATGCTCCTAATCAATAATCCCGAAATTATGGCCATGTAACCTCCCTTTTGACCGGCTATTACTTGCTTAAATCAATCACACACTAATTCCTCTACAAACCCTAATTTGCCGAAACACACACACACACAAACAATTCGTGTAGCCTCAATTCGACATCCAAAAATTCTAAACACATTTTGCTGTGATCAAGCAACATCTAAAGAGCCCTAGAAAAATTATTGTGGAGGTGTTCTTCGTTCGTATCATCCTTGGTGAATTTTCTTTATCGCGACAAGAATAACAAGGTATTATTCGAATCAATTCTTACGTACACAAATAAATTCGTCCATCATTTTTCTTATGTTCCTCATGTCGTGTATGGTCCATGAAAATTGTTTACAAGGTCGGGAGGAAGCTCGTGGAGTCGTGGTGATTTTTGGACCACATCGAGTGCTATAATCCATTTGGCCTATTCTATACGTTCGAATCACGGTTTGTCAATTTTCCCATATTCTTTGATCCTTAAGAATACCATATAAATTGTGCTATTCGATTCATGCATGATCTTCCTATCGTTTGAGAATTAATACTATAAATCGAACCTAAATCTAAAATAATCATGTACGATCGAATTGAGACTTGTGTTTAATTTTATTCGACACCTTATGAATATGTTAACATGGGAAAAATACAATTTCGATTTATCATGGCCTATACGAATTATTTTCGAATTTAGTTTAAAACCGGATTTAAGAATAATTAGAAAAGTATTAAAGGGGATGATCGATCTAGGGTTTGGAACACGGATTAGGGTTTATTTTAGTGTAATAATTGATATGTAATCATGACTTAATTATTGGGATTGGCTAGGGCTTGTTTCAAATTAAAATGAAGAGTATACGATTTTACTTTAAAACTATAAGGGTCGATATTGTCATTTTAAAATCTTGTGGGTCACTATTGGAACTTTATAAATATTGTGCTATGTCGTATAAATATTATGAGAAGGACCTTTTATGTAAAATAAATGTTTAAGGGTTTATTTTGGAATATATATTAAAGTTTATAAATCGATTTATAATTAAATAAACTAGAGGGACTAAACTTGTAATTTTGGGAAACTTATGGGTCATTCATGTATTTAATCATATTTAAAGTGCCATGTGTCATTTTGATAATTTAAGGGACTATTATGAAATTGTTATAAATTAAAGGTTGATTTATATAAAGTAAGGACTAAATGTGTAAACTTTGTAACTTGAGGGACTTGAATTGTAAAACTTATATTCTAAGGGTTTTGAATCGTACAACATTTAAATTAAGAGTACAATATGTAAATTGGTAAAACTAAGGGGCTTAACATGTTAATACGGATACTTTAAGGACTAAAATGTAACTTCATAAAGTTAAGGGGCTAAAGGTGTAAATTATGAAACCTCAGGGGTATAAAATGTAACTTGGGTAAAATAACCTTAACTTGACCTAATTTATAATTATGGAAATATTACTAAATATAGAAACTTACTAAATAAGGAAACTTTCTAAAAATGGAAACCTGCTAAAAATAGAAAGTTACTTAATATGGAAATGGGATCTTTAGTAATCATGTCTTTACTCCTCTAGGTGTGAAGAGGGAGTAGTTCTGTGCTCTTTATCATCTTTTCAGTGTGATCCTTGTCAAGCAATAAGGTACAGATATTCTGCTTCTTTGATAAGAGGCCTTCATTCTCTTATTGTGCCTCCGATTATTGAACCACCATGATATTGAACCTTTTATGATTATGAACCTTTCATTCATGAACCTGTGCTTATGACCCCTTTGCTTATGAACCATGATTATGAACCATGATTATGAACTTATGAAACATGATATTGACCTATGCAAGTAAACTTAAAACATGATTCATGATACTTGACCTTTACCCTCAGTTTGATGCTACGAGCCACTCACTAGGCATGAGGGTTTCATGTCCATGTCAGTCGATGCACCGATGGCATGACTCTAGGGCAGGAGAGTGATGACCTGTCCCGTCCCTGCATGTTATGTTTACGTAGAGGCAGATTATGGCCACCTGGGGCGTATGGATGCATCCTAGATTTGTTCATGTACATGTTATGTTATGTTATGTTATGATATTCATGGTGACTGATGGTGTGTGCGATACACGTCTTTCACACTCCGGGAGCTAGCTACTCCAACCCATGATGAGGACACCCCTCATATTACAGGATACTAAGAGGTCTCCCCTCTACATGTTTATGGCTATGATTATGATTATGATTATGATTTCATGATATGGGCTCGTAGTGGATTACTGACCTTCCTTTACCATACACCTTTGTCCTTTCCATTATGATACCATGTATTCTTACCATGTACTTATGCTTCCATTCTCATTTACTCATGTATTATTCATTATGCTACTGCTTGTTACGTTATATCTGTTCACTGAGCTCTAGTAGCTCAGCCGCGTTTTCTTTTCCCGCGGCAGGTAATTAAGCTAGGAGTTGGGCATGGCTTTGGGGTTGAGTGCACTTGAGTGGAGCTTGTTCTTTATAGCTTATCTACCATTTGATTTCTTTAGACTTTATGTTGCCATTGTTTGGGCATTGAACTTATGTACTTCTTTTATTTCCTTTCATTTTGGATATAAGTCATGTTGACTTATTGTTGGATTATGTATTTGACTTCCGCTATTTTGGTTTATGGATACTATGTTGTTCTGATATGAAACCATATATTTGTGATATCTTTACCCTTATCGGGTCGGGGTGTTACAGTATGTGAACTAACTCAGATTTGCAGGTCGATAGCACTTTAGTGTTATCAATTTTCCGAGTTTAAGCCCCCGTTTGGCTTAACTCCCTATATGGTAGAATATTATGATCGGATTTATTTATGTGCAAACGTGTGTTAGAATATATATATTTAGTATATTTTTACTATATATTAGCTATTACATACGTTATAGGAGAAATTTTGGGTTTTGGTCGAAAAATGCGAAATTTGCATAGCTCTCTATTAGTTTTAGCACATTTGGATGGCGGATCCGGCGGATCCCAGAAATTGGATCCGCCTAGTGTATCACTTGGTTCCGCCAGTCCAGGACCCACGGATTCCACGGCTCCCAAACTTTGGCTCCGCCTTTGTTGTCGATTGGATCCGTGGGTACAACAGTCATTTTTTTTTAAAAAAAATTTCGGACTCATTCCGACACTTAGATTTTAGGTTGTAGCCTTTTTAGATTATGCTCACTGATCATTAAACTCCTTAGAAAGCTGTAGGAATCTCTTAGAACATTAGGAACTCAATTTCCCACCAAAATTTGAATTTTCAAAATTTTCTTGTGAGTTACCATTCTAATACAAGCAAGGAACCCTTTTTAGGGATCCGTCAAATCCATGGAAACATCTTATCATCAAAATTTCCACTATCTTCTTGCATTTACTGCAAATCCACTTCATATCACTCAACTTCATTCAATGGATTGACCTTGAGACATGACAAGCTTAATTCTTTGTTCCAAATAATTAGAAACCAACATTCTCCATTGGATTTACATCCAATCCAAACACACAGACCAACAAACCTTCTGCCTATAAATTAGTACCTTAGAATCATTACTAAACTCACTCACTCACCATTTTCTCTACTTTCTCTCCTGTACATCTTAGCAACCTTACTTCACCATGACTCAGTCAAACAACTCTTCCACCTATAGACCTCCAAAACGAATAGCCCGCATTAGTGTTAAACCATGTTGCTTCATCAACTTAGCAAACTCATCATCAGAGGAATCATCTCCTCTAAATATCTCATCACCCATTGCAAGTGAGAATTTCCTCACACTTTCCACTTTAGCACCATCCAATGTTGCTATCCATACACCACCACCAACCATTACTCCAATAGCCACTACTCTACCACCGGCTCCATCACAGCCTGTTAGATCACCATCACCACCAAAATTACCCAAACTTCAACCCATGGAGCTATTTAGGAATCCACCAACATCACCACACCCTTACCTTGATGAGTTGGAAGAACTTCCACCAAGGTCCACCAATCCTCCACCCATGACCTTTGAAGGTCAAGAACCTATGCTTTTTCACCCACTTTATCATGATATCCACGGTCCTTTATACCGTGATGCACCACCACCTCAACTCAACCTCAACCACAACCTCTCTCTTCCACATCCACTCTAGTTGCCATTGATGAGGCAATGTGGATGAATATACCACAAACTCAAGAAGAGATTAGTGATGAACTCACCCGCCTCTATACTCTCTTTAATATGGTTGATACCCGTCTTAGTGAAGCAATGGATATCCAAACCATCTTGATGAACTCCATCCCCACTCCACCATCATCAAACCAACAACAACAACAACCATCCAACAACAACAACCAACCACCACCACCACCACCACCACAAAACCTTAAGACTACTCTTCCTCCCGGTTTTTCAAGCCATGGTTGCTCACATTGCGAGAGAACGGCTCACTTGGCCCAAAGGACCAACATTTTGGTCCATGAGCTCCAAAATGAGATGAGGTTCATCTTGAACCATGTTCTCGAGCGTCTCAATGCAATCTCTCATCCTCCTCAATAGGAGCTTTGTTAGTTTCCTCTTATAGGAACTTTTTAGGATGGTGTTGTAGTATTTGTCTTTTTAGGATTTATTTTTATGTAACATCATTTTTGTGACTTTTGTCACATATTTTCAATGGATGATTGTTATGTTTTTATACTTGTTGGTGATCAACATTAAGCATATTATCTCATTTTAGAATACGAACATCATTTTGTGGTTGTTTTAACTCCACATATTGCATTGATCAATTGTACATTAGGTACAAAAAAAATTGATCAGACACTTCATGTAGACTTTCTAGAAGTCAAATGGGTTGACCTTTCTTGGTTGACTATTGCATATGCATATTGCTTCTTGATTGAAGTAACTAACTTTTCTTTTGTAGCTTTTCTCAACCTTGATTCCTATACGTTGGTACCCTAGCAACGGGGAGTATAGATCGAGGGGGAGTATATCATATACTAATTCATCATTTTTAGCATTTCTCATCCTTGAAACATATACGTTGGTACTCTAGCAATGAGGAGTATACATCAAGGGGGAGCATATCATAGTCTAACCATTTGTTTTGTAGGATCATACATCATATCATACTTTTGAAATGTATACGTTGGTACTCTAGCAATGGGGAGTATACATCAAAGAGGAGCATAGCATATTCTAACCATTTATTTTGTAGGATCATACATCATATCCTTGTTACTCCATTTAGGGGGAGTATAAATCAAGGGGGAGCTTTAAAGTTCTCAAAATCGCATTCCGCTACGCATATCTTCTTTTTGTTTCGACAAAAAGGGGGAGATAGGATTAAGTTTGCATCAACTGTGAAATATCACAGTACATACATTTTAGCTTAAAATAAATTTTAAAACTTGCACAAACTAACTTAATCTATATTTTTAAAATACTCATCCTTTATTTAAGCTCTCTACTTAAAAATACACTTTATGTTTTGTCATCAACAAAAAGGGGGAGATTGTTAATACAAATATCGTCCTAAAAATGTTATTTATATTTTACGATCTTTGCTTAGTTTTGTTAATGACAATTACAAAGTTTATCTTTAAGCAAAGCATAAATAAGATTAAGTCTTTTACATTTATAGTGATTAGCATTTTACAAACACATTTTCACATCACAAAGTTTTCTAGAAATGACATATACAAGTTTACATGTTTATTTCTTAAAATGGAAACTTTATTAGTTAAATATTAGGATGACATCATGGCATGCATCATGTACACAATCTTGGTAAGATTTTGTGATATTTTGTTTATATCTTCAAGCCAAAGAGTTGACATTTGAAGATATGGAAAGATATGGCAAGATTTGGAAAGATTTGAAGATCTCTTAGCTGGCCTGACACGGCGGATCCAAAGTTGTACACGGACGGATCCAATTTTGGGGATCCGCCGGATCCGCCGCCTGTTGATCAACTTTGCCTATAAATAGCAAGCTGATCATTTGGCCATTCTATCACTCATATAGCTTAAAATACATACTCACTCATTTGCATATCACTAACCCTTAGCTTACTAACATTTTATAGATCTTTCCTTTTGTAGCAAAGAAGATCTCAACATATAAGGAGTAACAGTCTGTTATCTTCCTTCTAACATAGAGTCTGTGTGTTCTTGTATTTGTCACACATCATTGTTAGTATCATTCATACAGTAGAGTCCGGTTAGTGTTTTAGTCCTCAAAACACATAGAGTGAACGGGAGTGATTGTACCCTTGTAAAGAACCAAACGGGAGTGGTTGTACCCTTGTAAAGAACTCGGTGTTTAGCTTAGTACCGGAAAAAGATTAAGCGACGTGTAAAGGTTTTCTCCGCCTAGAAGGGAGCTTGTTTCTTAGTGAAGATAAACTCTCGAGTTAGAGGCTCGAGGAGTGGAGTAGGGCAAGGAAGAGAGTCGTTGTAGCCGAACCACTATAAACGACTGTGTTATGTGGTTTGATATTTCCTCTCTTTACTTATTTACTTATATCACTTGTTTGTGTGATTGATTGTTTACTTGACTTTGAAATCACGATAAGTAACAAAGCGAATTAATTTTAAACGGTAAAACTATTCAACCCCCCTTCTAGTTTTCCATAAGACTCTCTCAATACAAGGGTGGCGGAGCTTCAATCTTCCGTGGTTGGCAAGGAGCATGAGCTTGCGGATCTAAATGCCTCGATTGCTGCAACTAAGTCTCAGAACCAAGGTCTTGCGGAAGTGATGGGCAACTTAGAGTCAGCTAACATGGTTCTAGCAGCTTCTATCAGTGTTCTATTTCTCCTCTCAGTAACTCCATTCTACTGAGGAGTTCTAGCAACACTAAACTCTCTTCTAATACCCTTTCCTTACAAAACTCATCCATAACTCTATTTTTGAACTATGTCCCATTGTCACACCTAATGACTTTTACTTTCTTATCCACTAAGTTTTCTATCTCAGTAATGAATGTTTTAAGAATGCTAGGTGTCTCATCCTTAGAACCTAAAAAGAAAACCCATATGAATCTACTATAGTCATCAGTGACTACAAGATAGTACCTTTTATGCATAATACTACTCACAGATGTAGGGCCAAACAGATCCATATGTAGCATAAACAAAGGTTGATCAATAGAGTTAAGGGTCTTGGGCTTACAAGAAGCCTTGTGTTGTTTGCCTTTAAGACAGGCAACACAAGTGTGGTCATTTTCAAATCATTTCTAAGGCAAGCCTCTTACCAAACCATCTTTTACAATTTTATTAATGGTTTTCAATTTTATATGACCAAGTCTTCTATGCCATAACATGGACTCATCCAATGTGGCCTTTGCAACAAGACAAGCAATGGCCTCTTTAGGAACAATCTTCTTCATATCAACACTGTACATGTTGCCCTTTCTTGGAAGTTTAAGTAGAACCTGAATTTCATCAGGAAGCTGAAAGTCTGGGGAAAGCACAAGACATTCAGTGTCAGTAAAAAGAACTTTGTTCTTTTTGTCACACATTTGTGAGACACTAAACAGGTTATACTTAAGCTCTTGTACAAAGTACACACCCTCAAAGTCTAATTTACCAGTTTTCAATGTGCCTTTACCAGTAATTCTTCCTCCTATTCCTCCCCCAAAGGTAACATATCCTCCATCCATTGGTTGAAAGTCTGAAAGATAGGACATGTTGCCTGTCATGTGCCTGTAACATCCACTGTCTGCATAACCTTGATCTTCATCATATTTCTGTGAATGTCCCTGGACATAAAATAAGGAAATTAGTTTCTTTGGGGTACCCAAGCCATCACTAACTTGGGTTTGCCTCGTGCATCAATATAGTCAAATCTTTTCAATACAATTGATGCACCATTGGGTTTGATTGGTCTCCATACCCAACATGCTGAGGCCTTAACAACATTTGCCCTTTTATCCCTAGCAGTTTTTTTAGAGTTACCAGTACTAACTTGTTAGGAATATAAATATTCATATGAAGACTCGGTCACCCCGTGTACTCATTAGCATTGAATAGCTCGTAGGATTATTAGTTGTAAGTTAATATAGAATAGTTATTATAGAACTCGTGGAGTGGGTCGGGTCTTTACCCACTCTCAGCTCGCTCCACAGCCCACTCGGGGCACATATGCTTGCACTATAAATACCCCTCTCTACCTAGGGAGAGGGTTGTAACTCTTCACACATTCAACTAATACATATTATTTTCTCTCTCTAGTTCCCAACTTCTTCCCTTTCTCTCTCTAGACTTTCGGCCAAATCACCATAGAATACATGTTATATGTTTATGAATATGCTACAATTGGTATCATGAGCCATGGTTAGGTTCGTGTGAGTGCATATTCTTGGATTTGTGGTGTGTTTTTGGCGTTTTCTTTTGTTTTTCTTTGGTTCGAATAGATAGGTGGCAAAATCATAGGTTTGTGCTTTGTTTGTGGTTGAAATTGCTAAAACGTTGTACTTTTGTGTTCACAAAACTATCTTGCATCTTTCTTGACAACATACAGTCGTGTGGTGTTAGTTATTGGAAGATTGGAAGAATTTTCCCGACTGCGGTTTGTGTTTCGGTGTATGTTCTTCACTGCGGTTTGTCTCTCGATAGTACGTTCTTGATTGCGGTTTGTGTTTGTTTGGGTAAGAACTTGCTGCGGTTTGACCTGTTTTGGGATTGCGGGTTGGATTTTAACTAAAATGGGAAACACGAAAAAAATGAACTGAAAGTGACATTTTGTCCTTTTTCAACTGCGGTTTGTGATTCCTTTTCTGTTACGGTTTGTCGGTTAGTGTCTGCGGTTTGACTTCAGGTGTTGCGGTTTGACTCTTTTGCAGTTTGACTCTTTGTGGTTTGACTCCTTGCGGTTTGACTCTTTGCGGTTTGACTCATTGCGGTTTGACCCCTTGCGGTTTGACTCTTTGCGGTTTGACTCTTTGCGGTTTGATTCTTTGCGGTTTAGGACTTTGCGGTTTGACTCTTTGTGGTTTAGGTCTAAACATTGCGATTTGTCTTTGGTTACTGTGGTTTGGGAATTGCGGTTTGGTACTCTTGTGCTGCGGTTTGACCATTGTGGTTTGTTGAGTGTAATTGCGGTTTGGGTGTTGCGGTTTGATACTGAAGTAATACGTTTAGCTGCGGTTTGACTCAAGTAATCCAATCACGGTTTATTCTTGATTTTAGAAAATCCCGCGAAAGATTCTATTTCTCGGTTTAAATCAAAGAATTGTAAAATCCCATATACTTTATGGCTAGCATAGCAAGCACTGCTTCTGATGACACTCAAGCTGCCGGATCCGATTCCCGTCCTCCTATGCTTGATAGGACGGATTATGAGTCGTGGGCACAACGAATTCGACTCTACTGCTTGGGAAAAGAGAATGGAGTTAACATTCTCAAATCCATTGATGAAGGACCCTTTCAAATGGGCACCACGAGAGATACTGTTACTACCGATGAGAATGGAGCTGTCACGCTTGGAATTGACAGGCCACGCACTTACAATGATCTTAATGAGGAAGAAAAGAAGAGGTATGATGCAGACATTAGAGCCTCCAACATTGTCATTCAAGGGTTGCCCAAAGATGTTTACAAACTCATCAACTTCAACACTGAAGCAAAAGCTATTTGGGATAATGTCAAAATGCTTCTGGCTGGATCAGAACTTACAAAAGAAGATCGTGAGTCACAGCTGTATGATGAGTTTGAGCATTTCAAGATGAACCCGGGTGAGAACATTACTGACTACTATGTGAGATTTCACAAGTTGGTGAATGACATGAGAATCATCAGGATGACAATGCCAAACATTCAACTCAACTCAAAGTTTGTGAACAACATGACACCTGAATGGGACAGGTTTGTTACTACAGTGAAACTTAGCAAAGGATTGAGAGATACAAATTATGAACAGCTGTATGCCTACCTACAACAACACGAAAAGCATGCTGCTCATGATCATCTGTTGAGAGAAAAACTCAATCCAACTGCACCAAATGATTCACTTGCATTTGTTGCAAATGTTCAGCCAATCAATAAATCTTCATCTGATCAAGCTTATCATCATCCCTATTCATCACCATCTGCTATGAATCCACAACTGGATTCAGGTTACACTCACACCGACAAAATGATTGATAACCTCACCAACCAAGTTTCCTTTCTTGTTCAACAATTCAAAGCCACACTCCCTCAGACTAACAATCAACTCAGAACTTCATCAAACCCACACAATCAAGCAACTGTGGAGGATGGAAGAATTGTGGTTCAGAATGTTCAGGGGAGGCAGAACATGAATCAAAGGAACATGGGTCGAGGTAATGTGCAGATCAGAGTAGGGAATGTAAATCAAGGGCAGGGGAAGCAACCCAAGTGTTACAACTGTGGTGAACTTGGACACATTGCCAGAAACTGCAATCAGCCAAAGCGTCCACAGAACTCTGACTATTTCAAGGACAAGATGTTGTTGATGCAAGCTTAAGAGAATGGAGCAGTGTTGGACGAAGAAGAGTTGTTGTTTCTTGCTGGCGATGAGGGAAATACTTTTGATGCCGATGTGGACGAGCAGCCAGTTCAGGATCTTGCACTAAATGATCCAAATATCTTCCCAGCTGATGACTGTGATGCTTTTGACTCTGATGTGGATGATGAACCCACTGCTCAAACGATCTTTATGGCTAATCTGTCCTTTGTTGTCTCATCACTTCAACACGCTGGTCCCTCCAATGCATCTATGATTTCTGAGGTACTAAAGCTTTATGACACATATAACGTGGTAGATGAACAGAAGATTCCCAACAAAGTACAACAGACAGATGTTGTTGAATCGGATACTGTTGACATGGGAAATAGTAATATTATTCCATATGAACAATATGTGATTCACAACAACGTGTCTGATGTATCAGGTTGTGCATCTTATGTTAAAAATATTGCTTGTGTTGTAGATAATGCTTGTGACTGGCATGAGAACACTGTGTTTGTCCCTGATGACACCTTGACCACTAGACTAAACATATATAAAGATCAGGTGGCCATATATGAACAACGTGCTAAATTTGAACTAACTGAACGTGAGCAGAAAATGGAAAGTCAAATGTGTACACTTATAATAGAATGTAATGTAAGGGAAGAAACATTGAAACAAGAGTTGAATTCTTTGAAAAAACAGCTGGATCAGACTGTTAAACAAAAACAGGAGGCCCAAGAGCATTTAAATACACTAAAACAAGATTTCAAAGAAAAAGAAACAAAACTCTTAAATGATTTCTCCAGACTTAAAACGTTGAAGAATAAGCTTGAAAACAAGTTGTACACACAAGACCAGACCAGACAAACTGCTCAAATGATTCAAAAGCACAAAAAGTTGTGTGATAAGCATAGTGAAAGTAATGTAGGTGAACCTAAATTAGCTCTCCTTAGGAATGCTAAAGTAGCCCAACCTGCCTTATATGATGCTAATGTGATGATTATGCCTGGTCATGCCCCTCCTGATGTTTCATCATTAGAAGAGAGTAATGAGATAGAAGTGAGAAATAGAGAAAGAATGACTGAGAAAATGAAAGATCCCAAATGCATAGCGAATCGAATCATAGTCAAACCCCATGATTACTATGAGGAGAATCGATTGACTGTGTTTGCACCTCAAAGGAAGTTAACACCAGAACAAATATTTTGGTCTTTAGACATAGAAAAGAGAAAGGCCGATGTACTTAACGATAAAACTCCACCCCTTAGGAAAATTGCGGTTGCAACAGTGTATCCTCCCAATACACCTAGGCATTTAGTTCCCTTAACTCTTCCCACAGAATGTAAAACCTTAATTAGCATATATGTACTTTGTCAACTATTTGCTGATTTTGATAAAACATGTAAGAAGAGAATTACACCAACAGGAATTACTGAGGGGGAAAGGGGTTTTGAACAAACAAAAAGGTGTTACTTAACTGAGGTCATTCCATTCTTTAAACTACTCAAAGAACATTTGGAAGGGATGCAAAAAACCCTTAAAACTGAAGTTAATGAGATGAAAGTAGTGTTTAAGGATATGGAAAATGAGGTAGCTCAAAATGCGATATAACTTAAGAGTCGTGAGATTGAGAGAAAGAATATTCTCATCACCAATGAGAATTTGATTGCTAGATGTATTGCACAGGACATATTTTATACTGCTACTGATGCTGCATTAACTGCCTGTCAATTTCATGAGTATTCTATTGCATTGAATGTTACCCAGAATCGTGTTGTTGAGCTTGAGGGGAGAATTTGAAATTGAAATAAAAAATTCAAAATGATGACCATGATAACATGGTCAAGCGTTTTTCAAAACTAGAGGTTGATCATTTTAATTTGCAATTAAAATATCAACATTTAGAAGAGAGATGTAAACTATCAAATGCCAAGACATCTTTGGATGCTCCTGAATTTGATACATATTTTGAATTATGCAAACGCGATGAAAAAATTCAAGCTCACACTAACACGATTCGACAATTGAGGGCCCAAATTGCCCAACTAAAGTCTAACAAAAGTGAAGCAATTGGCACCAATAAACCATTGTCCTTTGATTCTCAGAATTTTCAATATCAAGACACCATCAATAAGTTACACTATGAAAATGAATATTTTCGTGCTGAAAATTCAAAAATCAAACAGCATTACAAAGAGTTATATGACTCAATTAAAGTCACACAAAACAGCCACAATGAAAAGGTAACTTCTTTGTTAAATGAAATCGAGAATCTTAAGACTCAGGTGAAAGGGAAAATGCCAATTATCACTCGTGATAGTGTTGCTCCAAAGGTTTCTGCTTGTAGTAAGTATGCTGTTGATATTGTGCCTATTCCATTTCCCCTTAGGAACAATAGGTCTGCCCATCAAGTATATCTCAATCACCTTAAGGATAGCCTTGATACCCTTCGTGAGATCGTAGAAGAGGATAGGATAGAAAAACCACTTGATAGTGCAGTTGTGGATGCCTGCTTCCTTACTAAAAGGTCTCAGGAATTTTTAGAGTACGTCATTGGCACTGGCCCTAAGATTGATAACAAAAGAGATAGATTTGTTGCATCATCATCTACGACTAAGAACAAGCACGTAACCTTTGATCTACCATTGAGAACATCAGAACCCAGCACATCAAAATCAGGAAAGCAAATGACAGTAAAACAAGCTAATGTTCCCATCATTACTTCTACAGGAGTAAACTGTGACACCAAAGCTAGCGGGTCAAAGCCTAGAGGCAATGCAAAAAAAGATAGGACTGCGCCGGCTAAGAGTGGTCACGAGAAGAAAGTAGAAGCCCAACCTAGGAAAAATAAGTTTGCAATGAGTGGAATGAATCGTGTTGATTCTAGTATTAAAAGTACTGTAATTAATTCGAATTCTAATGCTGTCTGTAAAACATGTAACGAATGTTTAATTTATACTAATCATGATGATTGTGTTGTGTCATTTCTGATGTATTCTGTACTACCCCAAGTTAAGAATGTTAGGAAAACTGAAATAAGTAAGAAATTTTGGAAAGCAACAGGAAAAACGTTTGCTAATGTCGGGTATCAATGGAGACCCACTGGAAGGAAACTCACTTTAGAAGATCAGTGCCCCTTAACTAGATTGAATAACCATAAAGTTGTGAAGGTTAAGGAATGGAAGCCAACTGGTCGAATTTTGCCTTTAGTGATACAATGCCCTGCTACTAGGTCAATTGCTACTTCTAGTGTAGTTTCCACTGTAAATACAGTAGCATCTGTGAATCTTGTAGTTCCAGAATTTGTGTGTGCTAACCAAACGGACCCTAGTTGCACGTGAGGATCCACATTTTTCAGTTATCCATCGTTGTCTGTTTTCAAATGCGGGTCGTACAAATCGTCCTTTGGTATTTAGACTCAGGCTGCTCAAAAAATATGACTGGGGATCGCTCATGGCTCAAGAATTTCATGAAAAAGTTTATAGGGACAGTTAGATTCGGGAGCGACCATTTTGGGGCAATTATGGGTAACGGAGATTATGTGTTTGGCGACAGTGTAATTTCCTGGGTATACTATGTGGAAGGACTAGGACATAACTTATTTTCTGTTCGGCAATTTTGTGACTCTGATCTTGAAGTTGCATTCAGAAAACACACATGTTTTGTCAGAGAGTTGGATGGTGTTGATCTTCTCAAAGGCATTCGTGGCACCAATTTATACACCATCTCTATTGAAGAAATGATGAGGTCCTCTCCTATTTGCTTGCTTTCAAAGGCCTCAAAGACTAAATCTTGGCTTTGGCACCGTCGTTTAAACCATTTAAACTTCGGCACTATAAATGACCTTTCCCGCAAGGATCTTGTACCAGGCATGCCCAGATTAAAGTTTGAGAAAGATCATCTGTGTTCTGCATGTCAACTGGGCAAAATCAAGAAGCATACTCACAAACCCAAAACTGTCAATACCATCATGGAAGTTCTTCACACCCTTCACATGGATCTATGCGGACCAATGAGAGTGCAGAGTATCAATGGAAAGAAATATGTTCTTATGGTGGTCGACGACTACTCTCGGTTTACATGGGTAAAGTTTTTGAGAACCAAGGATGAAACTCCAGAGGTTATCATTAAACTAATCAAGCAGTTACAAGTAAGGCTGAACAAAACTGTCAGAATCATCCGGACGGACAATGGAACTGAGTTTGTTAACCAACAACTCAGTCAATTTTATGAAAGTATTGGCATAACTCATCAGAAAAGTGTTGCACGCACTCCTCAGCAAAACGGCGTTGTTGAAAGACGAAATCGTACTTTAGTGTAAGCTGCAAGAACTATGCTAATATATTCTAAGGCTCCGATGTTTCTTTGGGCAGAAGCAATTGCTACTGTGTGTTACACCCAAAACCGTTCCTTGATACACACTCTTCACAACAAAACTCCTTACGAGCTGATACATGGCAAGAAACCAGATCTTTCCTTTCTTCGATTGTTCGGTGCTCTGTGCTATCCGAAAAATGACGGTCAAGATTTAGGAAACCTAAAGGCTAAAGCAGACGTAGGGTTCTTCGTTGGATATGCACCATATCGCAAGGGATATAGAATCTACAACAAAAGAACCCAACAAATCATGAAAACGATTCACGTGACATTCGATGAGCTGACTGAGCAAACGGCTCCTGAACATACCGGTTCTGGACCCGCACCTAATCTATTGACACCTGGACCAATTAGTTCAGGTCTTGTACAGAATCCCACGCCTGCAGTTCCTTATGTACCTCCCACCAATGAAGAGTTGAAGAAGTTATTTGATTCGATGTTTGAAGAATACTTTGAGCCACCAACGGTTAATACTACAACGGAAGCTCCACTTGTACCACCTGTTGCTGATGCTCAAATTCCACAAAACTCAGAAGGTCCATCGGTATCTATCTCAATCAGTCAAGATGCACCATCTGCCAGTCAATCGCCCTCATCATCAAATATTCAATCTTCTTCGGTACAACAAGGTTCTGCAGAATACAATTCTTTTGACGTGAATCCTTTTGCTCGTGTTGATGATGTTCCATTTGAAAATGTATTTGCTCTAGAGTCTTCCACTGATACATCTTCTTCAGGAGATCACAACACGGCAACATCAGTTCAATACCCTCAACCACACGATCATCTCAGAAAATGAACCAATGATCATCCAAATGACAACATCATTGGTAATCCTTCCCGTCCGGTATCCACGCGAAAGCAACTTGCTACTGATGCACTGTGGTGTTTCTTCAATTTCGTACTATCCAAAGTTGAGCCAAAAGACTTCAAAGAAGCCATGTCCAAAGACTGTTGGTTTAATGTTATGCAACATGAAATTCATGAATTTGATCGACTTGAAGTATGGGAATTAGTGCCTCCTCCAGAGTGTGCAATCATAATTGCTCTAAAGTGGATCTTCAAAGTGAAACTCGATGAGTACGGTGATATTCTGAATAATAAGGCACGACTTGTTGCAAAGGGGTATAGACAAGAGGAGGGCATAGACTTTGAAGAATCATTTGCTTCGGTTGCCCGAATTGAAGCCATCAGAATCTTCCTCGATAATGCTACCAGTCAGAATATGATAGTCTACCAGATGGATGTTAAGACAGCATTCTTAAATGGTGACTTGAAAGAGGAAGTCTATGTGTGTCAACCTGAAGGATTTGTGGACCCTGATCATCCTACTCATGTCTATCGCTTGAAGAAGGCCCTCTATGGCTTGAAGCAGGCAACTAGGGCATGGTATGATACATTGTCCAAGTTTCTTTTGGCAAACAGATTCTCCAAAGGTGTTGTTGATCCTACTCTTTTCACCAGGAAGTCGGGCAAACATCTACTTCACGTTCAGATATATGTAGATGACATTATCTTTGCCGCTTCTGATCCTAGTGAATATGATCGGTTTTCAAAAGAGATGAGTTCTAAGTTCCAAATGTCGATGATGGGACAAATTTCGTTTTTCTTAGGTTTGCAAATTTCTCAAAGTCCTGGAGGCATCTTCATTAATCAATCCAAATATGCATACGAAATATTGAAGAAGTTTAGATTTGATTCAAGTGATCCTGTTGACACTTCTATGGTTGAGAGATCGAAGTTGGATGAAGACCTCTCCGGGATCCCGGTTGATCAAACTAAGTTTAGAAGCATGAATGGATCCTTAATGTACCTCACCGCTAGTAGGCCAGATCTCTTGTTCACAGTATGTATGTGTGCTCGGTACCAGTCCAAGCCCACCAAAAGGCATCTAGAAGAGGTAAAAAGGTTGTAACACCCTAACCCGACAAGGTTAAAGATGTCACACAAATGGTTGCATATCAGATATAACAAAGCATACATTCAAACGTAATACAAAGATTCTCAATGGTTACAGAAGAAATAATGAAATTACAAGGTTATAAAAGCGAATACAAATTCTAACAATGAAATAACTTCTAATCATCTCTAGGCCAAAACTATCAAGTCTTCTAAGTCCAAAAGTCTCTTCACTCGTACCCATCTTCCAACTAAAACCTGCCGCACACGAAAAGAAAACGTGCGGCTGAGCTTAAAAAGCCCAGTGAACAGATACATAATACAAGCAAAGATAACGAAACGGTAATACAATGAAGTACTGGAAGTGTCATAAGGTATAATCAAAGCGAAAGAGAAATAAGGAAGTATAGGATAGTCATCTACCACGAGCCCATAACTCAAAATCATAATCTCAACATCAGAAACTCAAAGTCATAATCGCATAGTCAGAGGGGATACCTCTCAGGCAACCAGATAATATGAGGGGTGGCCTCATGTATCAAAAGGGGTGGAGTAGCTAGCTCCCAGAAATGTGAAAGGCGTGTATTGCACACAAGCACCAGTCACCTCAAAGTCATACTCAAAGTCATAGTTAAATCCACTAAACATACATGCCTAGGATTGCAATCCATACGCCCCTACTCAAAGTCATCTCAAAATCATAATCTCAGAATCATAATGGCCATATCATAATATAAAAGGGGACGGCGTGAGAAATCACTCCCCCACACAGGAGTCATGCCAGTGGTGCATCACAGACATGGCCAGGTTACCTTCCTGGCTAGGAAACAAAAGGGTGGCTCGGGTATCAAACTAAGAGTCAGGTCTCAAAGTCATGCAAACGGGCTCATCTCAAAGTCATATCAAAGCATATCTCAAAATCATATGAAAAGTGAATCTCAAAGTCATGTGAAAAGGTTCATATCAAAAGGTTCATAGAAAAAGGGTCATAGCAAAGGTTCATAGCAAAAGTTCATAGCTCAACATCGAAGCATAGGTGATAAGACACCCTTTCTTAAAAAGGGTAGAGTATCCGTACCTTATGACGAAAGCACAAACAGAAACAAAGCACAGAAAAGTAGAGAACAGCTCAAAGTCACTCCTTCTTCACACCTAAAGGGGAAGAGGAGAATTACAATCTTTCCCATTTAAGTAACTTTCCACTTATAGCAGGTTTCCATATTTGGTAAGTTTCCTCTTTTAGAAAGTTTCCATATTTCGAAAGTTGGATCAACATACTTAGTTACATCATTATTTCTGGAATTAGGGTATCTTTTATCACATCTACCTATTAGGTCCTTAAGAAAATACAATTTACACTTTACACCCTTTAGTTTCAAAAGTTACACTTTAGACCTTTAATTGTTCATAGTTACACTTTAGCCCCTTCATTTATCAAAGTTTCACAATGGTTACTCATTTTATTATATTATAAGAATGTATCCTCAATTTTATAGAATTTACACAATAGGTCCCTCTAGTTTACAAAGTTACATATTAAACCCTTAATTTCCATTTTCAAACTTTAATTAATAATAATTACACATTAGTCCAATGAATTCCCAAAATTACACATTTCATCCTCATTATATTTTAATGTTCGAATCCTACTCAACTTTCCAGAAATTACAAGTTTAGTCCCTCTATTTTATTATTTCTAAAATCGAATTACACTTTATCAACATAAACATTTTAATCCTTGTAATTATAAAATTTACACATGACACCCTTAACTCATATTTTATTCGAATAGGACACATCCCAAAATAAGTTCTAAAAATAACCCTTGAGTTTTAAAAGTTACAAAACAAGTCCTCCTATTTTAAATAATTTCCATTCGATCTAAACAACTTTCCATAATTTACAACTTAAATCTTTTAAGTCTTATATTTACACATAGGCCCTTCATCTCAGATTTTATTCACATTTAACACAGTTAATTACACCTTACAAAAATGGCCCATTAGTTTCAGAATTTACGAAACACACCCTTATATTTATAAAAGTTCAAATCGCATGTATCTTAATTCGAAACCCTAAATCAATTTAGCAAAACACGACATAATCATGATCAATCATTAACATATCATTTTCTGCATTTATTTATTTCCAGGAACACCACAACCTTAACCCTAATCGAATTAGGGTTTTTATTTCATTCGATCTATACTTTTCCATTTTAGCGATATACACAATAATTAAGCCACGATCCAATCTAGCTTCTAACATTCGAAATGTCATTTTTCCCAGGTCACATAGATCGAATAGAGTCCAGGAAAATTGTTTACAACATCCAGAAAATTCGTATACAATATATTAGGTTTTATACGTGTTTTATTCATTTTAATTCATGCGATTAGATTAAGGTTGCATGCATCGAATTTTACATTTTATCTGAGTTGTATGATGATGTTAGATCATAGGAAAAATACCGAATCAGAGATTGAACGTGTGAACGAGCCCAAACAAAATTACACCTTGTCGAGTGGACTTTTGAACCAAGATTTTCTAGCGATCGATCCACAGCCTCCACAACCTTAGGAATATTTTTCACAGAACATATTTGACATGAGGAACATGAGAAAAATGATTACAAGATTTTAGAAGGGTTGCATGAATTAATTTGGGATTTTTACCTATCGGATGAAAATAATCTCTAGCGATCGAACCAAGAAGAACCACGACCAAAACCGATTTTTCCACACTTCCTTGGACCACAACTAACACCAGAAAAATGTACTTGCACCTCCAGAACTTCGGATGAAGGTTTGAGGAATTATTTTGTGCTTTGTGTTCTAGGCGGCAACAAATGAATTAGGGTTTGTTGGAGATAAACGTGTGGAGCTATTTTAAAAGGGAAATGAGCCGAGTCCAATGGGTGGGCTTTGACCGAAAACTTCGGTTCCTTAGTTGGCAATTGATGGTGATTTATTATTTCCAAATTTGATTCATTTAAATCTCTTTTAATTAGTTACAATGTTAAATATAAATAGAATTCGGTCCATAGGGGTATTTTAGTCATTTTGTAATTTGTATAAATGTTAAATGAGGTTGTCAAAATTATTTTGTAGTATATCTTGTGCATTGCCAGAAATTTGGGATCGATTTAATACTTTTATAAGCTTTTAAGAAATTTTATAATTTGTAGGGGCAAAATGGTCATTTTACATGTTTTGGATTTTTAGGTGTTACAACTTCTTCCCCTCTAACAGAAAAATTTCGTCCTCGAAATTTGAAGTCGCAAAGTTAAACGAAGTCGTGGCAAATCGCAAAGGATCATCAAAACATTCTCACGCTCGAGTGGGTTCTTCTAAAAAGAATTTCCAAACCAAGTAGTTTCTCATGACTCGAATCAAAACGAGGTGGGTTCAAATTTCTCAGAAAGGAACACAATTAGGTTAATTCAGAACAAAAGGTCCATACCACATAAAATGAACTATAGGTGTGTTTTCATGAAGTTCATATGAGATACAAACGAGAATTCAATTCCAATGATAACGTACCAATATACGGATGCTAATCGAATTTCTAGGAGGAGGTAAAAACAATGCGTAGGGTTTACATCGAATTGATTAAGCAGATTAGGTGAGCGTACATCAAATTGTAGCAACCATGAGGTGATGCAATTTTATAACTCTTTAGCTTTTCAAAAAGTTTCGGCTTTAACAGAGCCTTCCAAAGGTGTTCTCATAAACAAACAGGTTTTGTTTTCTCAGAATCCAAGATGTCATGGCATACCCATAGCGGATCACAATGAATAGTTTCAACGAATGCGAAACATAGATATAGAAGAATAAATTGAATCCATACGGACAGAAAACATATCGCTAGATATCATTAATTAGCAGAAGCTCCATAATAGCATATGAGATTATTATCGGAAGTGCAGAGGTCAGCAAAACGCTCGTCGAGTATTTAAACGTATCAAGTCGCATATCAAAGACAGCAATTAACTGGATAGGTAGAATGAATCCAAAGTCTCACAAATCGCGGATGTTCTAATCAGAGGTCAAATTCTAAGCTTCTTAGGTACTTCCTAAGATATCCTATGCCCACGATGAGTGCACGTTATATGGTGTAAGTATTATCACGTTGATCAGGCGTCATAATACTAGCACCACATAAGTATGCCCTTATGATGGTCATACTTTATCTCAAGTCGTAATCAGAACCACCTATCTTAATCCACCTAGTACTTCTATAGACATCAAAGATCAACTAAATACAAATGTCAAAATCCAAAGACGAAACAAAACTATCCGCACGAGTATCAAAATCCCAGATTTCCGAACTAACGTGAGGTACGCCGTTACTAACATCATATCTTCCATCATTATCCAAAAACTCTTAAACCGGTTATCATCGAACATACGAAAATAGGCACAACTGATATGCTACTCGAGAACTTAGATCATAAGAGAATCTTTTAACGATATGACGAAACTTAATAGAGTCAACTAAAGCGAATTTTAGTCGCTAAGAATTCCGGTCTGAACAGAATCAATTCTTCCAAATATGAAGGATTTGTTTTACAACTTTCGCTCATTCAACACATTCAACCTCTTCAAGTCTGGTAAATCTGTCTTCATCTGTCTATCAATCGGAAAGTGAAAACCATCATCAGGAACTTTTGTCTGGTTCGCTGAGCCTCCTGCAGTTCTTCTTGTAATGTGATAGGTATTGTGGATTTCGGGAATGATCTTTAAGTCTCTTCATCATACAGTCTGCTTCCGCTCTCAATTCATCTTAGTACAACCAAGATGAATAGGGAAGTGAGACTGTGCATCTTCATCAGCTCCGGGTTCGCCGTCTTGACTAAACTTCTTCTTCTGCATCACCAACACTTCTGTTTTGAAAAGGAATGTCTTCACTCTTCAGGGTAGTCTTCGATGTTGTTAACTCCAGATCAGACAAGGAACACCATTGTCTCAACAATATCCAACTCCCAAATTGCACAAGTGATCATCAAATTTCTAGCATGGTGCAAAATAGTCTCCATGCTCTTCCCTTTTTGTTCCAATGAATAGGTATGATCTGTCCGACGTCTTTGCTAGATACCCAGACAATCATGTCAAATCTTACTTCCTATGCCGGTGCAAAACTTGGTGATCCATTGGGGACTCAAATTCAAAAAGTTCAGGACGCTAAACAATGTTCAACACCATGCTCATGTTCAGAGAGTTCAAACGCTAAAAGCTTCTAAGATAAGGTTTAGTCGTTGAAATACGAAATGGTTTCTAGGAACACTTCAGTACTCGAAACAACATAACTTCAAGGGATGCCAAAACTAATGCGGAAAGTTAAAGTTCTGACTTATATAGCTGAGATGAGTTCTAACAGATTTACAAAGGTGAAGCACACATCGCACAAAATTTATTTCAAACATTTCTCAAATCTTATTCGGAAAAATTCTCATAATTCAACGGAGGTACGCGAAACGTTAATGCCATAAGAAATTCGAGATAAAATTCTAAACAATACAGTTACTAGACTCTTAACTTCATACTTAGGTTGGTTTACTTGCAGTAGATTCCAAGTCTGAATCCTCCTCCTCTTCCTCGCTGATCCATCCATTCCGGTTCCCTTCTGACTGGGGAAGTGGCTGGCTTGCGAAACCCCAATAAGTGTATCTTCCTTCATCTTCTATGCAATCCACAAATCTGTACAAATTGCGAGGTTCAACTCGTACCACTCCTCCTTCTTCTGAAAACCGGGGGTCTCTTCCCTGGTATCTAGTTACAATGTCCTCTTCATCTGTTATTTCTGCCACGTGCAGCTGTTCTTCCGTCCCACTTATATTCATGATGGTCCTCCTTTCTTCGATCCGGCTCGGCCACATCCTAGTGGGGATCAATATCCTCTTGGCAATCCTCCTCAATTTTCCGTTCCTCTTTCGGCCGATGGCGAACCTAGTTGTCCAACGATATCTGCGACGTGCTGGAGGTGCCATACTGAAAATGACATAAACGATACTAGGCATTAGAATTCGGTAGGTGTCAAAATTACTCGAACTCAAGAAATTTACGCAAAATATCATCGAATGAGCGATCGGTCCAATTAATCTTCCAATCAAGCAGATCGGCAGCGCAAATCTTATTATTCGGAAATGAGATGAGAATATCCTTATACTCGTAGTTATGAACTACAAAACTTCTCGCAAGAACATGGATGGGTGGAACAACTCAAATAGGGTCAGGAGATTCCTAGTTACTTATCAAAACAAAAGACAAATAACAAAACATATCCAGTACGTCATCGCCATGGAGGTTCTCGGAATGCCTGAAGAGGCGTCAAAGTGATTAACAAAAGAATCAGAGGCAACTGAGAGTCTTTATCAAAATGATTATCAAAAGGGATCTGAAGATAAGGATCAAATAATGCCTGCCAATAATTATGAAATTTCTCAATGCCTTCCAAATTTAATCAGGTTCAATTCTTAGGTGGTGCAAAGCATAAGCTTTCGATTTCTAAAAGAGATATCAACCGACTCTAACCAAAAGCAAGGCATGAATCAGAGTGATGCGGAAGTAATGATACTTAGACAATTGCCTTATAGTCTACCCATTCCTCACCGGACAAAACTTGGGTTCCTATAGGGAAATCCTAAAGCAAATTTTCATAGGTTGTCCTACGAGCGCCTACAGGGAAAACTTAGTGGTCCTAACTTACACAGGCCAAGGGTAAATGTATTACGAATCGCAGCCTGTCGCTCTGATACCATAATTGTAACACCCCAACCCGACAAGGGTAAAGATGTCACACAAATGGTTTCATATCAGATATAACAAAGCATACATTCAAACGTAATACAAAGATTCTCAATGGTTACAGAAGAAATAATGAAATTACAAGGTTATAAAAGCGAATACAAATTCTAACAATGAAATAACTTCTAATCATCTCTAGGCCAAAACTATCAAGTCTTCTAAGTCCAAAAGTCTCTTCACTCGTACCCATCTTCCAACTAAAACCTGCCGCACACGAAAAGAAAACGTGCGGCTGAGCTTAAAAAGCCCAGTGAACAGATACATAATACAAGCAAAGATAACGAAACGGTAATACAATGAAGTACTGGAAGTGTCATAAGGTATAATCAAAGCGAAAGAGAAATAAAGGAAGTATAGGATAGTCATCTACCACGAGCCCATAACTCAAAATCATAATCTCAACATCAGAAACTCAAAGTCATAATCGCATAGTCAGAGGGGATACCTCTCAGGCAACCAGATAATATGAGGGGTGGCCTCATGTATCAAAAGGGGTGGAGTAGCTAGCTCCCAGAAATGTGAAAGGCGTGTATTACACACAAGCACCAGTCACCTCAAAGTCATACTCAAAGTCATAGTTAAATCCACTAAACATACATGCCTAGGATTGCAATCCATACGCCCCCACTCAAAGTCATCTCAAAATCGTAATCTCAGAATCATAATGGCCATATCATAATATAAAAGGGGACGGCGTGAGAAATCACTCCCCCACACAGGAGTCATGCCAGTGGTGCATCACAGACATGGCCAGGTTACCTTCCTGGCTAGGAAACAAAAGGGTGGCTCGGGTATCAAACTAAGAGTCAGGTCTCAAAGTCATGCAAACGGGCTCATCTCAAAGTCATATCAAAGCATATCTCAAAATCATATGAAAAGTGAATCTCAAAGTCATGTGAAAAGGTTCATATCAAAAGGTTCATAGAAAAAGGGTCATAGCAAAGGTTCATAGCAAAAGTTCATAGCTCAACATCGAAGCATAGGTGATAAGACACCCTTTCTTAAAAAGGGTAGAGTATCCGTACCTTATGACGAAAGCACAAACAGAAACAAAGCACAGAAAAGTAGAGAACAGCTCAAAGTCACTCCTTCTTCACACCTAAAGGGGAAGAGGAGAATTACAATCTTTCCCATTTAAGTAACTTTCCACTTATAGCAGGTTTCCATATTTGGTAAGTTTCCTCTTTTAGAAAGTTTCCATATTTCGAAAGTTGGATCAACATACTTAGTTACATCATTATTTCTGGAATTAGGGTATCTTTTATCACATCTACCTATTAGGTCCTTAAGAAAATACAATTTACACTTTACACCCTTTAGTTTCAAAAGTTACACTTTAGACCTTTAATTGTTCATAGTTACACTTTAGCCCCTTCATTTATCAAAGTTTCACAATGGTTACTCATTTTATTATATTATAAGAATGTATCCTCAATTTTATAGAATTTACACAATAGGTCCCTCTAGTTTACAAAGTTACATATTAAACCCTTAATTTCCATTTTCAAACTTTAATTAATAATAATTACACATTAGTCCAATGAATTCCCAAAATTACACATTTCATCCTCATTATATTTTAATGTTCGAATCCACCAACTTTCCAGAATTAAAGTTTAGTCCCTCTATTTTCATTTTAAACGAATTACACTTTATTCAACATAATACATTTTAATCCTTGTAATTATAAATTTACCATGACACCTAATCATATTATCGAATAGGACACATCCAAATAAGTTCTATAAATATATTGAGTTTTAAAGTTACAACTAGTCTTATTTTAATAATTCTCATTCGATTAACAATTTCCATGAATTTTACAACTTAAATCTTTTAAGTCTTATATATTTAACATAGGCCCTAATCTCAATTATTCACATTTAACACAGTTAATACACCTACAAAAATTGCCCATTAGTTCAGAATTTTGAAACCACACCTATTTTTAAAGTCAATCGCATGTATCTTAATTCGAAACCCTAAATCAATTAGCAAACACGACAAACATGATCAATCATTAACATATATTTTGCATTTATTATTTCAGGAACACCACAACCTTACCTAATCGAATTTAGGGTTTATAATTCAATTCGATCTATCTTTTCCTTTTACGATATACACAATAATTAAGCCACGATCCAACTAGCTTCTAACATTCGAAATGTCATTTTTCCCAGTCACATAGATTCGAATAAGTCCAGAAAAATGTTTACAACATCCAGAAAATTCGTATACAATATTAGGTTTTATAGTTATTTTTCATTTTAATTCATGCGATTGATTAAGGTGCATGCACGAATTACATTTTATCTGAGTTGTATGATGATGTTAGATCATAGGAAAAATACCGAATCAGAGATTGAACGTTGTGAACGAGCCCAAACAAAATTACACCTTGTCGAGTGGACTTTTGAACCAAGATTTTCTAGCGATCGATCCACAGCCTCCACAACCTTAGGAATATTTTTCACAGAACATATTTGACATGAGGAACATGAGAAAAATGATTACAAGATTTTAGAAGGGTCGCATGAATTAATTTGGGATTTTTACCTATCGGATGAAAATAATCTCTAGCGATCGAACCAAGAAGAACCACGACCAAAACCGATTTTTCCACACTTCCTTGGACCACAACTAACACCAGAAAAATGTACTTGCACCTCCAGAAATTCGGATGAAGGTTTGAGGAATTATTTTGTGCTTTGTGTTCTAGGCGGCAACAAATGAATTAGGGTTTGTTGGAGATAAACGTGTGGAGCTATTTTAAAAGGGAAATGAGCCGAGTCCAATGGGTAGGCTTTGACCGAAAACTTCGGTTCCTTAGTTGGCAATTGATGGTGATTTATTATTTCCAAATTTGATTCATTTAAATCTCTTTTAATTAGTTACAATGTTAAATATAAATAGAATTCGGTCCATAGGGGTATTTTAGTCATTTTGTAATTTGTATAAATGTTAAATGAGGTTGTCAAAATTATTTTGTAGTATATCTTGTGCATTGCCAGAAATTTGGGATCGATTTGATACTTTTATAAGCTTTTAAGAAATTTTATAATTTGTAGGGGCAAAATGGTCATTTTACATGTTTTGGATTTTTAGGTGTTACAAAGGTTCTTCAGATATCTTCAAGGAACTGTTCATATGGGTCTCTGGTATCCTAAGGACACCGCAATGGAACTCACGGCTTATGCAGATGCTGACCATGCATGGTGTCAAGATACTCGTCGAAGTACTTCGGGAGGTGCTCAGTTTTTGAGGGAAAAGCTGGTTAGTTGGTCTTCTAAAAAGCAAATGAGTACATCTATATCTTCCACAGAGGCTAAATACATTGCCATGTCTGCATGCTGTGCTGAAATCCTATGGATGAGATCACAACTATCGGACTATGGTTTTGCATACAACAAGATTCCTCTGTATTGTGACAACAAAAGTGCTATCGCTCTTTGCTGCAACAATGTCCAACACTCCTGATCAAAGCACATCGATATCAGGCATCACTTCATAAGGGAACAGGTTGAGAAAGGGATTGTTGAACTCTACTTCATGAGGACGGAGTTTCAGTTGGCTGATATCTTCACTAAGGCACTTCCGAGAGAACGGTTCCAATTTATTCTCCCGCGGCTTGGCATGAAGAGTTTGTCACCTGAAACACTCAAGTGTCTTCAAGAAGAAAAGGAGGAGTAAAGGATTTGCATCACATATCCTTGTATATACTTGTATATATCTTAAAACAAAAAGAAAATAGAAAAATATAAAACCTATAAAAACCCTAAAAATCAGAAAAACAAAAAATACCAAAAAATAGTTCTTCTAGGCATGTCTTCTGTTTATCAATAGCATTTACGTTCCTAGAAATGTCATTCAATAATGACACGGGTCTTTAAATGAAGCTCGAGTAGAAGTTATATTAACTGGTCAAAACATGTCTAATCGGCTTGCAGTTACTTCAGACTGCAACCCGTGCATTATTATGGGGAAAACATGTCGCAAAAAAGACGGCTGTTCCTCCAACTGGGTGATGTTCACCTGGGCATGGATTACTTTATATCCATGTTTTTTCGGTTTGATGTACGTTTCAGTGCATCATTCCTCGTATAAGAAGAGAAGTCTTCTTTACATCGCAAGTACTTTCCAATCTATGATTCTTCAGGAAAGTATTTGTATGAAAACTTGGTGGTACCATGATTTTTGAATATCAATCAGAATTGAATTTTTCATAAAAATCTATCACTCAATCAATGACTACAGCTATTCCAATAGAAGACGGGTCATCAATTGGGGGGGAGAGTGATGATTTTCAAAATTTTATATCATCAAAACATGTTACCTTGTACCGAATAAGCAGTGAATTTTATGAAACTTGTTGCTATGTGTCAGTGTATGATTTTTGTTAAATTCAAAATCTTCCAAACTTATCATACCCGACACTAACATTCTCCCTCATTGATTGAGGGGGAGCATCGTTATCTTCCATTATCAGAATATATGCTAAACCTGACCATATTTTCTCCCAAATTTTCTAAACATATTCAAATCAATTGGGATCACAAATCTCAAATGGTTTGAAATTTTTGATCGGGGGAGAGAATGTGATTTAAAGATGAAAATCTGATAAAAATGTGATCTTTTGGATTCAAGTGTAGGCTCTCCCATATGTGCTAAACTCTTTCGTATATCGATGCATATATTAAGAGGGAGCAAATGATTTGTGATGGCAATTATGGAAGAACACCAAAGACCGACCACTTTATTTAATGTACTGGAGTTATAAGGATGGTAAGGTTAGGTATAAGTTCCCACGATCCCGCCAGAGCCGGAGGGATCTACCCAGGGACAATCCACTAGTTAGTGTAGAAGTCCTTAGGTATGATGAAAAAAGGAGACAAGTGAGTATAAGGGAAGAGTGCCGACTGAGATGGAGCTAGTACCGGAACAAACCCAACAAGGTGCTAGTGATGAAGTCTCGGTAAGCGCTGAAGGGGTTGAAGAATGAAAAAGAAATGTAAAGATAAAGGGTGAAAAGAAAGAAGCCCTCCTTACACTTTAGGCAGAAACCAGGTCAATACATATGCTGTCAGAATCACTAAGTTGATTGCTGACATTGAAGACAAAGTATCATGGACCCAGTGATACGCTGCACAACCCTCTCTAGCCACTCAAGGTCCCTCAAAGGACTCTTGTTTCATTTGTCACGGACATCAATACATGTCTATCGTCTATCTCACTCCGAGTTATATGATATTGAAAAGGTGGCAGTCCTCTCCAGCCTCTGATCACTAAATCAAAATGAACTATTGAGTCTAGAGCCAAGAGATCATCCATAAATCTCATTAGGACACATTTCCAATATGCTTGATGTTTCATACACAGTGAAAAGTAAGAAAACATATATTAAGAGTCCTACGCATTATCCGTGTGGTATTGCCAGAACATCCGAGTGATACGTAAAGTATTCACAATGAAGATGGAAATCCTCCTAGAGCCAACATCAAACAAGCTCTTGGTGGGTGATATGTGAGATCCTTCATGGATCAAACTTGTGACAACTGGAAAGAAACGATGGGGCGATTCTCATTTGAATCAAACTTGTTCTAGGAAATGGATTGATGGATGCTTTTGGAAAACCTTTCAATGTGCTCACCAACTGAATTTCGAGCACATTGATTGTGAAAATTTTCAAACAAAAATGTTTATGACAGAAATATGATTCAATGTATAAAACCCTCGTCGTGTTGCATAAAATGTTTATCCAGTGACACGCGAGTGATTTTTATAATCAATTTCTCATCAATCAGTGGGTATTCAATTCACTGATTCACTCTACCGTGCTGTCTGCTTTGAGACTTTTCGGTATGAGAACATGCTTTGTAGGGTGATTTCTATGGTAACTTTTTGGATGATTCCCTACAACAAGCTGGAAATTCCTGTCAAGGAGAATCTTCTTTAAAAGGGATTCTACCTGATCACAGGTTGGTCTTCACGGAACCGAAGGTTAATCCAACCACACCGAACGAATGACAAAGCCATATTCATTCTCCAACTTTATTGCTAACTGTTTTATTTCAGATTCATATAAAGATGGTGTTGGTGGTTCCTGATTCCAGTAGAGACGTGTCAATCCACACTCCATGCTCACACTTCTAATTCATTATCAAAGACATCATGATAGATGAAAGACCTACAATACAGCTTCTGCAACTCTGATGATAGCTATCATGATTCAGAAAAGTGTGAGCATGCGAGTTCAACGGTCACAACATATCACATGAAGGCAATATTACAACGGATGAGCTTGGAGATTTACGGTGACTGATGATCTCAAAGAATGCTCAAAGATCACAACTTCACACAGAGACGATGCTGAAAAGATGACAATCCATTACCTCATGCTCATACTACACCATCATCGTATTCAAAGAAGTCATGATAAATTAAAAGACCTTCAACACTGCTTCTGCAAACTCTGATGCTGAAAATCATGACCCAGAATAGTGTGAGCAATACTGCAAGAAGATGACCTGAAGACGTATGTTGGATGATATTCTCAAAGATTCATCAAAGATCGTCCAAGACAAAAGATCTGTCATCAAAAGTTCACTGCTGAAAGCACAAAGATCAATGACGTTGAAGAATCAAAGACTACGAGCTATGAAGTCAAGTTCAGAGGATAGAATGCTAGAATTCAAAATGTAATTTCCGGGGTGACCTCCCTTAGGGGGAGATTGTTAGGAATATAAATATTCATATGAAGACTCGGTCACCCCGTGTACTCATTAGCATTGAATAGTTCGTAGGATTATTAGTTGTAAGTTAATATAGAATAGTTATTATAGAACTCGTGGAGTGGGTCGGGTCTTTACCCACTCTCAGCTCGCTCCACAGCCCACTCGGGGCACATATGCTTGCACTATAAATACCCCTCTCCACCTAGGGAGAGGGTTGGAACTCTTCACACATTCAACTAATACATATTACTTTCTCTCTCTAGTTCCCAACTTCTTCCCTTTCTCTCTCTAGACTTTCGGCCAAATCACCATAGAATACATGTTATATGTTTATGAATATGCTACATAACTACTTGGCTAGCAGTACTAATTGCTGGCTTTGCAGTTTTAGCCTTTGGTTTCCAAGATTTTTTTTGAACCACTGCTTTATTATGAAAAGGCCTTTTAACAGTTTGTTGTGCATGTTTGAAAGTTGGTTTTGCACTTGAAACTGCTGGTTTTGGGTAAACAGTCTTAAAAGGTCTGGCAGTACTAACTGCTGATCGAGCAGTACTAATTGGATTGTGGCCAGACTTCAATAAAAGTGCCCTGGGAGTCATTCTATCAGCATTAGGGGTGAGATCTAACCAATATCGAGCTATTCAAGTTCACCCTTTGACTTGTGTTCCCAGTTACCCTGTTATTCCCCGTAACCATCTTTCTCCCCTGATGGTTATGACAAAAAGCCTCTAGGTGGTCAAAGCTACCACAAGTAAAACAAGCCTTGTTATACATAACAAAGTCTTCACCTAGTTGGTTGGACTTGAGGTTATTCCAATTCCTCTGGTTACCTCTTGGCTTGTCTGTGGACCAATACATTTCACAGTACCTAACTGTTTTCCTAACTGGTTTAACATTCGATGTAGGCTTAACAGTTTCAATACTAACCACCTTAGGAACTCTGGTTCCTATCACATCAGGTTTAGATGCAACCTAATCTTCATCATCATCAGATGTCCAGTCCTCAATAGTTGGAGCATCTTAATTCCTATCAGTGGACACCTTTCCCCCGCAAGAGAGGTGTCACTAGCACTCTCAAAAGGCTCACTAGTTTCTATAGGTTTATCAGCAATTACATTTTCTTTTAACTTACAACCATATTCTAACTTAGGTTATTGAAACTCAGGTAAACCTGTATGCTCTAGGTCAATTCCTGGGGGTGCAGGCACTCCTCTATGAGGAGGTGGACATGTTTTATACCCAAACCTAGACTTAGCCTTATTAACTATTTGACACTCTATAATTTTGTTTACACCTTTTGATACATACTCCAAAGTGTCTACAGTTAATTGTATGTTGTCTTTTGCCTTAGTGATTCTTTCTAATTCAGATTTTAGCAAGTTAATCTCAGCATTCTTAAGTGACAAGTCTCTCTTAAGAACAGTTATATCCTCAGCAAAAACAGACTCATTGTTCTTATAATGCACTATTTGTTCTTCTAGGACTGCTAAACCTCTCTTATGATTAGACAAATTGTAATTATTTTTGTTTAATTCAATCCTCTTCTCATCATAGTGTTTCTTTAATGTTTCATATTCTTTTAGAGCAGTGCATGTTTTAGAACAACTTTTAGATAGTACCTTAGAGTCAGAGAAGGCCATAAGTGCCATCTCAGTAGGTGCTTCCTCATCATCTGCCATGAAACTCTAGTCAAAGCCTAGTCCATCAATAGCCACCATAGCCACCATAGCCTTTGAGGTTGGCTCAGCTTCTTCCACAGCCTTAGGCTTGCTTCCATAACCTTTGCTCCTGCTATCCTGTTGCCTGGGCCTTCTACATTCCCTTGAAAAATGCCCCAACTTGTGACAGTTGTAGCATTCAACCTTGGACTTGTCAAAACCAACAGTATCATTACTGTTGATGGTGATCTTCTTGCCAGTTCTTTGGTAGAATTTCTTAGCCCTCATGCTAAGAAGTGAAATCTGCCACTTGAGATCCATCTCCTCCAAATCATCATCATTTATCTCCTGGAGATCTTCATGTGTCAGCATTGACCCATCATTCTGGCTTGTCAGAAAAGCATAATAGGTAGTATCATTCAGGATACCAGTAGTACTGCTTGATGAGCTAGCAATACTAACACTAGGGTTAGCAGTACTAACTCCTGCAGCAACTTTTACTTCATTTGGACTTGAATTACTGGGAGATGACACAAAATCCATGTTCCCAGTGCTTGAGGTAGTACCTCCAGCCTTCTTCACATCCTGCTCAACAATCTTGAAGTTGCTATATAAGTCATTGAGGCTCATAGTATCAATGTCTGGCTTATTCTTCCAGACCACAACATGCATAGCCCACTCTGCAGGTAAGCTCCTCAAGAACTTGGAGTTCAGATCTTCCTGAGGTATGTCAACACCAAGAACAGCAAGTTGGCTAACAATCTTTTGCAGCCTATTTAACATGTGATCCAAAGACTCATTACTGGTTGCAGTAAAGTTTTCAAAGTTCTGCTTTAATAGAGTATTTTGGGTCTTCTTGGTGGCTTCATTCCCACCATACCTAGCAGTGATTGCTTCAAACAAGGATTTTGCATCCTTGTATTTACTAAAGTTCAGGAGCTGATCATTAGGAATGGTCATCATTAGCAAGCTCCTAGCCTTGACATCGTTTTTCTTTTGTAGCCTCTCTTCTGCAGTCACTGGAGAGGTTTGCACAACAGTCTCTTCTTTACCATCAACTGTTGTTGTAGATGTTGAAGGTTTGAACGAGTTTCCATCTTCAATGATCTCCCAGAGTGCATAGTCCTGCACTTGGAAGTACTGTTCTATTCGAAGCCTCCACATATCAAATTCGTTTTACTTCAGCCTTGGCAATTTAGAGCCATGTTTGTTTATGTAGTCTCCATGTCCATTACTTTCTCTTCTAAATCAATAGTATCAACCTGTCTCTGATACCACTTGGGAGGATTTAAAACACTTAGGACGTTACTCCTTTATGATGTGTTTATGATACTTTGAGGTTATGTAGTTAAGTATGCGGAATCTACTCAACCACACTTAGAAGAATTTGTTTGTTTGATGGAACAGTAATGCTTGTATGAACAATGAACACAGAAAGTTTAACTTTAAACGATTCAATATTATTCAAGAATAATACGAGTGATCTTAATATCACTAGGGTTACAACGACCTTGAATCTTAACAAAACTTGTATATCTCGTATATAAAACATCTAACCTAGGATCTCCTCTTATAGACTTAAGGAGTCCTTTACAAGATAAGTATCTACCATATATTTCTAACTAATTATGATATACAAAAGATCCATTACATACTTATCCTCTACAATATCTTTTAAAGTAGTTATCCATGCAGCAGTACATTCTTCACAACTAGCAGTACTAACTTGACAGTTTGTACTGTTAGTTGTTTCTTCAGCAGTCCTCACTTATACACTAACAGTTTGTACTGTTAGTGTAATTCTCCCAGCAGTACTAAGTCAGAACATTTAATTCCTAACATGTGTTGTTTTTGCGAATTTGTGATCGAGTGAAGTGAAACGAGTCGGGAATCAAGCAGAAATCGGATAAGTAAAGCAAACACACCATACGCACCCCAATAAAACCTCAGTTGGGCTTCGGCCCAACAAACTTTGGCCCAGTTAATAAAACAATTTCACATTCCTTGATTTCCTATGGGCCTCGACCCAACAACACACCCAACATCTAACGAAGTATAAGCAGGTTAAGGTATTTTGACACATGAAGAGTAAAACTAAATGTGAATAGTTGGGGCTCGAGTTAGACAAAAACTTGGACACTTCGACCTTGCAACACGACACAAACCCGCGACCTACGTTGGACTCGCGTTACGGCTATAAGTCAAGTTCGATAAAGTGGCCATACGACACACCCAATAAGACCACACAACAAAACCAATCTTTTTAACTCTAAACATTATGACTCGACACACAAACTAAAACCAAAAACACGATTCAAAGCACCCTTTGTTTTTGGTTTGGGTAACTCGACCATAGGTAACAAAAACTCAAATGAAACCCTCAACGCCAAACTTTATAACGATTCTACTAGTTCAATGTGTGATAAAAAAAATAAAAGTGTAGATTGACCACTGATTTAGTTGAGAGTTTCGACCCTTAGTCTCATTCGACCAAACACATCAAGAGCAACCCACAATTTTAACTAGTTTAAGCCAAGTCAAATAAGCCAAGTTTTTAACACAAAAGTAAATAAGTAACCATAAGCAATCCGAAAAGCAAGTAAATTAAGCACTTCCAAACAAGAGCCAAACTAGTTTTAGTGGTGAGATTATTTTGCCACACATTAAAAACAACAACAACAACAACAACAACAACAACAACAACAACAACAACAACAAGAATATATAATTTCATTCATAGATCTACGGATAACTCGATCGCTGTAAATATAACAAAAGAACATTATAACTTGTGAAAATATAAACCGATTCATTCATTTAATCACAAATACATAACCAAATTTTTATAAAGTGGAAAAAGGAATTAAACCCTTACAAATTACGGATGTCGATTGAAGAGATGAATACAACAAGAGACTCTTGGTACGAATTGATCCAAAACCAAGCAGGAATCCACCACCAAATCTTCGAACCAAAGTCTTGAGATAAAGTTTTTGTGATGTTTTGAGTGTGTGTGAAGAGTGGGGGTGTCCCTGTGGCTCGAATCAATTAAAAAGATTGAAAAGAAAACGGGTTTGACTCATCTTTCCTTATTATCAGTCGATCTATAGCCGAAAAGGGATACCGTCGCCCTCATCTCCGTCATCCTTTTGGTGGGATTCGTTGACTTAGAGAGTTAGACAAATGGATCAGACCTGTGGATACTAGGGACCTCTCTTGGAGTCTTGTTGTCATCGATCCAGATCTGATTTGTAAAGGAGATGACGATATCAATATTTAGAGGAGGAGAGAGAGAGCGTGTCATATGGGAGAGATGACAAAGGAACGTTATATATATATATATATTGTAACACCCCTACCCGACAAGGGTAGAAGTGCCACATTATGGTGACATATCAAAGCAAACACAAGCATACATCTTTAGTAATACAAAGGAATCTCATAGGTTACAAAGGAAATACAAAGTTACAAAAGAGAACAAAGAGATAAATACTAAGTCTGAAAATGCAAATCCTTCTAGTCATCTCTATTTCAAAATAGCTATCAAAGTGTAGTCCTCTAAGTCCAATGGTACTCTCCACTCATAACCCAGCTTCTTACAAAAACCTGCCGCAGGAAAAGAAATGCGGCTGAGCTTAAAAAGCCCAGTGAACAGATATAGAGGTAACAAGCAGTAATAATGGAATAGTGAAGTAAGGGAAACAATGCAAGGTATAATAAGAGTTAGGGAAAAAGTAAAAGATTATAAGGTAAAGAAAACAGTAATCCACCACGAGCCCAAGTCAAGTCAAGTATCAAGCCAAGTATCAAGTCAAGTATCAAGTAACCAAGTAGCCATGTATCCGGAGGGGTGACCTCGGGATACCAAGTATAATGTGAGGGGATGCCTCAAAGGTTGGAGTAGCTAACTCCCAAGCTGTGAAAGACGTGTATCGCACACACCATCAGTCACCAAGTATATAACAAGTAATATCATGATAAATCCATCGAAACAAGTAACAAATCTAGGATGCATCCATACGCCCCAGTAGGCCAAGTACTTCCTCTACGTAACAAGTCAAGTCAGGGACGGGATAGGTCATCACTCTCCTACCCTAGAGTCATGCCATCGGTGCATCAATGACAAGGACATGAAACCCTCATGCCTAGTATGCAAGTGGTGGCTCGTAGTCTCAAACTGTGGATCAAGGGTCAAATCAAGTATCAAGTATCCAAGTTCAAGTTTAATATCAAGTGGTTCAAGTCAAGTTTCCATCTTTAGAAACTTTCCTTATTTAGTAAGTTTCCAAAAATAGCAAATTTCCATAATTAGATAAATTCCATAAAGTAATTAGGTTAAGTCATTTATTAAATATTATTATGGGAATAGGGTTCATTTTAACAAGTTATAATAGTTTAGGGTTAAATATGACAACTTTCTATATTTTAGGGTTTTAAATACAATTATGCCAAAGATAAAGGTCTAAAGTGCAAGTATTACAAGTTATTCATTTTAACCCTTAAGTTTCCCATATTACAATTCCAATCCTTTAATTTTAACAATTTTACAAATTAAACCCTTTAATTAATTGAATTACAAATTAAACCTTTCAATTAATTAAAATACAAATTAATCCTTAATTATTCATATTTACACATTAAGCCTTTCATTATCCAAAATTACACATTACACCCCTTACATTAATATTTATACGAAACATCCTCCATTTTACATAATTTACAAAACAAGTCCCTCTATTTTATAAATTTTCAAATCGGATTAACTAATTAAACAAATTACCATATAAATCTTTTAGTTACAAATTTTACATATAACACCCCCATATAATAATTTATACGATTCACCCTGGTCCAAAGGCACTTACAAAAATAATCCACAAGTTTATAAAATTACAAAACACACCCTTTTCTTTTTAAAACCCTAATCGGCTACTTCTAAAAACAACCAAACCAAGCCCTAATTTTTCCAAAGCCTATACACCATCATTACATCATTATTACAAGCATTTATTTCTAGGAAAATTCTTTACAAACCCTAACCCTAATCGTATAACCTTTTTCCTTTTTATTTACCTTTCTTTTTAATTCAGCCGATTACAAATTAATTCCCAAACATGAATCTAAGCCTTGACAATTATGTTACTGATTTTTCTAGTGTTATCTAGCATGAAGAAGACCTGAGAAAAATAGGCTTGAAGGACACAAAATTCGTAATAGCCGATTCACAATTTATTTGGTTTTTAGAGTTTTAGATCGTATTTTAATTCAAAAGATCATATAACTTTGCATGATTAAATTTTATAAATTTTCCATGAATCATAGTGATATTAGGGACACTAGAAAAATACCAAATCGAATAATGGACAGAGGATGAGTCTGATCGAATTAACCCTTCTCGGCTGGAAGAATACGACCCAAACAATGTTCCCTCGATCACACGAACGACCCTGCAACCTTGGCACTATTTTTATCACTTCTCTTGAACTTGTAAGAACCCAGGAAAAATAGGTGGAAGCCCTCAAAAATTCGTGTATAGCCTTGGTGGTTTTTAGTTTTGATTTTAGGGTTTTAAGAGATATAAAAGGGAAAACAATTAGAAACCGTGTATAAGGATGAGGGGAGGGCATGGATTTCGGCCCAAGGAGTACAAGGAGATCAATATTCTGATTTTCAAAGATTTCCTCACAATTTGTAATGCTTATCTTTAATTTAGTTGATTTTAATTATTTAACAAGAAAAATAAATATATATATATACAAGTATTTTTGGCCCATATAATTTTTTATGATGTGACAAGTATTTTTAGGACATTTAGAATATTAAAATGTTCATGCAAAAATTATCATACTTCATATGTTGCTAGTTTCCAAGAGTTTAGGATTTATTTGATGTTTTATTTAAGTATTAATCGAAATTTTAAGTTACAAGGGTATTTTGGTAATTTTGCATGTTTGGAAATTTTGGGTTTTAATTATATATAATATATATATATATTATATATATATTATATATATATATTTATATATATATATATATATTTGTTATACGATTTATTAAAATGAGTGGGGTGGGGTTCGGTGGTATATAAAGAAAACATAAAGGAATGGATTTTACTTAATTTTTGTTTCTTTTGTGGGTATTATGTGTACCCCGTGTTCCATTGAGCTCCGGTGAAATTGGAGTTTTTCAGGTTAGCGTGAGCGCGAAAAAATATGATTTATGAGAACGTTTTTGTAAAAGTAATATAAAAAATACAATTATTGATTCCAGATAACCAATATTGGATTCATGCCGTTACTAGGGTTGTGTCGGTACGCGTGTGGTGTTGTGTGCGAGATATTTCTCGTTGTGTTACGTAAATACTCAGTAATAGTCAGAAAATGATATATTCATGTTTACAGACAAAAATAGACAGTTTTAGTGGTTACTGTAAGCTACAGTACGCGGGATAGCTTCCCGAAATGCTCACGTGAGCTAAAAAATGTTCAGTTATGTTCAGTTTTGTAATAATAAATATATATTTATTATTTAAAAATCAGTCTGGAAAATTACGGCTGGTTACTGTCTACCCTCCTTAATGCGAAATCCATCCCGGATTTCAGTTTATGTTATCTGATAAAATGGTGTCTTGGAAGAGATGTTGGTACTCACAACAGATTTGGGTCTTACTAGACGGTTTAAAGGTTCCTCCTTGTCTGTGGGACAATAATACATAATTCTTTGCTGAAATTTTGTAGTTAGGTAAATTGATGTGACTTCAAAAGACTCGTAACTTCAGTAAAAGCAGTCTTTAAACATGGTGTGGATAAGATGATTTCACAAAAGTTAACGTTTAATCACCCCTTGATATGCAAAAATTTGGTGAAGTTTGAGTAGAAACTTTTAACGCATCGAAATGAGTAAATAGCTCACAGGGTGTTTGCAGAATAGTTTATAAAACGGTTCTTAGAATAACAAAAAAATCAGTTTATCATTTGCATGATATTAGCAAAGCTGTAGTTTGATTTATAATATCGTAGCAAGACAACAAACTGGTTTATAAATTTGTTAGCGAAATGATTTGAAAAAAACAGTTTATAGAACGAGAACCATTCGTTCTTTACAAAATAGTTGTAAGGTCGAAATTTTGATTTTATGAAGTAGTAGTAAAACATTTGTAGGGTGACCGCAATATGGTCTGTGGAATAATCGAAAATAGTTTGTATGGTATTAGCGACATGGTTTATTATCTTATGAGAGGGTAGCAAAAATAACTGATATTCCCGAGGGACTAGTAAAGGATCTGGTATCTGTTTCAAAGAACACGGTTCAGGTTACTCCTTAAAGTCTTAAGGTTTCTGTCGGGCATAGAATCTCTGCCGAATGGGAATTTTAGCAAGTTCAGAGTACGACTCTTAAGGTAGATGTTGATTGCTACTAGCAACCAGTTGGTTGGCTCAGTACTGTACTTAGTACTTAACACGAAAGATAAAATATCGATTCAGTAGAAAGGTTTGAGGTAGAGGTGACTGCAGCATAACCAGACTATATGAAAAATATTCCATATGAGCGGAAAAGTATAGCGATTTGAAGAGTATTACGATTCATGAAGTAATGTGATGCCAGTGTGTCGGTGTAGAAATAAACTTTTGTGAATTGATGCTCGTAAAGAAAATTTTAAAAAAAAAAAAAAAA